>JAZHRO010000014.1:131285000-131585000 GCA_037157565.1 Thalassia testudinum | reverse complement strand
TCTGTTTCCGCTGTACCTTCTTTACCTGCAGTTTTGTTATATGATAAATGTTGTTTTACTGTTGTGGTGGTGCCTACTGTAGTAGTTTCTTTCCTTACTGCTGTACTTTCTTACTGTTAGTTATATTCATGCTGAATGTGGTTTATTTTACTGTCTTTTGGTTACTTCCTCGTTGGACGACTGGGTCTTGGGATTAGTCGAGTCGGTCCGATTCTCGTGTCTCGTAGGGACTCGGGAATCGGGTCGTTACAATATATATATATATATATATACATATGTATACAGATATATATGTATACATATGTATATTTATATGTATACATATGTATATATATCTGTATACATATGTGTAGATATATATACACATATGTATACATATATATATACATATGTATATATAAATGTATACAGATATATATACATATGTATACATATGTATACATATATATACACATCTGTATACATATATATATACATATGTATACATATATATATACATATGTATACATTTATATATACATATGTATACATCTAGATATACATATGTATTTATATATATTTGTGTGTGTGTGTGTGTATATGTGTATATATGTGTATATATATATATATATTAGTATATGTATATATATACCTATGTATGTATATGTATAATAAATAAAATATGTGTAATATATTGTTCTTTTGTACATAATGACTAATTCTTTCATTCTTTGATTTATTGATTCATTTTGTAAATAAAATTAACAATTTTGGAACGTAGAGAGTGATGTATATCAATAACTGCCACCCAGTGAACAACCTAAATAAACCAGTAAAAATTATGAAATTAAATAAAATAATGCGACATCTATTTGAATTTTGACAACTGTACTACGATAACGACACCATTAAAACATCATTTTTTTTATGCAACATGGTTTGTCGTCAAATAAAAAAATGAGAAATTTTTATACTAGTATTTAGAAATTTTTACACTTTTGAGAAAAATGAAAAAATTTGAAAAAAAAAGCTCTGCAACTAACATATTTGCACGTCCCCAACTAAAGTAAATGAAAAGACTGGGTACTTAGAGTCAACCAAACCAATGGAATAGAAAAGAACTTTGGACATTAAGGCTTAGCAAGCTATAGTTAGTTTAATTAGTCGAGGACATTTTGTTAGATTTGGGTTTAGTCTAAGTCTTGATGAATTTGGCTAGCTAAAACTAAAGGTCTAAACGAAAGAAAGTATAGGGTTTTGTTGTCCGCTCTCCGATTCAAGAGCTAGGTAACTTGAGCATCCACTTTTCACATGCTAGAATTGAGTGATGGGAACACCATCATGAGCCATAAGTAGGTCAATTTGGTCTAATAAAATCAATAAAAGCTCCTACATATCAGTCAGAAGGTCTCTTGGGTAGGTTGAGTTGTTTTGAGAAGGAAAGATGAAAACAGGGTTATTTCTGAAATTTTACCATCTTATTACAAATACAGAATAACCACGAGGCTTTTTAGGGGTTACTAAAGGTCAAATATGCATTTAAGTCTAATAAGTGGGTCCATGTAGATAGAAACGGGTTTTCACGTATTTTAAGAATTAATGGACATTTAAAATCCTAAAAATAGACTTGCTTAATTAACTGAGGTTATGGTCAAGATCAAATTCATCTAAACCCTTTAAAAATCATAGAAAAATATTCTCTATAGCTTGGCATCCTTGATTTGATCATCTGAACCCATGTTGACCTAAAATAGAGTCTCAGATAGACAATTGCCCTTTCTATGCAATTTACCTAGTCACACTTAGTCAAAACCTAAATCTAACTTCACCATCAAATTCCTTAGGTCCAAATTAGGTTTGTACCAAAATTTGGGCCCAATCAGAGATCACCTTGACCAAGTTTGCATTCCAGTCCAGACAGAATCTTTTTATCACACAATGGTCCTTCACTTTTTGAATTCTTCACAAATAGGTCCCTAACTTTTCATCATCTTCACATTTAGGTCCCTACCGACATTTGTGTGAACACACCAAGCTCCGACGAGATTCAAGCGAGGATTTCTCGCTCGATTCTCAATCAAACTCTCCCAAAATTGAAAGGGAGATTCCTTGTGGAATTCCCTTCCAATTAAACCTGGCCATGAATCCTGATTCATTCCCAATCTTCCATGCGAATGTATCGAAGATGTGCATATCAAGTTTGTGCAAACTTTCCATACTTCGCAAGCTTGTTTTCAAGCTTGAAGCTCCTCTTTTTTGGCCTATAAAAGGATCAGGGGCAAGAACCCTTGCCCCTTAGCAAATTTTGGTTAGAGAAAACCTTCTATCCTCCCTCTTCGATCACCTCCACAGTTTGCTCCGGTGACCACTCTCCGACCTGCTCCTCCGCACCTCCAACCATCAAATTGGAGGTGCCAACATCTTTCTTTCTTTCTCGTGCACCTCTCTGGTCAAAGTATGGGCGCTCCTCTGCCTCAATCGTCGTAGCCTCCATCTTCTCCGACTCCGGTCAGCCACAACTGGAGCCCTCTTCCTATCTCCTCCTCTCCTATGACCCTCTACATCTTTCTCTTTCCCTCTACTTCTCTTTCCCACACTCACAACACACGCACGATCACCACTCACTTATCTCCCCCTCCGTCTTCTTCATCTCCAGTAGAACTCCGGTGAGTTCGCCTACACTCCACAGACCACCACCCACCTTGCCACAACTCCAAAAAGCTCTGTCGTTCCACCATGACCAAAAGCCCTCTCCTATTTCATCGATCCACCCACTGAATTGCTCCACCAAACTCCACCTCCTTCACACACCTTCTCTAACTCCGTCATCCCTCCATACGCACGCATTCACCACACAACCACCACTGACACACTTGCCCTCACACGACGACCCTTCTGAACTTATATGATAAGGCTGAGAGGCCGTGCCTTCCTTTTCAAGCATTCATCAGACCTTCACCACCGCGACGACTTCATCGGCCGAGTTCATGGTGTTCTAGCCACAATACCTCCAGGTACTTACTCCAGATCGCGCAGAAGGATCCCACGACACCCTCCAGGCTTTCAATTGGAAGCCTCAAACTCATCTCCGATCTCAATTGGAAGAACCTTCATCAGCAACTTCATGTGGACAACTCTGGAAACATAGTCCCACTTCGGATAGTGCAAACACCGTGACCGCACATAAATTGATTTTCTGCCTCTGCCTGGTTGCCTCTGAGAACACCAAGGTGAGGTCCCGCATGCATGCACCATGCACGTACCCTCACCGACGCTCACGCCATGTGTAACGAGCGCGTGCCCCAGACGCCTTTTAAGACGTCTGGGAGGTGGCCCAGACGTCGGACCAGACGTCTAGGATCACATCCAGACGTCTTACTAGACGTCCGGGATAGTTTACAGACGTCTGGAGAACAGTTATGTTCGCACGGGAGATTCGTCTGCGCGCCTGTGCGCGCAGACCTGCGATTCTGCCCTCTTTCTCTGCGGCTGCAGGCGGCTGCGACCGCCTTCTCTCTCCTCTCCGCGCGGCGTTAAAAGGGGGCGCGCCTCCCCTCCCGTCTCCACCATCTTCTTCCTTCTTCTCCTGCCTGTGCGCGAGAGCGAGCGGACGCGAGGGCGCAGCGGCAGCGGCAGCCGCAGTGAGCGCGGAGGAGGTGCGGCGTGCGAGGGCGGGGCTCTGCCGTGAGGGCGAGCTCGCCGGAGCGGCTTGGCCGGCCGGCGGAGGGTGCAGGGGGCGCGGAGCGTCGCGGAGAGGGACCTGCTGCGGGCAGAGCAGCGGACGCGCGAGGTGCGACGCGGGCGGCGTCGCGAGTGGAGGCCGAGCAAGGTTCTGATTCTGGAAAAATTTCCAGAATCAGACGTCTGGGTTGATATCCAGATGGCAAGGTCGACGTCTGTAAGATCATACAGACGTCTGAAAGGTGAGTTTCCGCTTCTTGTTCCTTCTTGTCGACTGACCGTACTGAGGGAGGGGGGTTGGCTGTGCGCAGGGTCGCTGATTCGTCATCCTTTGCGAATCAGACGTCTGGAAGTTGTACCAGACGGCGGGAGTGACCTCCAGACGTCCTGAGGGACCATCGGACGTCTGGGATCTAGGGCAGACGTCCCCGCAGACTTCTGGACGTCTGGGGAACCAAGCCGAACAGGTAATTCTCTGATCCACCGTTTAAGACGTCTGGAAGGAGTTCCAGACGTCTGATTTTGCACAGTATTGTCTTTCTCGACCCGTTTAGGGCCCGTTTGGGCTCTGTTTTCCGCGATTCGAGTTGCGTTCGTTTCAAAATTAATTCCTCTACCCGCCTACAGTAGCTATACACTGTTTTGAGACACTCCTTGTGTTTGATCCTTGTGATAGGACCTCGTTCGGTTGCAGTCTTGAGAGTCGCGGAGGCACGCGGGATCCCCGATCACGCCCCCATTACTCCCGTTGTACCTGGTAGAGTGGCTTTCAGTATTAATAAAATCTGTTAAAGTATGGAACCATAACTAGAACCTAGGGCATTGCATGAATCCTAGGAATGAGAAATATATGGAATGATAGCTCCTAGGTGTTGCATGAATCCTAGGGCCGGAAAACTAGATTGTATGATAGATCCTAGGATATGGCATGAATCCTAGGATGGAAAAAACTAGTGGAATGTATATTACTGCAGTCTTGGAAAATAGGAAAGGAATATATAAAGCTGCCTGTAAATTTAATTAACAGCTGCCTGTTATGAATAAAGAAACATGTTTGAGATCATGGAATTTGAGAACGTGAATCTGGAAAGTGAAACATATGATGTTCTGAGATAAAGAGCTGGAACCCTACGGGGAATTAGGAGTGGAACTCCTGGAAAGAAAAAGGAATGGAACTGAGATGTAGTTTGTACTGTCTCTTGGGTACGCAGTACCAAGGGAAGTACCTGTACCTGTTTAGTGCAGAGTGGGGCCAGCCGCCCCAGGGACCCGGGGTTAGGATTGGCCGCTCTGTACCGACTTGTTGGCCCTCGTGTACGTAGTACCGAGGAGAGCTAGTAGTGTTAGGAGAGTACTAGCTACCCCACAGGCCCTGGGGTTCTGCTAGCCTCCTTCACCGACTTGTTAGGCCCACTAGGGCAAACCAGGGTAGTCAGGCGAGGGTGCGCGGACTGTGGAGGGGCAAGGCCCCGGTTTGGTTACTGTGGAGGGGTTGGACCCCTGTTACTGAGAGGGCTCTGCCCTGGTTCCGTGCTGTGCTTTGGGCGCACCCGTTAACGGAAACGACTGACCACGTGCCAATGCGGGCTAGCTACCTGTGCGTTTATCGCGCGTGCCGTAGTCACCGTTACGTCTGTCAGTGACCTTGGGGTGTTTGACTGAGGGTAGGATCACCACGGGGGACTCTCCCGGCCAGGAGAGCACCACGTGCTACTTCTACTTTTGGAAAAGACTGCAATCAAGATCGTCCCACGAGGACATTCGAGATCAAGTAAAGGATCTGAGAAATAAATGAAATAGTGAGAAAAATTGAAAGATGTGAATAAAGGAAGTAATAGAACATAACAGCTACTGTACACTCTACTGTTGCCTTTAGTTAGTTTGCCACTCTACTCAGCGTTTTGCTGACGTGTTACACTCGTTACCTTTTTCAGGACCAGGTGTTGAGCAGCCAGGGTCGGCGGCTGCAGAGGACGCTGGGCCGAGTAGGGTCCAGTAGAGTTACCACAGCTTTGTACCCCTTTTGTTTCTGTTCTAGTGAGTAGTTTTTGTTTCCGCTGTACCTTCTTTACCTGCAGTTTTTGTTATATGATAAATGTTGTTTTACTGTTGTGGTGGTACCTACTGTAGTAGTTTCTTTCCTTACTGCTGTACTTTCTTACTGTTAGTTATATTCATGCTGAATGTGGTTTATTTTACTGTCTTTTGGTTACTTCCTCGTTGGACGACTGGGTCTTGGGATTAGTCGAGTCGGTCCGGTTCTCGTGTCTCGTAGGGACTCGGGAACCGGGTCGTTACAAGATGGTATCAGAGCAAGGTCGTCCCGAGAAGTGAATCAACTGACTGGAAAATAACCAATTCACATGTTTATAGCTAGAGTAGCCACCACAACATATCTCTTGACATGAGCTCTTAGAAGTGTTGTTAGGTACCGTCTGTTTTGATGTTTCCGTTTTGTTTCGCGTCTCCTTGCAGGAGATGCCTCGTCGTGGGACTGGCGAGACTGGCCGCGGGCGCGGCCGAGGGCGAGGTCGGCGAGGTGGACGTGCTGTCGTTGACGTCTCGGTGGACCAGCCACCACTCCCTGGCATCCAGGCCCAGGACCTCGCCAGACTGATACGGGATATTGTACGAGAGGAGCTCCACCCACCGCCCCGAGCACCTCCTCCTGGGGTTGCAGAGGGGGAGTCCTCTGTGGGACCACGCGACAGACGCGGCGCTGGACACGAGGGAGGGGATGGGCCCCTGCCGCCCCCACCTTCCTCCGACACTTCTGTACACGAGGCACCTTCGCCTGGAGGTGCACCAGCACCTCCCCTACAGCGCCACTTCGAGCTTTTCGGACAGTTCCGGAAGCTGAAGCCCCCCTCCTTCAAGGGGGATGAGGACCCGACCGAGGCAGAGGACTGGCTTGAGCAGCTGGAGAAGATCTTCGACACCCTTCGCCCCCCGGTGGAGTGCCGCGTGGCCTTTGCCACGTACCAGCTGGAGAGTGCGGCACACCGGTGGTGGAGGGCGGTCCGGGGACAGGAGAGGGACGAGCCGACGTGGGACCAGTTCGTCACCCTCTTCTGCGAGCAGTACTTTCCCCAGACATGGCAGGACCAGAGGAGGCGGGAGTTCCACACTCTCCGCCAAGGGACGATGACCGTGAGCGCGTACCGCACGCGTTTCTTGGAGCTGTCCCGCTTTACAGCGACAGCGGTAGCCACTGAGGAGGAGCGCCTTTGGAGGTTCACCGAGGGGCTCCGGCCTGCGATCCGGGGGTATGTCAAACCCCTGAAGCTACCGACGTTTTCGAGGGTGGTAGAGGCAGCTATGACTTACGAGGAGACCAACCCGTCCGCGCGAGAGACCGACGGCGGGCGGAAGAGGCCCTTTCAGCCAGACTTCTCACAGGGCCGGCGAGAACGGAGACACGTGGCATCCGCAGGAGAGCCGTCACGTTGTGCAGGGCCATCAGTGGCCTTTGGGGGCCCTCGACAGGGGCCAGTCGCCAGCACCGTACCCCCGCCTAGCCGACAGCAGGGACTCACTGAGGGCGGGAGTTGGGTTCCCCTCTGCTACCAGTGTGGCCAGCCGGGCCACGTCAGGAGGGACTGCCCATCTAGGGCAGGAGGTCAGCAGATACTTCCCGCGCAGAGCACTGGAGGGCGCGCAGGAGGCCGCAGTCCCCAGGCACGAGGAGGAGGACAGCAGTCGTGAGGAGGGTACCGGCCAGCACCTGCCCGTCCGGCGCAGAGTGTGGCTGCTTCGTCCGCACCTAGAGCTGAGGGGCGTATCAACGCCCTAACACACAGGGACGCCAGAGCATCGGGATCCGTGGTAGCAGGTATGGTTTCAGTTTCTGGCAGACTTGTTTACACGCTTTTCGATTCCGGCACTACGCACTCGTTTGTCGCAGCCAGTTTCGCAGTTAGTTTGGACCAGGATTATACACTGTTAGAGAATCAGTTCGTAATCGGAGGTCCGAGTGGTCAGCTGTTTGTAGCTGAGGAGGTGTACACGGGTTGCGGGGTCAGCATCGGGGGACACAGCCTGCCAGCTGACCTGATTATGATACAGATGGAGGACTTTGGAGTGATTCTGGGGATGGATTGGCTGTCCGCTTACCACGCCTTGGTAGACTGTTTTGAGAGGAAGATTGTCTTCTCCATTCCGGAGTTGCCTTCCTTCGAGTTTCACGGGCAGCCAGTGGACGGAGGTTTCAGGTGCATTTCGGCACTTCGGGCGGCGAGACTTTTGAGCCAGGGGTGTGAGGGATTCCTAGCTTGTGTGGTGGCAGAGCACAGCCCCGTGGCAGACTTCCAGAGCATCCCGGTGGTCAGAGAGTACCCCGACGTGTTTCCAGACGAGTTACCAGGACTACCGCCCGAGCGTGAGATCGAGTTTGAGATCTCACTAGTACCAGGGACCAGCCCCATCTCCACCGCGCCATACAGGATGGCATCGCTTGAGCTACGAGAGCTCAAGTCTCAGTTGCAGGACCTTTTGGAGAAGGGTTTCGTGAGGCCCAGTGCGTCTCCCTGGGGAGCCCCGGTACTGTTTGTGAAGAAGAAGGATGGGACCCTACGCCTTTGTGTGGACTACCGACAGCTGAATAGGGTCACCATCAAGAACAGATATCCGCTGCCGAGGATTGACGATTTGTTTGACCAGTTGCGGGGTGCCACGGTGTTTTCCAAGATTGACTTGAGGTCTGGATACCACCAGTTGAGGATCAGGGAGACCGACGTCTCCAAGACAGCTTTCCGCACCCGGTACGGACACTACGAGTTTTTGGTCATGCCGTTTGGGCTGACCAATGCCCCCGCTGCTTTCATGGACCTGATGAACCGGGTGTTCAGACCGTACTTGGACCAGTTTGTGGTGGTTTTCATAGATGATGTACTCATCTATTCTAGAGATCGGACGCAGCACGGACAGCACTTGCGGATGGTTCTGGACACTCTGAGACGACGCAGGCTGTACGCCAAATACAGCAAGTGCGAGTTCTGGTTGAGGGAGGTGACCTTTTTGGGTCATGTGATCTCTGGAGACGGCCTGGCGGTGGATCCCGCCAAGGTCGAGGCAGTGCTCAGGTGGGAGAGACCGCGTTCAGTCACTGAGATTCGCAGTTTCCTGGGACTGGCAGGTTACTACAGATGGTTCATCAAAGGGTTTTCGCAGATTGCACGTCCTATGACACAGTTGACCCGGAAGGATGTGCCTTTCGCTTGGACAGACGCCTGTGAGGCATGTTTTCTGGAGCTGAAGGAGAGGTTGACCTCAGCTCCCGTGCTCACCATCCCTGACAGTAGTGGCGGGTTCGTTGTGTACACGGACGCTTCCTTGCAGGGGTTAGGAGGTGTGCTCATGCAGAGGGGTCACGTGGTCGCTTACGCTTCGCGGCAACTGAAGCCCCATGAGCATACCTACCCTACCCACGATCTAGAGTTGGCAGCTGTTGTCTTCGCGCTGAAGACATGGAGGCACTACTTGTACGGTGAGACCTTCGAGATTTTTACATATCACAAGAGCCTCAGATATCTTTTTGACCAGAAGGAGCTCAACATGAGACAGAGACGTTGGTTGGAGCTCCTGAAGGACTACGACTGCAGCATCTCCTACCACCCGGGAAAGGCCAATGTGGTGGCTGATGCCTTGAGCCGTAAGGCGCCCGCACGCTTGGCCAGTCTACAGTTACAGAGTTGGAGCCTTTTGGAGGAGGTGGGCAGTTGGCGACCTCTAGAGTTACGAGGGTACTGTGGGGCAGTGACGGTGACACGGTAGACCAGGCCAGAGTTGATAGACCGCATCATCACGGGACAGATGGCCGATCCGTACTTGCAGTCTTTGCGCGACAGAGTACTATCAGGGGACCCAGGGGACTTCTCTTTCACAGACCAGGTGTTACGCTTGAGGGGACGGTTGTGCGTCCCCAGAGATAAGGAGCTGTTGAGAGAACTCCTGACTGAGGCACACGGTTCCAGATTCACCATACATCCCGGAAACACGAAAATGTACCATGACTTGAGACGCGAGTTCTGGTGGAGAGGGATGAAGCGGGATGTGGGTGAGTTCGTGCAGCAGTGCTTAGTGTGCCAGCAGGTGAAAGCCGAGCATCAGAGGCCTGCAGGGCCGCTTCAGCCGCTTCCAGTGCCAGAGTGGAAGTGGGAGAGCATCACCATGGACTTGGTGGTGGGCTTACCTGTTACCCAGCGAGGACACGACGCAGTCTGGGTAATAGTGGATAGATTGACGAAGATGGCACGATTCTTGCCGATCCGAGTCACTTTGGGACCAGCACAGTTGGCAGAGAGGTATATCCGTGATGTGGTGCGACTACACGGAGTTCCACGGGAGATCGTATCCGACCGGGATACCCGCTTTACGTCCCAGTTTTGGGCTGAGTTTCAGCAGGCTTTGGGGACGAGGTTGAGGTTTAGCACGGCTTACCACCCCCAGACGGACGGACAGTCGGAACGCACGATACAGACACTTGAGGACCTTTTGCGTGCCTGTGTACTAGACTGGAGGGGCTCTTGGGAGGAGCACCTGCCCCTGGCGGAGTTTGCATACAACAACAGTTATCACTCGAGCATCGGCATGGCTCCCTACGAGGCTCTGTACGGACGGAAATGCACGGCACCCTTGAGTTGGGTTGAGGTGGGGACCAAGTGGGAGGTTGGCCCCAAGTTGATCCGGCAGAGTCAGGAGGTAGTTGAGCAGATCCACAGACGACTCCGCACTGTCAGGAGCAGACAGAAGAGCTACGCAGATCGCAGACGCAGAGAGGTGCAGTTCGAGGTTGGGGACCACGTCTTTCTTCGTGTTTCGCCCATGAAGGGCTTACAGCGGTTTGGGGTGAGAGGGAAGCTCGCGCCGAGGTTCGTGGGGCCCTTTGAGGTCCTGGAGCGGGTTGGACCCGTTGCTTACAGACTTGCCCTTCCCCCGCAGCTTTCTGGTGTGCACGACATGTTCCACATGTCCAACCTCAGGAAGTACGTAGCCGATCCCAGCCACGTACTGAGTCACGAGAGCGTCGAGGTGAGCGACGACCTGACCTACCCCGAGCGGCCAGTGCAGATCCTAGACCGAGCCATCCGTAGGTTGAGACGAAAGCAAGTACCCCTGGTAAAGGTTTTGTGGAGGAGCCAGCGGTACGAGGAGGCTACCTGGGAGCCTGAGGCGGCAATGCGGGAGCGGTACCCGGAGCTTTTCGCGGGTACGTCTTTTCGGACCGGCTTCGGTCCTCTTTGAGTTAGTTATGGTTATTTGGACATCTTTTTCCCGCACCCTAGTTGGCGCAAGTTTCGGGGACGAAACTTCCTTTGAGTTTGTTATATTGTAACGAGCGTGTGCCCCAGACGCCTTTTAAGACGTCTGGGAGGTGGCCCAGACGTCGGACCAGACGTCTGGGATCACATCCAGACATCTTACCAGACGTCCGGGATAGTTTACAGACGTCTGGAGAACAGTTATGTTCGCACGGGAGATTCGTCTGCGCGCCTGTGCGCGCAGACCTGCGATTCTGCCCTCTTTCTCTGCGGCTGCAGGCGGCTGCGACCGCCTTCTCTCTCCTCTCCGCGCGGCGTTAAAAGGGGGCGCGCCTCCCCTCCCGTGTCCACCATCTTCTTCCTTCTTCTCCTGCCTGTGCGCGAGAGCGAGCGGACGCGAGGGCGCAGCGGCAGCGGCAGCCGCAGTGAGCGCGGAGGAGGTGCGGCGTGCGAGGGTGGGGCTCTGCCGTGAGGGCGAGCTCACCGGAGCGGCTTGGCCGGTCGGCGGAGGGCGCAGGGGGCGCGGAGCGTCGCGGAGAGGGACCTGCTGCGGGCGGAGCAGCGGACGCGCGAGGTGCGACGCGGGCGGCGTCGCGAGCGGAGGCCGAGCAAGGTTCTGATTCTGGAAAAATTTCCAGAATCAGACGTCTGGGTTGATATCCAGGCAGCAAGGTCGACGTCTGTAAGATCATACAGACGTCTGAAAGGTGAGTTTCCGCTTCTTCTTCCTTCTTGTCGACTGACCGTACTGAGGGAGGGGGGTTGGCTGTGCGCAGGGTCGCTGATTCGTCATCCTTTGCGAATCAGACGTCTGGAAGTTGTACTAGACGGCGGGAGTGACCTCCAGACGTCCTGAGGGACCATCGGACGTCTGGGATCTAGGGCAGACGTCCCCGCAGACTTCTGGACGTCCGGGGAACCAAGCCGAACAGGTAATTCTCTGATCCACCGTTTAAGACGTCTGGAAGGAGTTCCAGACGTCTGATTTTGCACAGTATTGTCTTTCTCGACCCGTTTAGGGCCCGTTTGGGCTCCGTTTTCCGCGATTCGAGTTGCGTTCGTTTCAGAATTAATTCCTCTACCCGCCTACAGTAGCTATACACTATTTTGAGACACTCCTTGTGTTTGATCCTTGTGATAGGACCTCGTTCGGTTGCAGTCTTGAGAGTCGCGGAGGCGCGCGGGATCCCCGATCACGCCCCCATTACTCCCGTTGTACCTGGTAGAGTGGCTTTGAGTATTAATAAAATCTGTTAAAGTATGGAACCATAACTAGAACCTAGGGCATTGCATGAATCCTAGGAATGAGAAATATATGGAATGATAGCTCCTAGGTGTTGCATGAATCCTAGGGCCAGAAAACTAGATTGTATGATAGATCCTAGGATATGGCATGAATCCTAGGATGGAAAAAACTAGTGGAATGTATATTACTGCAGTCTTGGAAAAATGGAAAGGAATATATAAAGCTGCCTGTAAATTTAATTAACAGCTGCCTGTTATGAATAAAGAAACATGTTTGAGATCATGGAATTTGAGAACGTGAATCTGGAAAGTGAAACATATGATGTTCTGAGATAAAGAGCTGGAACCCTACGGGGAATTAGGAGTGGAACTCCTGGAAAGAAAAAGGAATGGAACTGAGATGTAGTTTGTACTGTCTCTTGGGTACGCAGTACCAAGGGAAGTACCTGTACCTGTTTAGTGCAGAGTGGGGCCAGCCGCCCCAGGGACCTGGGGTTAGGATTGGCCGCTCTGTACCGACTTGTTGGCCCTCGTGTACGTAGTACCGAGGAGAGCTAGTAGTGTTAGGAGAGTACTAGCTACCCCACGGGCCCCGGGGTTCTGCTAGCCTCCTTCACCGACTTGTTAGGCCCACTAGGGCAAACCAGGGTAGTCAGGCGAGGGTGCGCGGACTGTGGAGGGGCAAGGCCCCGGTTTGGTTACTGTGGAGGGGTTGGACCCCTGTTACTGAGAGGGCTCTGCCCTGGTTCCGTGCTGTGCTTTGGGCGCACCCGTTAACGGAAATGACTGACCGCGTGCCAGTGCGGGCTAGCTACCTGTGCGTTTATCGCGCGTGCCGTAGTCACCGTTACGTCTGTCAGTGACCTTGGGGTGGTTGACTGAGGGTAGGATCACCACGGGGGACTCTCCCGGCCAGGAGAGCACCACGTGCTACTTCTACTTTTGGAAAAGACTGCAATCAAGATCGTCCCACGAGGACATTCGAGATCAAGTAAAGGATCTGAGAAATAAATGAAATAGTGAGAAAAATTGAAAGATGTGAATAAAGGAAGTAATAGAACATAACAGCTACTGTACACTCTACTGTTGCCTTTAGTTAGTTTGCCACTCTACTCAGCATTTTGCTGACGTGTTACACTCGTTACCTTTTTCAGGACCAGGTGTTGAGCAGCCAGGGTCGGCGGCTGCAGAGGACGCTGGGCCGAGTAGGGTCCAGTAGAGTTACCACAGCTTTGTACCCCTTTTGTTTCTGTTCTAGTGAGTAGTTTTTGTTTCCGCTGTACCTTCTTTACCTGCAGTTTTTGTTATATGATAAATGTTGTTTTACTATTGTGGTGGTACCTACTGTAGTAGTTTCTTTCCTTACTGCTGTACTTTCTTACTGTTAGTTATATTCATGCTGAATGTGGTTTATTTTACTGTCTTTTGGTTACTTCCTCGTTGGACGACTGGGTCTTGGGATTAGTCGAGTCGGTCCGGTTCTCGTGTCTCGTAGGGACTCGGGAACCGGGTCGTTACACCATGTGGGTGTAGGTTTTGATCCGATTTCCCAGTTACCCGGGTCTGGTCTAGTTTGCCCAATTCGAGAGAGAAGAGAAGAGAAGGAAAGAGAGAGAGAGAGGGGGGGTTTTGCCCTCTCTAGCTCTCTATACTTAGCGAAAAAAGAGGCATTCACCTCTATTGGTGTTGTGTTGTGCTGTGCCTCTCTCTGAGGCCTGAAGGAAAAGGAGAGGCCTTTGCCTCTGTTGCTAGTTTTGAGATACTGTATCACTTAAGTTGACGTGCCATTTGGTTGATTGATACTATTGCATTATTTAAGTAGAATTGTAATTGCCTAATTTGGTGATCCAAATCACCATTTTTACCCTAATCTTTTTGCCACATTGACTCTTGAATTTATATCTATATCATTTGTGCTTGAAATTGCTATATTCTTGCTTAAAATTGTGATCTTGAGATAAATTGTTATATTTCTCCCTGCGTTCGACCTTGAAATTTCTTTCGAGCTATAAATTTAGGTATTATACGTGATTTATCGAATATACTACAGTGCATTTCTTTTAAAATCCTGATTGAGCACGTGAACATTTTGGCATCGTTGCCGGGGAGCAACATGCAATTTGATCTCTTGATTGCAATATCTGATTTGAAACTAACTTGCTCTATCTCTTTTATTGTGATATGTGTAGGGGAATCCAATCAAGGAGAGTCAGACATGCACCAAACACTCCAGGGGTACGTAAACTCTATCCACTTTCTCCTAAGTCCCTGATTCTGAAAAAACTAAAAGAAGAAAAAAGAATTAGGGCTAACTTGCATTCTATTCTTAGATTAATCATCACAAGTTGCCTGATTTGATACATTCTTCTTAGAAAACATCCCAAACCTGATTCTTGCACCTACTTAGGGATTTAAGACACCTAAGGCTACCACCTTCTTAATTGAACCCTAGGTGCCAAATTTGGAATTAATTGATTGACCAATTAAGAGCCAATTAGGGTTTCCATTCTAGGGTTTTGGAGACACACTTGCTTAAAACAAGAATCAATCTTCCCAAACTGTGTGTGTCCTAAGCCTTGATTGAACTTACCTAAATAAGCAAACCTTCAGAATCAAGCTCTAAATCTCACTTGAATCCTAAAAGTGGGACCTAATAATCAAGGACAAATCAGGTGAAGTTGACTCACCTTACAGGATCAACCAACCTTCAAATTAGGTCACCACTCACAAAAACATCTTAAAGTTCAAGTGAAATCCTAAGCACCCATACTCTAAACATAAAATTGGTAGAGTTAAGAGGTCAAGCTATCCATTTTGGTCTACCTAGTCTCTCAATGACAAGGAAGGTCGGGTGGGGGAAATCCATGGGGATGCTCTACCGTGTAGGGGTCTTTGCGGGACTCTCCCTTCCTGGCTACCCAGGTAATTCTCAGGTGGACGACTTTCTGATCTAGGGGTATCAACCGCCCTGAACCTCTATAGTCATCCAAAGATATTTGGTGTCTTGATTAGGTCCATCACACCTTCTATCCCTCATCTTCTCCATCAGTGCATGTTTGGGAGGAGGTCCCTAAGACCACCCTTGAGGCCTCCATTAGCTATTCACTCTCATCAAGGCCAAACCTCAACTCCCCTGTTTGTGCAACCACCCGACCACATTGACATATCTTCTGATTCATCTGAGCCTAGATCTCCTTCATGCATACTCAGGGAACAACTAGCAGAAGAAGAAAACAATCCCCAAAATCAGCTTCAACGCCTCAATGATCAATTACAGGCCTTTATGAATCCACCGCAGCGTCCTATGATGCGAGACCATTACAATCCTGCTGCGGTGGCGATCAAACCTTGAGTCTAAATCCTAGCTGGAGGTCCTGATAATGAACTCAAGCCCAACATGATTCATGCTATTCCTAAATTTCATGGGCTTAATTCTGAAGATCCCTTCCAGCATATCAAGTAACTCAAGCATCTGGCCTAGACCTTCAGGTCAGAAGCTCAAAATCAGGATATCTTGCTCATGAAAATGTTCTCCTCTCTCATGCACAAGGCCACTCACTGGTACCAAACCCTAACTCATCCAATCAACACATGGGCCAAACTGCAATATGAGTTTCTGAAAAAGTTCTTCCCTGTTGGTTGGACAAATGCTCTACGGCACCAGATCACACATTTCATACAGCAAGCAGGAGAACCACTTCATGAGGTATGGGATCACTTTCTGGATCTCATGCGAAAGTGCCCCCACCATAGAGTTCATAAATGGGAACAAGTCCAGTCTTTTTACCAGGGACTCCGTGAGGATATTTGATTGTTCATCAATGCGACCTGTGGAGGAAACATCATGGGTCAACACGAAGACACCATGTGGGAGATTCTCGAGAACATGTGCGAGAACTCCATCAATAATAAATCCATGGCATGTTCAACTGGATGAATGGCCATGCATTGACGAATCCACGGGGAATACATGAGACACAAGGCATGTCCTCTTCTGTCGACTTGGAGTTAATGGCCAGTCGCCTAGACAAGGTCTCAATCATTGAGAAGAAGGTCGATGAGTTGACTCGACATCTACAGCGAGCCACCTCTGTGCAAAACCAGTTCTCACAACCACCCTCTGGGAGGGAGGTTGTGCACAACATCTACCATCGATCTTCTCAGGGGATGGATCCATACCCACCCCTGTTTGATCTAGGGTTCAGAGGAAACTTCGGATCTGCCTACTCTAGTTGGGGGAACTCTGAACCCTCGCCTTCTAATTTCTCCAAGATTCCTCAGACCTACGAGGATCTCAACGCCATCCAGAATGATCCTTTTTCAAGCACCTACAACCTTGGATGGCGAAATCATCCTAATTTCATGTGGTCCGGGAACAATCAAAATCAGAGACCTCAATATCAGCCCCAACCCCAAGTTTCTCATCCATATTAGTCGCCTCTACCTTAGCCCAACCCAACTTACCAAATCGAGCCAACTCAAGAAGATCAAATGACTCTTATCCTTCAGACTCTGGCTGACATTCAAAAGATGAATGCGGCTATGCAAAAACAGCGCAAAGACAAGATCACAGAGGTTTGCAATCAACTCGCCCAGATGGCAAATCCCCGCCAACCTAGTGCACTCCCTTCTCAACCTCTGCCCAATCCAAATAACATGTCAAACCACAGGTGCGTTATGAACCCGACTCAAGGCCAGGCTCACTATGTCTATTAGGCCCCTTCAGCTCCATCACCAGACGGGATGGATGCTTCGACATCATATGCGGGTTATCAGCAGCAACCACCTCTTTTGCCTACCCCATCCTAAAACCAAGCAAGACTAAATTTTGTTACCACCTGTAGTGACAAAACAACTCAAGAACCACTTTACCCAAGCCACTCTCAGCCTGGTAGTTCTAACCCAAACCCTGGGTTGGTCATCCAGGATACCCTTGTCCCAGATCAATAACCTAGATCAATTCTAAAGGAATCTGTAAAGGTTCCAGTTTCGGAGGCCTTATGCAAAGGAAAGAGGAAAACCAAACCCGTGGCTCTCAAGGAGGATCTGGTTAAGCTCTTTGAGCAGGTCCAAATAAACATCCCATTGAAGGATGCAATTCTCCACGTACTGGCTTATGCGAGATTTTTGAAGGATGTATGTACACCGAAGCATAAGCAGCGAACCAAAGGTTGGAATCCAATCGTACTACCGGAGCAAGCCAGCTCCATAATTTTGAGCAAACTCCCGCCTAAGGCAAAAGACCCTGGTACCCCTCTGATTTCATGCAAAATTGTTGATTCAGAATTCGACAGAGCCCTTTTAGATTTAGGAGCTTCCATCAATTTGATCCCTACGTCCCTACTAGATCATTTCGAGGAGACTGAGCTAAAATGGACTAAGGTGACTTTATAGTTAGCTGACCAATCAATCAAGTCACCTAAAGGAGTTCTCGAGGATGTTCTGGTTTGGATCTGCGATTTTTACTTTCCTGTGGACTTCATTGTGTTGGATATGGAGACTCCTGAGAATCTGAAGAATACACCAATTATATTAGGTAGACCATTCTTAGAGATAGCTAGGGCGAACATTAATTGCGAGGAGGGTCAGATTGAATTGAAATTCGGGAACAAGACACTAAAAATTGATATATTTAAGGCCCAAAAAAGAATTAACTGTGGGGCGGTAGACCAAGTATGCGACATCAATTCTATGGTTGAGGACACATTTCTCGAGGATGACCCGATTATCCCTGATCCTCAGCCCCAAGCAGATCCTACCCTGCAAATAGAGGAGCCTAGCACCGATCAAGACCCACATACAGCTCCCACCTTTTCTTCTAAAGCCCATCCCCACCCGCCTACTGCTGCTGATAACACCGTTATGGAACTGAAGCCTCTTCCTGATCATCTGAAATTCATCTTTTTGTGTTCTAATTAGACATTTCCTATGATTATCAATTCCCACCTCACCTCTGATCAGGAAACATGTCTGATTTCTATCCTCCAGCAACATCGGAGAGCCATTGGTTGGACTCTTGATGATCTGACTGCCATTAGCCCTTCATATTGCACACACCACATTTATACCAAAGAGGGTGCATGACCATCCCGTGAAATGCAGAGACGTCTGAATCCTAATCTACAGGAGGTCATGAAAAAGGAGATCATCAAGTGGTTAGATGCAAGGATCATCTACCTGATCTCCAACAGTCGGCGGGTGAGTCCAATCCAGGTTGTGCCTAAAAAAGTAGGACTCACCGTAATTACGACTAAAACTGGAGAAACCATACCAACCCGTATAGCAAACTCGTGGAGAGTCTGCATTGATTATAGAAGACTGAATGCCTCCATGAAGAAGGATCATTTCCCACTTCCGTTCATTGATCAGATACTCGAGAAACTAGCAGGAAATTATTTCTTCTACTTTTTGGATGGGTACTCTGGTTATAATCGAGTGGCAATCCATCCTGAGGACCAAGAATAGACCACCTTCACCTGCCCCTACGGAACATACGCATTCCGTAGGATGCCTTTCGATCTCTGTAATGCACCCGCTACCTTCCAACGGTGCATGCTTGCCATATTCTTAGATATGGTAGGTGAATACCTTGAAGTCTTCATGGATGACTTCTCGGTATTTGGGGAATCTTTTGATTATTGCATCCTACACTTGGTCCAAATCCTTACGCGTTGCATCGATGTGAATTTGGTTCTTTCTTGGGAAAAGAGCCATTTCATGGTTCCTGAGGGAATTGTCCTAGGTCACCTTGTTTCTGAGAATGGCATCCAGGTTGATCGAGCCAAGGTTAATTTGATTTCTAAACTACCCATGCCTAGCTCAGTCAAGGACATCCGCTCTTTTCTAGGGCTCGTCGATTTTTACTGTCATTTCATTCCTGATTTCTCGAAAATCACATGCCCCCTAACTAATCTTCCCTCAAAGGATGTCCCTTTCGAGATCACCGATGAGTGCACTCACGCATTTGAGAACCTAAGTGATCGAGTTACTCAAGCACCAATCCTGCAATCCCCTGACTGGTCTCTACCCTTTGAGATCATGTGTGATGCGTCTGACTACGCAATAGGGGCAGTGCTTGGGCAAAAAGTTGATGGGAAACCCATGGTCATCTACTACGCTAGCAAGACACTGGACAAGGCTCAGCATAACTACATGATTACTGAGAAAGAGCTGTTGGCAGTAGTATTTAGCCTAAAGAAATTCAGATCTTATCTTCTAGGTTTACGTGTCATCATTTGCTCAGATCACACCACTACAAGGCACTCACTCGAGAAGAAGGACGCGAAACCTCGATTAATCTGTTAGATCTTGCTACTGCAAGAATTTGATCCCAAGATTCGCGACAAGGCGGGAAAACGGAACGTGTTAGCTAACATTTGTCCCATCTTCCTTCTTTAGTCATCGACCCATCTGGTCCAAACACTAAGCATTTTCCAAATGAACATTTACTAGCCATTCACGGTCTCCCCTGGTTTGCTGATATAGTGAACTACTTGGTTATGAGGAAAATTCTGTCAGATTGGCCGACTTCCAGGCGGGATAAGTTGATTTCCGAAGCCAAGTACTATATTTGGGAGGAACCATATCTCTTCTTCATGGGCAATGATCAGGTGATCCAGAGATTTATTCCTGACGACAAGGTCAATGACGTGATCTCATTCTGTCACAACCAGGCCTACGGTGTCCATTTCTCTTGCCATAAAGCCACAGCGAAAATCCTCCATTGTGGGTTCTTCTACCCCACAATGTTCAAAGGTGCATAAACATATTGTAGGGCATACGCTCATTGTCAGACCCTCGGCAACATGGGCCTGCAAGATATGATGCCCTTGAACCCGATAATTGTGTGCGAAATCTGACATATGGGGAATCGATTTCATGGGACCCTTTCCTGGATCTAACAGCTTCGAATACATCTTGCTCACTGTTGATTATGTCTCTAAGCGGATCGAAGCTATCCCCATGAGAAGTTACGATCATAAAGTTGTTCTCCGATTCATCCAGGAGAACATCTTTTCTAGATTTTGGGTTCCTAAGGCCAGCATCAGCAATGGCGAGTCTCATTTCAACAATGTGCACTTCCAGTCCCTGATGAAAATGTATGGGGTGTCACATCGTATCTCAACTCCTTACCACCCCCAGACTAATGGACTAGCAAAACTGTCAAATTGAGAGATCAAGAAGATCCTTCAGGTCACTGTTCGGCCTAATAGGAAGGACTAATCTACTCACCTTCTGGAAGATTTGTGGGCCTATAGGATCACCCACAAGACCCAATTAGGCATGTCTCCCTTCAGATTAGTGTACTGAAAGGCATGTCACCTTTCCGTAGAGATGGAGCATAAGGCCTATTGGGCAGTACGAAAGTGCAATCTAGATCTGATGAAGGCTGGAATACACCATCGATTGCAATTGAGCGAGATCGAGGAACTGCACAATGATGCGTACAAGAACTCACGTATCTACAAAGAGCGGGTCAAGGCCTTCCATGACAGGCACAAAAATCTTTCCACCCTGGTCAGAAAGTCTTACTCTTTGATGCCAAGCTCAAACTCTTCCCAAGCAAACTCAGATCTAAGTGGATTGGACCTTTCTTAGTAAGAAAAATCTTTGGAAATGGAGACATTGAAATCAGTCAACCTAGCCTTGATTCCGAACCTTTTATTGTGAATGGCCAGTGACACAAGCCGTTCATTGAACTCACTGATACAAACTTGTCTGAGGTATCTTCTGATCTCCATTCTCCCTAAGCTAATTATGCCTGACTGATGGTGTTAAACTCAATGCTTAACGAGAGGCAACTGTTTGTTCCTTTGAATCGGTGTTTAAAAGTAACATGTTGTAGTATAGCCGATAAATTGCGAAAACACATAAAACTTATGCTCAAAAGAAATCCAAGGTCGAACACAAGGAGCAAGATGTCAATTTAAAACTCAAGATCACAATTTGAGTCAAATAAATAAGAAATTGCAACCAAGACTTAATAAAAAATTGATATAGAAATGAAGCTCAGTAATGAAGTGCAAAAAGAAGGGGTTAAAATGGTGATTTGAATCACCAAATTAACCCTACAATTTAACCATAATTATTTCAAATGTTTTCACAATATCAACCATAATTAGTTTGTGCAAGATGAGTAAGCAATAGATCCTGAGAGGCTTGGATATGTAAAATCAGACGGCGGATGCGTCTTAAACAGCCAGTTGCTACAGTGCCTCCAAGAGACTCAAGGCTCTCTTCTTCTTCCTTGCACTTCTTCAACTTTCCTTGCCTTGGCGCTATTCCTCTTTTCCCGACCAAGTGTCACACGACTGCCTGCAAGAGCAAAACCCCCCTCCCCCTTCTCTCTTTTCTTCTTCCTTTCCCCTCTTAGATATATGCTAATCAGATCCAGGTATATGGGTAAACGATTCAAAGCTCAGACCCACATGGCATGGCCGTGGGCCAGAGCGTGCAATGGGCGTGCATGTGGGGACCTCACCCCCTGTGCGTGCTGAGGTGATAAGCCAGATGCACAAAATTGATTTTGTCCCCTGTTCTTGTCCCCTGTGCATGCTGATAGTCTTGCCCCTGTGCGTATCTGATATGAGACTATCTTGTCCCCTCTTCTTCGCACAGCAGGCAGCAGCAGCTCCATCGAATTCACATTCTTTGTTGGTCAAACGGTCCAATTGACGGTCAAAAAGGGGACCTAGAGCAGTTCCGTGTCACCTGGGCTTGGTGCCTAGTGTTATCGAGCATGAAGCAAGCTTCAAACTTGCTCGAATCTTGCCTTTAATGGCAAGCAAGACCTGTAACCTAAAAACCAAGAATAAGGCCACTCGGCCGTGTTAAAGCACTTCAAAAGAGTCACCAAACGGCGATGAATGGAATGCGTGTGGTGTGGTGGTGTTTCATGGTTGAAAAGACCTCTCACGAGGTCAGTAAATGCATGCGGTTGAGCATGTGTTTGGTGTAGGATTCGAGTGATCAATAGCCCTAATTATCTTAGGGCTTTGGATTGTGAGTGTGTGGCAGAGATGTAGAGCATGGAAATGGCAGCATAGGTGGTCTGTGGAAGTGCTGGTGAACTCGCCAGAGTTCTACCGGAGACGAAGAAGATGAAGTGTAGGAGAAGTGGTTGGCAGAGGTGTGTGTGTTGTGGATGTGGGAAAGAGAAGCAGAGTAAGAGAAAGAGCAACAGAGGGACTTAGCTAGGTGAGAAGAGGCGGAGGCAGTCGATTTTGGTCGACTGGCACTGGAGAAGATGGTAGAGTCGGCGAAGCGGCAACGGCAATTGAGGCAGAGAAACGACCTCCCTTTGGCTGGGGAGGTGTGCGAGGAAGAGAGGAAGACGATGACACCACCAATTTGATGGTTGGAGGTGCGGAGGAGCAGGACAGAGAGAGGTCACTAGAGCAAGGGTTTTGGTGGCCAAAGGAGGAGAATTAGAGGTGGTTGACTCACCAAAATTTGCTGAGAAGCACGATCAGGCATTGGGCGTGCTTATATAGGCCATGGGAGATCCTTCCAAGTTTGGAAAAAGCTTCCAAGCTCAGAATTTCTTCGCAAAATAGGATATCCGAACCTTTGAAAGGTTCGCATGAAATTTTTGAGAAGAATTGGAGCCCAAGACCAGTCCCATGTGGAAGGGAATTTCACAAAGAATCTCCGGTTCAATTTTAGGAAGGTTTGATTAGGAATCGAGCAAGAAATCTCCACTCGAATCTCACCGGAGCTCGACGTGTTCACACTAATGGTGGCAGGACCAGTTTGCAAAGAAGATGACAGAAGTTAGGGACCTAAATGCAAACTTTTTCAAAAGTTAGGGGCACAATTGTGAAAGAAAGAATCAGACACGACCAAAATGCAAACTTGGTTAAGATGATCTTAGATTGGGCCCAAATTTTGGTAAAAACCTAATTTAGTTCCAAGGAATTCAATGGTGAAGTTGGATATTGGTTTTGACAAAGTTTGACTAAGTAATTTGCATAGTTACCCAAATTAGGGCAACTTTCTGTTTGATACTGTGTTTTAGGTCAAATTAAGTTTTGATGGTCAAATCAAGCATACCAAACCCTAGAGAATATTTTTATATAAATTTTAGAGGGTTTATGTGAATTTTATCCTAACCAGAACCTCAGTAAATTAAGCAGGTCTATTTTTAGGATTTCAAATGTCATTTAATTCCTAAAATGCATGAAAACCCATTTTGTTCTGCATGAACCCTCTTGTTAGACTCCAAAGCACATTTTGACCTTTATTTAACCCCTGAGAAAGCCCACAGTTATTTTCTTTTTGTGATAGAATGGTAAATTTGCATAAATAACCTAGTTTCCCTATTTTCTTCTCAAATCAATGTTTTGTGCCCTTAAGACCTTTTGGTGAATATGTAGGAGCTTTTATTTATTTAATCCAATCAAACAGAGCTAGTTATGGCTCATGATGGTGTTCCCATCATGCTCCCTGTTGAATACTATGAGTTGCTACGGTAATGTGTTTGGTTGTGAAAACTTGTCGTCGTAGTATGAAAGCGAAGAACTCGTGTTCAACAAATAAAATTTATATGGAATAGAAATCCCAGGTCAAACTCAGGGAGGCGGATGTTTGATTTAAAAAATATGCATTTGTTTTATTTGTCACGAAGTAATTTAATTGACTAGAAACAATCTATCTATTTACACTAAATAGAAGAGAGAGAGAGATAATATTACAAACAAAAACCAAAAAGAGATGTAGAATGAACATGGAATTCATTATCAAAAGGATTGTTTATTACACTAAACATTAGACTAGAAAGTGGGAAAATGATTACACTAGAAAGCAGTAAATCTATTCTAGAAGGCAGTAAAAAGAATGAGAAGAGAGATATCCTCCTCGACGGTTGCTTGGAGGATGAGCCAGACGGGATGACGCCTGGAAGATGGGGAACAGAGCAGGACGAAGGAGGATGAAGTGAGAAGAACAGGAACGGGGCATCACGTCGTCGTCGTCGCGGGATCCGCTTTCGAAAGGGGGACGAAAATTTGACTTTATCACGCGAGAAGCATCCCGCGTGTGGGACAAGCTTCTCTTGAGCTTTGGAGAGGGAGAGAAGAGAAAGAAGGGATGAGAATTTCGTGTGGAGGGGGTCTCCTTTTATAGTTGCAAGGAGTAAGGGCAATTTAGTAATTTTAATTTGAAAAACATTAAATCAGGGGTCTTTAGTGATGAATAAAACCGTCGCTAAAGCCCCATCGTGGGCGTAGTGGGGCGCCGCCCTCACAGCCGCTTGCCTCCTCGCGTGTAACGCGTGCTCCACGTTCAGGTGAACCTCACGATCGGATGGCTTATCTCGAGCCTCCGTCCACCTCTTCTACGCTCTCACCTACGTCTGATCTCGCATGAGGCTCGGACGTGCGACAGCACGTGGGCACTATTGCACGTGCACGATCGCTCCCCTGCCTCTGCATTTTGAGCTTGTGCCTATGCCTCAATTAAGCACTCTCGCCCACTGCACTACGCGTGCGGATGGGCGGGCACTTAACTTAAGCACGGATGCATCCTAGTCGTTGGATCTTGATCCAATTGTGGGGAAATGTTGACACAGATGCATTCAGCAGGTGCGTGCGGATGATTGGGCGGCCGAGATGGCACCACGTGGCGCCATCTTGGTCGTCCATCTTCTGGATGATGTAGATGGTGCCACGGTTGTCGGATTGAGTCGATTTTCATGCCGTTAGGCTGCGATCGTCGATCCAAATCCATCCGTGTGGTCAGATTTGTTATTTGAAGTGTGGATTCACACCATCTTGGCTCTTGATCTTCTAGGGTTCCCCGATCTCTATCTGATGCTATAGATGTCTGATTAGGACGATCTTGGAGTCGTTGAACTCCAATCATCTCCCTGATCACATCTGTACGGTTGGATCTTCGATCCGATGCCCCGATAAAAAGTTTACCCTATCCATGAACATAAAAGGAGATATTTAACCTCCATTTTATTCAAACTAATCTAAATGCAAGATGATGCATGTTATGCAATATTTATAGTATGCAATGCAATCCTATGCTTAAGAACATGCATAAATAGACATCTTATGCAATGTAAACATGTTTACATCACTCCCATGCCTAGCTTTTGCTAGTAACTTAGCAAAAATCATCTAAATCAGACCAGTTATCTTGGTCGAGTTTAACCATCAAGATGCCCTACTAAGCCGCATCTCTAGAAATCAGATCTTAATACAAACAATAGGCCTAGAGGTACTCAAGTACCAGCCTAAATCCAAACCTAACTAGCTTTCACCTTAATATGCTGCGAAGGTTTCTAAGGTCCGCAGGAACTATCCTAAGGTTCATTGGACCCAGCGGTTAAAGAACCCATGCTTGGAATAAGATTAGTCCGATTCAGTTTGCCATTGCATTTTGTAAGAGAGATATTAGAAGGAGGTTTTCATTTGTGGAGAGCTTTCTCTCTCTTTTCTTTTCATTATATTTTTCCTTAGATCCATCATCGGATTGGCCCTAAACATGGTCTGTATCGGATTCCTTGTCCCCACCATCAATCTTCACAAGGTCCTTGGCATTTGATGCTTTGAGATAGCACCGCCCATGGCAACCCCTAGAACCCTGACTTTTGACACTTCGGGATAGTGTTGCCCATGGCGTTCTGTAGCTAAATCCAGACCCTGGAAATCGAGATTTCAAGATAATCCTGCCCATGGCATCTGAACCAGCACAAGGTGCTTACATGCCCCCGATAGGATATATAGATATCCTAGGAGACAAGCACCAAGGAGACGATATGTTATTGTTCATCTACGAGGGGAATTTCCTACCTCTCCGCATTGGGAACTCATCCAAATCAACTTGTGTTTTCAGGTCGCTTCTAATCTAGATCTTAAGACCATTTTCAAAATAGATTAAATTCCCTTTGGCAGGATTTCATGATTAAAGCGCACTAAATCAGACTGTGTGTGATTTAGGGTACTTAAGTTACTGAGTCCCACAAACCAGAGGCTAATTAACGGGTCTGAATACTCCCTAAGCTTTAGACTAATACACAAGCATTGCATTTTCATCAACCTCTTGAGGATTAATCCGGATCTTGACAAGTACATGAGTGTTTAAATCAAAATTAATCCAAGAGGCCTAAGGTTGATATTCACCACTAATCCCTTAAGTTTTAGCCTTTCAGGTCTTAATTCATCATTCAATCCAACCTAGAAGGTGGGTAGGTTCCAAATTGTTTCTTAGGGACTCAATTTTTTTTTCTCTTTCTTTGTGCTCCTTTCTCTCAAAATGGATCCTCTTTTTTTCTCAACCTCCTCTCTTTCTTTTTATTTTTTTTTCATTTTTCTGGTTTTTTGGAATATGTAATTGATTCTCACAGCGTTTTGCACTCTAATACCCCCCCGTACCTATGATTTGCAATGTCCCCATTGTAAATTAGGTTAGAACAGGTTTAGGTGGGTGGATGGGTCGGATGACTAATGTAGATGATTTCAAGCTCTGGTACGGGTACCAGAAGTGGAGTTGACTATTTTAATGGACTAACCCTAAAGTACAATATGAGTTCAGCACAAGATATGTCAAGAAGGGTTTCAATTTTTCCAAAAAGTTGATGAGTTGCCTCCCATTAAGCACTAAGTTTAACGCCATCAGCTAGGCGTAATAAGCTCAGGGAGAATGGAGATCAAAAGAGATAGCAGCCAAGTCTGGGTCAGTGAGTTCGACGAACGGTTTGAGTCTCTAACCATTCATGACAAAATGTTTAGAATCAAGGCTGAGTTCACTAATTTCAACAGCTCCATTTCCAAAGATTTGTCTCACCAAGAATGGTCTAATCCATTTCGATCTATGTTTTCCTGGGAATAGTTTGAGTTTGGCATCAAAGAGTAAGACTTTTTGACTAGGGTGGAAAGATTTTCGCACAATGTGCCTATCATGGAAGGCTTTGACCCACTCTTTGTAGATACGCGAGTTCTCAAACAGATCATTGCGTAATTCCTCGATCTCGCTCAATTGCAACCAGCGGTGTATTCCAGCCTTCATCAGATCTAGATTGCAGTTCTGTGCTACCCAATAAGACTTGTGCTCCATCTTGACATGAAGGTGACACACCTTTCTCTACACTAATCTGAAGGGAGACATGCCTAATTGGGTCTTGTGGGCAATCTTATAGGCCCACAAGGCTTCTGGAAGGCAAGTAGACCAATCCTTCCTATCAGGTCGAACAGTGACTTGAAGGATTTTCTTGATCTCTCGATTTGACAGTTCTGCCAGCCCATTAGTCTGGGGGTGGTAAGGAGTCAAGATACGATGCAACACCCCATACTTTTTCATCAAGGACTGGAAGTGCACATTGTAAAAATGAGACCCACCATCGCTGATGATGGCCCTAGGAACCCCAAATCAGGTAAAGATGTTCTCTTGGATAAATCAGAGGACAACTTTATGATCACTAGTTCTCGTGGGGACGGTTTCGATCCATTTAGAGACATAATCAACAATGAGTAGAATGTACTCGAAGCCGTTAGATCCGAGAAAGGGTCCCATAAATCAATTCCCGAAATGTCAAAGATTTTGCACACAATAATTGGGTTTAAGGGCATCATATCCCATGGGCCCATGTTGCCGAGGGTCTGACAATGAGCGCATGCCCTACAATACGTCTGTGCATCTTTGAACAAAGTGGGCCAAAAGAAACCACATTGGAGAATTTTCACTGCAATTTTACGCCTCGAGAAATGGCCACCGCAGGCCTGGTCGTGACAGAATGAGATCATGTTATTGACCTCGTTGTCAGGAATGCATCTCTGGATCACCTGATCATTGCCAATGTGGAAGAGGTGTGGTTCCTCCCAAATATAGTACTTGGCCTCGGAAATCAATTTCTCCTGCCTGGAAGTCGCCCAATTTGGCGGGACTTTCCCCGTAACCAAGTAGTTTACAATATCAGCAAACCATGGGAGACTGTGAATGGCTAGCAGGTGCTCATCCGGAAAATGCTCAATGATCGGACCAGACAGGTCGATGACTGAAGAAGGAAGATGGGACAAATGGTCAGCTACCACATTCTGCTTTCCTGCCTTATCACGAATCTCAAGATCAAATTCTTGCAACAGCAAGATCTAGCGGATTAGTCGAGGGTTCGTGTCCTTCTTCGCAAGGAGATGCCTCACTGCAGTGAGATCCGAGTATATAATGACACGGGAACCCAGAAGATAAGATCTGAATTTTTCTAGGCCAAATACTTCAATCAACGACTCTTTCTCAATAACTATGTAGTTACGTTGAGCCTCGTCCAATGTCTTGCTGGCGTAGTAGATGACCACGGGTTTCCCGTCAACTTTCTACCCAAGCATCTCACCCACTATGTAGTCAGATGCATTGCACATGATCTCAAAGGGTAGAGACCAATCAGGGGATTGCAGGATTGGTGCTTGAGTAACTCGATCACATATGCTCTTAAATGCTTGAGTGCACTCCTCAGTGATCTTGAAGGGGACATCCTCTGAGAGAAGATTAGTCAGGGGGTGCATGATTTTCGAGAAGTCAGGAATGAAAGGCAATAAAAACCAACGTGCCCCAGAAAGGATCAGATGTCTTTGACCGAGGTAGGCATAGGGAGTTTAGAAATCAAATTCACCTTGGCTCAATCAACCTAGATGCCTTTTTCAGAGACAAGATGTCCCAAGTCAATTCCCTTAGGTACCATGAAGTGGTTCTTTTCCCAGGAAAGAACCAAATTCACATCGATGCACTGCCTGAGGATTTGGACCAAGTGCAGGAGGCAATCATCAAATGATTCCCCAAATACCGAGAAGTCGTCCATGAAGACTTGAAGGTATTCACCTACCATATCTGAGAATATAGCAAGCATGCACCACTAAAAAGTAGCAGGTGCATTGCAGAGACTGAAGGGAATCCTCCGGAATGCGTACGTCCCATAGGGGCAGGTGAAGGTGGTCTTCTCTTAATCCTCAAGATTGATTGCCACCTGATTATAATGGGAGTACCTATCCAAAAAGCAGAAGAATCGATTTCCTGCTAGTTTCTTGAGTATCTGATCAATGAATGGTAGTGGGAAATGATCATTCTTCGTGGAGGTATTGAGTCTTCTGTAATCAATGAAGACTCTCCATGAGTTTGCTATACAGGTCGGTATGGTTTCTCCAATTTCAGTCGTAATCACGGTGAGTCCTGCCTTCTTAGGCACAACTTGGATTGGGCTCACCCATCGACTGTCGGAGATCGGGTAGATGATACCTGCATCTAACCACTTGATGATCTCCTTTTCTATGACCTCCTACAGATTTGGATTTAGGCATCTCTGCATTTCACGTGAAGGTCGTGCACCCTCTTTGGTATAGATGTGATGTGTGCAGTACGAGGGGCTGATGCCAGTCAAATCATCGAGAGTCCATCCAATGGCTCTCCGATGCTGCTAGAGAATAGAAATCAGACGTGTTTCCTGATCAGAGGTGAGGCGGGAATTGATAATCACAGGAAAGGTCTGATCGGAACCTACGAAGATGTATTTTAGATGATCGAGAAGAGGTTTAAGCTCCATAATTGGATTATCAGTAGTAGCAGGTGGTTTAGGATGAGTCTTAGAAGGAAAAGTGGGAGTTGTGGGTGGGTTTGAATCGGTGCTCGACTCCTCTATCTACAGGGTATGATCAGCTTGATGTTGAGGATCAGGGATAATTGGGTCTTCCTTAAAAAACGTGTCCTCAACTACCGTACCGATTTCACATATTTGTTCTACTGCCCCGCAGTTAATTCTTTCCTGGGCCTTAAATATATTGATTTTTAGCATCTTGTTCTCGAACTTTAATTCAATCTGGCCCTCTTCGCAATTGATATTCGCCCTAGTGGTTGATAAGAACGGTCTACCTAGTATAATCAGTGTATTTTTGAGATTCTCAGGAGTTTCCATATCCAATACGATGAAGTCCACATGAAAATAGAAATCGCTAATTCTAACCAGAACATCCTCGAGAACTCCTCTAGGTGACTTGATTTATCGATCTGCTAACTATAAAGTCACCTCGATCGGTTTAAGCTCAATTTCCTCGAAATGCTCCAACAAGGATGTGGGGATTAAATTAATGGAAGCTCCTAAGTCCAAAAGGGCTTTGTCAAACTCCAAATCACCGATCTTGTATGAAATCAGAGGGATTCCAAGGTCCTTTGCCTTAGGTGAGAGCTTGCTCAAGATGGTGGAGCTGGCTTGCTTCGATAGTACGATCGAGTTCCTGCCTTTGGTTCGCCGCTTACGCTTGGGTGTACACATGTCTTTCAGGAATCGTGCGTAAGCCAGTACATGGTGTATTGCATCCATCAAGGGGATGTTTATTTGGACCTACTCAAAGAGCTTGACCAGGTCCTCCTCAAGTGCCATGGGTTGGGGTTTCCTTTTTCCTTTAGTCAAGGCCTCCAGAAATGAAACCTCTGCAGGTTCCTCTAGAATGGGTTCAAGTTCTTGATCTGAAATAGGGGTATCCTGGATGACTATCCTAAGCCTTGGGTGTACACACATCTTCTTGGTTCTGGGTTAGTGTAGGCAAAAGAGGTGGTTGCTGCTAATAACCCGCGTATGATATCGAAGCCTCCATCCCGTCAGGTGATGGAGCAGAAGGGGCCTGATAGACATAGTGAGCTTGGCCCTGAGTTGGATTCATAATGCACCTTTGGTTCGACACATTATTCGGGTTAGGCAGAGGTTGCGAAGGAAGTGCACCAGGTTGCAGGGATTTGCCATCTGGGTGAGTTGATTCCGAACCTCTATGATCTCATCCTTGTGCTATTTTTGCATAACTGCATTCTTTTTCTAAATGTCAGCCAGAGTTTGAAGGATAAGAGTCATCTGATCTTGGTGAGTTGGCTTGGATTGATAAGTTGGGTTTAGCCGAGGCTGAGGCGGCTGATATGGACGAGAAGCTTGTGGTCGGGGTTGATATTGAGGTCTCTAATTTTGATTGTTCCCTGACCACATGAAATTAGGATGATTATGCCACCCACGGTTGTAGGTGTTTGAGAATGGATCATTCTGGATGGCGTTGAGGTCTTCGCAGGTCTAAGGAGCCTCGGAAAAGTCAGAATACGAGGGTTCAGAGTTCCCCCAACTAGAATAGGTGGGTGATTGCACAGGAAAAATGCACCGACAATTGTGCCATCTTGTGTTATTTCCAAGCATTGTCTGTGTATATTAGGTAGCCATAGTTGCATTTGTAAAAGTAAATGCATGCATCCATTTAATTGTGAGGGGAGGAGAGTGAATAAAATGGCCTTGAAATTAACGTATTCCTCAAGTGCTGCCTCTCAAATTCACCATCTTTATTTTTATTTTTATTTTGTCTTTAAATTTCTCTGCGCGGCTGCAGGGCATGGCAGCTTCCTCCTCGCGCCATTCTCTGCAACAGCTTGCCCTACCAGCGTCATGCACAGCCATGCACAGCCCAGGGCATGGTTGTGCTTGCCTCCTTCCTCTTTAAAAAGGGCACAGCTATCTTCTTTGCAGGGATCCTAGTCCAACACAAAAAAAATCCAACACACACAGTAGCTTTCCATCTCCAGGCCATATCCTCCCCTCTCCCCTCCATACGCAGCCGCTCTTCCTCCTGAGTAGCTACACTGCGAGCAGGAGCAGCTCACAGTGGTACACAACCAACACTGTGAGTCCCACCATCGCCCAGCTCATCAAAGTGCCGGTGGGCGTGGTGGTTCTCCTCTCTGTTTTCGTCATTCCATCCATTTCCGCCATTGCCACAGAGTCAAGCTTTGAAGCTCAACCGCAGCTGTAGCAAGGAACCGGCCGCCCCACACCGCACGCAGGCCACCGCATGCCCCCTGCAGCAGCCGGCGCAGCTCTTTCCGTGTGCGTGACCTCGCTCCGCAGTGCCCGCACACACAGAACCGCCAGCACCCGGTCCCGCAAGCCGAGCACGCACTGTAGCCAGTGTTCACGCTAGAGAGCGCGACACTGTGGCTACAATGCGGTCACTGGAAAGTTTCTCACTTGTCAGGTCACCGCATGCTCTCTCTCCACGTCGCAACCGTCGCCAGCCCGTCCGCGCACCCACTCCCGCGTACACTAGCGCCCGTACCCGTCTACGCCTGCGTCTCTCCCAGTGCCCGCTTCTTCGCCCGCATCCCCCTCATCGCGCAGCGCGGTGCACTGCAGTCAGCAGCACGCTTCGCTGCAGTCCCTCCCTCGCGCCAGCTCCCTCCAGCGTGCACGCGCATCTTCATGCCTACGCGCCTACACCTGCGCGCGAGCCATCAAACATCAACCGTTGCATCCAGACGGCTTAACTCACCGCGCCTCTTCCTCCAGCAGACGATCTCTCTCTCTCTCTCTCTCTCTCTCTCAGACACTCACCTCACACATACACACACACACACACTGTCATACACACACACTCTCACTTGTACACGCCTATATACACACTTATACATCTATATACCTATATATATTTATATATATATACATATATATATATCCATATTAGTACCTATACAATTATATATAAGTATATATACATACATACATGCATATATATATATATCTATATACTTATATATATACACACATATTTATTTACTTATACTTTAAAACTATACATATATTATTGTAAATATATATATATATTTATATATATATATGTATGCATATATACCTATAGATATATTATTACCCATACAACTAAGTATAAGTATATATACATATAGAAACACATATATTTATACATATATACATATATATCTATAGATATAAAAACATATATATATATATATATATACACACACACATAGATAGTTATATTAATATATCTATATACATTTATACATATATATAACTATATACATATATTAGTATATATATATATATCTATATAGTTATATATATATACATATATATATCTATATATTTATACATATATATATATATATATACATACATCTATCTATATATATTTACATACCTTTAACCATATGTATATATATACATATAGATATATATTTACATATATACATACAGATATATATATTTTCATATCACCTACCACACGTTGTATTGCGGGAATATCTGCACCAGTTGCTGATATTCCCTGATACACGCGTACAGAAAGCATCTTCGCACACATCTTCCACCCATCCATCTTACACTCCACGCGGCACTTTGTCCTGTTGGTTGCATCTTCCTAGACAACGATCAACTCGACACCGTGCTACACGCCATTTCCACCTCCACCCCCACCCCTATATACATATATAATATATACATATATATATATACTATATTTGTCTTATTTCTATTTCTCTTTTCTACCATTAAAAGGATAAAAAAAAGCATATAAAAGAGAAAAGACAATCCTTGACCTGCAAGTACTCAGTCTTGCGAATAGCAAGACCAGTTTTGGAACCTTAATTTGGCTCAAAGCCAAGAACCTGATTTTGAGGGTGTACCTCAAGGACAAAAATTATCAGAAAAAAAAATCTTAAATAGAAAAACACCAAAAACATAATAAGAGAACGGAAGAGATTTGTTGTAGGACAGGCGTAGAAACTTATTCACCTCTAATCCCACTTCCCTGAGTTCGACCCTGGGCCTCAAAGTGACCAAGATAAAATCAAGTAGGCCAGCTTAAAAATTTTTGTAAAAAGATGGTTAGGCCTGATTTAGGTTAACCACTATACGCATTTCAACGATTAAATCATCATATTAACACAACCTATCCGAGCCCGATCACAACTTTTTCTGGCGCCGTTGCCGGGGAAGTACGCATTCAGGTAAGTTTCTACTCCATTCCTTTAATTTCTCTCTTCTCACACCCTTCTCTTCACGTGTGTTTCTGTTTGTTGGTGTGTAGGTGAACCAGTTGCAAGGAGAAGGCAAGCAGACGAAGTCGGAGACGTGGGCAGATCCAAGGTAGGAACGAGAGCGTGAAGTCGCCGGCACTGCATTGGAGCTTCGCCCACGTTGCTGAACAGGTAGGTCTTTCTTTCTTAGCAACTTAGGTCAACTTGTCACCTTAATAAAAAAAAATATACTTTTTCGGATCTCTTGGGGCGAGTGGATTAAAAATCACTTGTTTGATTGTTTGCAATCACTCCCACCGCCCTGGGATTTCCGGCCTAACTTCGCATAGCGAAAATCCAAGAATCTTGATTCTTGAATCTTTCACCGTGTGAAGTATTCTTGGAGGCAAAGATAAATAGATTGATTGCCATCCCTCTTTGCCTCACTTATCTGCAATTCGGGATCACCTTTTTGGTGGGGAGACTTGGAATTGAGTTGATTCCAACCCCACCACGACCTTTCACGTGCCTAAGATTCGATCCCGAATGCTTCAACCCCAACAATTTGATTTTCTTTATCTTATGGTTGAGCCTTGTGTGTGGAAATCATTTTGGTGATTGGGAGCAATTGAATTGAAGTGTTTTGGCTCCCTTTCACACAAATCTAAAATTGACTCGTGCATCCACACATAGAAATCTCCATCTAGGGAAGCCCATTGCATTTTAGCATGCATTAACCAACTGACATTGAAGAAGGGTTTGTTGGGCTTAGAAAAAAACTTGTATTCTCTCAAAACCCAGGGATTGGTTGAATTGGTAATTCAGTGAAATCCTAAAATCCATACTACTTAAGGCTGAAACTCTAAAAACCATTCACCAATTAAAACTTCAATTCAGGGAGATTTCCCCGTTGCATGCTTGGTTTTCACACTTTACAAAATCAATCACTTGGGCATTACCCGTAAATAACGCCCTTCACATTCCAGAAGTACTTGATCCTAAGCCTCTAACTAAAACTGGTAGTAACTTGACCCTTATTAAGGATTGGAGGTCTAACTACCTACGTGTAGCACGTATGTGCTAGTGAGGGTTCCCGCGTGCTATCGGGTGTCTAAGACTAGGGCAAACGGCCTTTCAATCTGGCCCGGTGGTTCCGCAGTGCTCGCATTCGGTTCCATAGGTCGTGATAGTAGGTAACTTAGATCTTTAGGTCTAAGGGCACACTATAGAGGTTAGGAATTTGATTGTGTTGATTTGTCATCAAGTGTACCTTTGCGGCATCATTTCTCTCATCTCCTTTTCCCTTCGCATCCCCCCAATTCTTCCTGCGGTAGTGCATGTTTGGGAGGAGGTCACAAAACCCTGAACTGTGTGAATTGTTTGATAAATTTAGAAAAGAAGCCGAATCGTCCTCCTCCTCCGCAAACATGGCTGCACGCCCACCCCCAAATCCTGAGGGAGGAAACCGCCCTCAAAACCCACCAGGTGGTGGAGCCTTGGATCCCAACACCCGCCTCCAAGCCCAAATGGAAATGTATAATGAACAAATTGCAGCCATTAGGGAAACATTGGAGGAAATGAGAACCCTCCCGAACGGAAGGAGCCTAGGTCTCTTAGCTCCTATCAAAATCCCGCTGCTACAGAGACCGTAGGACAAATTCGATTCCCCATGGGCGGGGACGACTTTGAATTAAAACCTAACATAATTGGCCTGATAAATTTTCACTTCCATGGTCTTGCAAGTGAAGATCCTTTTCTCCACTTGGATGACCTAACCCGATTGGCTGAAACTGTTAAACCAAGAAATATCTGGTTACCTATAGTCCTCATGAAAATGTTCCCATTTTCATTGCGGGATAAAGCATCGCAGTGGTTACGCACCCTTGGGAGAACCATCCACTCTTGGGAAGAGATGCGAATAGCGTTTCTCAAGAAGTTCTTCCCAATTGGGTGAACCAATGCGCTTCGTCGTGCTATCACTTCATTTACGCAACAAAACAGCGAACAGGTTCATGAGGCATGGGAGAGATATAATGACCTCCTCAGGAAGTGTTCGCACCACGGTGTGCCTAAGTGGCGTATAGTGTAGATTTTCTACTATGGGCTAAATGAGACTTTGAAGTAGATTGCAGACACTTCCTGAGGAGGGAATTTCATGAATAAAGACAAGAATGGAGCATTCGAATTATTTGAAAATATGAGCGAAAACTCAATGAACAATGCCTCCATTGTCGCCTTTAATCGTACCAGCCTGCCCCGTAATGTCCACAAAGTTGACACGGGACCATCCCATTCATCCACAGATCTCAGCCTTATCACACAGAAATTGGATGAAGTCTCCGTCGTGCACAAGAAGCTAGACGAGCTTCTGGCCAACCCCGCCCGTTCTATGGCAAACACCCCCACCTCACCACATTGTCACAATCTCAATTCTTCCAACACCAGGCTTATTCCAAGAAACCCCGTAAGACCTTCCTTACCGAGTGTCGCGCCAAGCGATTTGGTAAGTCATGTGGATGTGGCTTCTGCAAGCCAGTATTTTCACACGGAGGACTAAGCTTCCGTGTGCTTGGATGCGTATTTACATGCGGATGTGTCTTCTGGCATAGAAGACGCTTGCGCCCTGGGGAACAACCCGTTCTCTGCCACTCATAACCCAGGGTGGTGAAATCATCCAAACTTTGCATGGTCCAACAACCCACAATGCCAAAACCTCGCAGGTGGACAAATGCGACCGTCCGCACCCGTCATCCCAAGGGCCCAATCTAATCCTATGGCGAATCTACCATCGGGTCCTTGCATACTGCAAACAGAACACGCATCAAGTCCTCTTGATAAATTGATGCGAATGATGATGGAAATGTCAAAGTGCCATGAAGAGAACATGACCTCTCTTCAGCACCAATTGGCGCAGCAGAATGCTGAGATCAGTCAACTACGCATGGCGACTCAATCTCAGGGCACTCTCCCAGCCCAACCTATTCCTAACCCGCGAAATTTCGTACCCCGTGGTCCTCAACCACAGGTACGACCTTCTCAGGGGCAGGTTCATCATATTCTACAAGCTCTGAGCATTCCACCAGGATTTCAGGCTAATCCCACTGCAGCACCTCACTCTTATGTCCCTATTACGAACCCTCCTCTGCCTTATGATCCCACTGGACCAGCATCTTCCAATGCGATCACTACGAGGAGCGGTAAGCAGACCGTCGATCCGCGTCGACCTGATCATGGCCCATCTTCTTCATCGCCCTCTCATTCAGGATGCGCACCGCATTCGCGAGAGGATGATACACCCAAATTGGTGCCAGAATCAGTTCCATTCCTGAGGCTCTACTGAGGGAGCCAAAAGGCAAGAAGAAGGATACGCAGGCCTTTGATAACCTGCGTAATTTGTTCAGGGATGTTGAAATCAAGGTACCCCTGCTCGAGGCTATCGACCATATACCTATTGTCGCCCGATTTTTTAAAGACTACACAACACCCAGGCGATAGTCAAAGAAAACTAAGAATCCGGTGGTTCTCTCGTGTCATGCGAGTTGTGCTATACTATCAAATCTACCACCGAAGCAGAAAGATCCGGGCACACCGCTTATTTCCTGTAGCATCCAAGGCTGCAATTTTCACCATGCCCTACTTGATCTAGGATCTTCCATCAATCTTATAGCAACCATCATGCTCGAAAAATTTTCCTTGGGAAATCTGAAACCCACCCCTGTCACGTTACAGTTGGCAGATCGTTCTGTTAAAATTCCAAAGGGTGTGGTGGAAGGCGTGGTGGTTAGGGTCAAAAGTCTCTGTTTTCCTGTTCACTTTCTTGTTTTAGATATGGAAGTTCCTAGCTCACTTTCTGATTGTCCGATCATCCTTGGTCGACCTTTCTTGGCCACAGCTCGCACCCATATCAACTACGAGTTGGGTTGTATTGAGATTCCCATTGGATCTGAGAAGCTCAAGCTTAACATCTTCAAGGCAGCCAAGAACTTTGATTGCGATTGCATCGAGGATGACATGTCTAATGAGGACATGGCCGTCAGCACGTGTATCGAACTAATTGGGACCTATTCTGACTGTTGCGGATTACCTTTAAACACTGATGATTGCCTAACCGACATATATTGTGACGTTCTCCCATCCCTCCCTATTCCCGTACCTTCTCCTGGCCAGACTTCTGACGAGGTTTTCTCCGCTTCCCATACCTCGTGGTCTGAGTCATATCCGGGCTACTCACCGCCGGTCCACACTCTTGAAGACCGAATTGCCCTTTCTTTCGCGCCAAATCAGGCGGATTTGCAACTCACACTGGGACCTTGAGCCCATATACTACTCACTGAGGCTATTCCTTTCTGGATCCGTCTATCCAAGAAGCCCCTCTTCTTGGCCAATCTGAGGGCCAACTTCTTCCTCCTGACTTGTTTTCCAATCCGCCTGGGACACTCTCGTCCAAAGAAATGCCAGATCTTTCACCATCCACTCCCGAGCTGAAAGAGCTGCCTAGTACACTTAAGTATGTTTTCTTGGGACCAAATAAAATGCTCCCCGTAATCATCAGTTCAAAATTGACCAGGGAGCAAGAGTGCAAACTAATGAAGGTCCTTATGGAACACAAGGCAGCCATTGGATAGTCTTTATCAGACTTAACTGGAATTAGCCCCTCCTACTACACTCACCGTATATATACGGAGGAGGAGGCTCGACCTTCCCTCGAGATGCAACGACGTCTCAACCCTAACATGCGGGAGATAGTTAAGAAGGAAATTATTAAGTGGTTGGATGCAGGTATAATCTACCCGATCAGCGATAGCCCCTGGGTGAGTCCGATTCACGTCGTGCCCAAAAAGGCGGGACTCACCATCCCTGTCAATGACACGGGCGAATCCATCCCTACACGCACTCCTACATCTTGGAGAGTGTGTGTAGATTACAGGAAACTCAATGCTGCAACTAAGAAAGATCACTTTCTGCTACCTTTCATTGACCAAATCCTGGAGCGGTTAGCGGGAAATAAATTTTTCTATTTCCTGGATGGATTCTCAGGATATAACCAGGTGGCAATTGACCCTCGGGACCAAGAGAAAACCACTTTTACCAGCCCCTTCGGCACCATTGCATTTAGAAGGATGCCGTTCGAACTTTGTAACGTGCCAGCAACTTTCCAGAGATGAATGCTGGCAATATTTCACGACATGGTGGGTGACTTTCTCGAGGTCTTCATGGATGACTTTTCGGTCTTTGGACCATCTTTCGATGACTGTCTTGCCATCCTGACCCGTATCCTTAGGAGATGTATTGATGTAAACCTCGTGTTTTCTTGGGAAAAAAGTCATTTTATGGTACACGAGGGAATTGTTCTCAGACATATCATCTCCGATAGGGGTATCGAGGTTGACAGAGCTAATCTTGATGTAATTGTTGATTTTCCTATGCCTGCTTTATCAAACAAATCCACTCCTTCCTGGGACACGTCGATTTCTATAGGAGATTCATCAAAGATTTCTCCAAGATTTCTCGACCTTTAACTCATCTCCTATCGACCGACATACCCTTCGATATGGGCCCTGACTGCATACGAGCATTCACGCAGCTGTGTAATGCTGTCACCAAGGCCCCTATTCTCCAGCCACCTGATTAGTCCCTTGACTTTGAACTCATGTGTGACACTTCCGACCTTGTAGTCGGAGCCATCCTGGGACAAAGACGCGATAGACACCCCTTCGTGGTGTACAACACCAGTAAGACGTTGGACAAGGCCCAGCGTAACTATACTACCACTGAGAAAGAACTACTGGCGGTTGTCTTTGGGCTGGAGAAATTCAGCTCTTACCTTCTGGGCTCACATGTTATTGTTTTCACTGATCACGCGGCCATTCGCCATCTCATGCATAAGAAGGATGCCAAGCCTAGACTGATTCGTTGGATCCTTCTGCTCCAAGAATTTGACATTGAGATCCACGATAAGGCCAGAGCCCAGAATGTTGTGGCTGATCATCTTTCTGGACTGGACCTTGACCATATTGGACTTACTCTGCTGATTAATGTGGCAAGTGGACCTTGGTATGTCGACATTGCCAATTACCTTGCTTCTGGATCCCTTCCACGTGGCTGGCCTAAAAACCAGCGCGAGCGTCTCATGGCAGAAGCAAAGTATTATTTCTGGGATAATCCACTTCTTTTTCGAATAGGTGCTGATCAAATCATCCATTGCTATATTCTTGACAGTGAATTCCCCAGTGTGCTATCCTTCTGCCATGATCTGGCCAGCGGAGGCCACTTCTCTGGGAGGAAAACTACAGCCAAGTGTTGCAATGCGGTTTCTTTTGGCCCTCCCTTCACTAGGATGCACACAAGTATGCCAAGCATTGCACTAGGTGCCAGTCGTTAGGGTCAATGTCACGTTGTGACATGATGCCCTTACAACCCATCTTAGCTGCGGAAATCTTCGACATTTAGGGAATTGATTTCATGGGTTCCTTTTCTCCTTCCAACAGCTTCGAATTCATTCTCGTGGCTGCTGATTATGTTTCGAAATGGATCGAGGCTATTCCCACGCTACGTGCTGACCATGTTATAACCACTCAATTTGTCAAAGACCACATTTTTGCCTGCTTTGGGATTCCTCGAGCCATTATCTCGGATGGAGGAAGCCACTTTACCCATGCTTCTTTTCGGGCACTTCTGAGGAAATACGGAGTCCACCATCGTATAGCATCTCCGTATCATCCTTAGACGAACGGCCAGGCAAAGGTTTCGAACCGGCAAATCAAGCAAATTCTCTAGAAAATGGTTCGGCCTAACCGTAAGGATTGGTCCGACAAGCTAATTGACGCACTTTGGGCGTATCGAACTACCTTCAAGGCTCCCCTTGGTATGTCTCCTTGTAGAATCATTTGCGAGAAGCCTTGTCATTTTCCCGTGGAGTTGGAGCACCACGCTTATTGGGCGACTAGCCAATGTAACTTTGACCCAGACCTGTGTGATCGAGAAAGGAAACTCCAACTCCAGGAACTGGAAGAGCTCCGTCGTGAAGCCTATGATTCTGCCTTAACTTTCAAGCAACGCACTAAGGCTTTTCATGACAGCCGTATTCGGCGGAAGGAATTTGAGCCATCTCAGCAAGTTTGGCTCTACAATGCCCGGCTCAAATTCTTTCTTGGGAAACTGAAGTCCAAATGGACTGGTCCTTTCCTGGTCTCGAGACAATTTCCCAACGGGGCCGTTGAGATTGAAGATCCCAAATCTGGGCATAAATTTACGGTCAATGGGCAGCGTTTGAAACCCTATCTTACTCATGAACCTACCCCCGTTGGAGTAACTGTTGCCCTGCTGGAGGGTAACTAATGTCGTGCCTCATTCTGAGTCCAACTGGGGACATTAAATTCAGTGCTCGTTGGGAGGCACCCCAACAACACTTCGCCACTGTCACGCTCACTTTACTTTTCACTTCACCACCCACCCTACCACCCTGCTGTATACCCGGCACCTCAACTCTCATTACCCGATCTTTCGTCCTTCCTCTACCTTACCCTACATGCATATGAGGACATAGCATCGTTTGGCATGGGGGGTGGATAGGCATCCATAGGATCTGGGTATTTTACGGTATCATGCAGTCTCTATCTATCTATATAAAAAAAAAATGATGTTTAGTAATGATCTGAAGGCTGAAACAAAAATACAATAAGTGTTTATGGATATTCAACCACTATTTTGAAGACTTTCCGGGCCACAGAAGCTTGATTCGCTCAGGCTCGGCTTAATTCACTTAAGCATTGACAAGATAGATTGAAATCTCTCCTAACTAAGGAAGTATTCTTTTACCTGAGACACCAGTACAAGATTCGTTGGTTTGCTTCTACTCGAGAGCCTAAGTAATCTTGGTTCACACTACACATATCAAGAAAGACCAGGTGAACATAAGACCCAACCCTAGTGTTCATTAGGGAAGGTGGAGTCCTTACTTGTGCGCGCAGGTAGACCTTTTATCCCAGGCTTTAGTCTTGTGTTTAGGAGAGACTCTTTCCACCAGAAGGAACTCTCCCTCCAAAAGAAAAGTGTGCTCCTCCAAATAATGTTGTACGAGATATACTGACACGTGTTTCAAAAAAAAGAAAAAAAAAGAGAGATGCAAATAAGTCAGTATATCTCACAAACGTCTGTAAAGTCTTCTCCCTACAAAAGTTCTTCAGGGCAAGTTACAAATACCCTATTTTCTTTGAGCCACAAATGTAATAAAATGGGAGTTGAGTTTTCCGTCATCCTTTTAAGGGTTAATCCGAAGACATAGGCTGAAATTGGGACCAACCTACACTTAAAAATTCGTGAAACCCTGGGCATGAGTCTTAATGTTCATCTGGTCAGTCTTGATCCTTCACTATGCACAAGCCATAATCTCTTGAGCTCTCGAGTATGGTAAAAACCTCCTGGGTCCTAGAAATCGTACTTAAGGTTTAAATATCAAGAGTCCAGGTTAGTTAAGAGATGGTCTATGTCATGTGAGACTTAAAGTACTGGTAGTCTTCTCTATAATTGGTTCTCACAATATCCAACAAATAAACACACCTATGTCGCCTCAGAAGAAAATCTTCAGCTTACAGATCATTTCTAAATACAATACAAAAATGTTTTGCTAGGGACTAACAAAAGATAGGCATGGGGGTATGATTGCACAGCAAAAATGCACCGACAATTGTGCCATCTTGTGCTATTTCCAAGCATTGTCTGTGTATATTAGGTAGCCATAGTCGCATTTGTAAAAATAAACGCATGCATGCATTTAATTAAGAGGGGAGGAGAGTGAATAAAATGGCCTTGAAATTAACATATTCCTCAAGTGTTGCCTCGCAAATTCACAATCTTTATTTTTATTTTTATTTTCGCTTTGAATTTCTCCGCGTGGCTGTAGGGCATGGCAGCTTCCTCCTCGCGCCATTCTCTGCAACAGCTTTCCCTGCCAGCCGCATGCACAGCCATGCACAGCCCAGGGCATGGTTATGCTTGACTCCCTCTTTAAAAAGGGCACAGCTATCTTCTTTGCGGGGAGCCTGGTCCAACACAAAAAAAATCCAAAACACACAGCAGCTTTCCCTCTCTAGGCCATCTCCTCCCCTCTCCCCTCCATACGCAACCACTCTTCCTCCTAAGGAGCTACGATGCGGGCAGGAGCAGCTCACAGTGGTACACAACCACCACTATGAGTCCCACCACCGCCTAGCTCATCAAAGAGCCGGTGGGCGTGGTGGTTCTCCTCTATGTTTTTGTAATTCCATCCATTTCTGCCATTGCCACAGAGTCAAGGTTTGAAGCTCAACCGCAGCTGCAGCAAGGAACCGGCCGCCCCACGCCGCACGCAGGCAACCACACGCCCCGGCAGCAACCGGCGTAGCTCTTTTCGCACGTGCGGGCTAGCCTCGCAGCGCCCGCACCCGCAAAACTGCCAGTACCCGATCGCGCGAGCCGACTGTGCACTGTAGCCACTATTCTCGCTAGAGAGCGCGACACTGTGGCTACAGTGCGGTGACTGGAAAGTTTCTCACTTATCCGGTCACCACGTGCTCTCTCTCCACACCAGAACCGTCGCCAGCCCATCCGCGTGCCCGCTCCCACGTACGCTAGGACCCACACCCGTCTGCGCCCGCATCTCTACCAGCACCTGCTACTTCGCCCGCATCCCCCTCAGTGCGCAGCGCACTTCGCTGCAGTCCCTCCCTCGTGCCCGCTCCCTCCAGCGTGCGTGCGCATCTTCGCGCCTACGCGCCTGCGCCTACATGCACGCCATCAGACGTCAGCCGCTGCATCCAGATGGCTTAACTCACCACGCCTCTTCTTCCAGCAGATGATCTCTCTCTTTCTCTCTCACAGACACTCACCTCACACATACACACACACACACACTCTCACTTGTACACGCCTATATACACACTTATATATATATATATATACCTATATATATTTATATATACATATATATATATATACATACATATATATATATATACATACATACATACATATATATATATATATAGATAGATAGATATATATATCTCTCTCTCTCTATATATATATATATGTATATATATATATATCCATATTAGTACCTATACAATTATATATAAGTTTATATACATACATACATATATATATATAAATATATGCATATATTATTACCCATAAAACTAAGTATAAGTGTATATACATATACATATATACATATATACAAATATACATACATATATACATATATATCTATAGATATAAATACATATATATATATATATATATATATATATCAACATATATCTATATACATTGATACTTATATTAATATATCTATATACATATATACATATATTACTACATATATATATATATATATATACATATATATCTAATTATAAATATATAAATATATATATATACATACATCTATCTATATATATATTTATATATCTATATATACATACATACATATACATATATATATCTATATATTTATACATATATATATATATACATACATCTATCTATATATATTTACATACCTTTAACCATATCTATATATATACATATAGATATATATTTACATATATACATACAGATATATATATTTTCATATCACCTACCACACGTTGTATCACGGGAATATCTGCACCAGTTGCTGATATTCCCCGATACACATGTACAGAAAGCGTCTTCTTACACATCTTCCACCCATCCATCCTACACTCCATGCGGCACTTCATCCTATTGGTTGCATCTTCCTAGACGACGATCAACTCGACACCATGCTACACGCCATTTTCACCTCCACCCCCACCCCTATATACATATATAATATATACATATATATATACTATATTTACCTTATTTCTATTTCTCTTTTCTGCCATTAAAAAGATAAAAAAAACATATAAAAGAGGAAAGATAATCCTTGACTTGTAGGTACTCAGTCTTGCGAATAGCAAGACCAGTTTTGGAACCCTAATTTGACTCAAAGCCAGGAACCTGATTCTGAGGGTGTACCTCAAGGACAAAAATTATCAGAAAAAATTCTTAAATAGAAAAACACCAAAAACATAATAAGCAAATGGAAGAGATTCATTGTAGGGCAGGCTAGAAACTTATTCACATCTAATCCCGCTTCCCTGAGTTCGACCTTGGGCCTAAAAGTGACCAAGATAAAATCAAGTAGGCCAGGTTAAAAATTTTTGTAAAAAGATGGTTAGGCCCAATTTACGCTAACCATTATACGCATTTCAGCGATTAAATCATCATATTAACACAACCTATCCGGGTCTACACCAGTGGGTCGAGAGTTTCCTTCGAACCTAGAATCAGACGGGGGTGGATACGGGTCCATCCCTTGAGAAGATCGGTGGTAGATGTTATGCACAGCCTCCCTGCCAGAGGACGGTTGCGCGAATAGGTTTTGAGCAAAGGTGGCTCACTATAGGTGTCGAGTTTGCTCATCCACCTTCTTCTCAATAATAGAGACCTTGTCCAGGCAACTGGCCATCAGCTCCAAGTCGACTGAAGAGGACAAGCCCTGCGTCTCATGTGCTCCCCTTGGATTCGTCAATGCACGGGCATTTTTCTGGTCGAGCATGCCCATGGATTCAATATTGATGGAGTTCTCGCACATGGTGTCTTCGTGTTGACCCATGATGTTTCCTCCACAGGTCGCATTGATGAATAATCGAATATCCTCACAGAGTCCCTAGTAAAAAGACTGGACTTGTTCCAATTTATGAACTCCATGGTGGGTGCACTTTCTCATGAGATTCAGAAAATGATCCCATGCCTCATGAAGTGGTTCTCCTGCTTGCTACGTAAAATGCGTGATCTGGTGCCGTAAAGCATTTGTCCGACCAACAGGGAAGAACTTTTTCAGAAACTCAGATTGTAGTTCCACCCATGTGTTGATTGGACGCGTTAAGGTTTAGTACTAGTGAGCAGCCTTGTCCATGAGAGAGAAGGAGAACATTTTCATGAGCAAGATATCCCGATTTTGAGCTTCTGACCTAAAGGGCTGGGCCAAATGCTTGAGTTGCTTGATATGCTGGAAAGGATCCTCAAAATTAAGCCCATGAAATTTGGGAATAGCATGAATCATGTTGGGCTTGAGTTCAGTATCAAGACCTCCAACTAGGATTTGGACTCGAGGTTCGATCGCCACCGCAGCAGGATTGTAATCTCGCATCATAGGATGCTGCGGTGGGTTCATAAATCTTAGAATAAATCGTTGAGGCACTGAAGCTAATTCTCGAGATTATTTTTTTCTACTGGTTGCTCCATGATGATTGATGAAAGAGATCTAGGCTCAGATGAATCAAGAGATATAGATCTGGTTAGGTTGTTGCATAAATAGGGAGGTCAAGGCTTGGCCTCGACGGGAGTGAATAGCTAATGGAGGCCTCAAGGGTGGTCTTAGAGGCCTCCTCCTGAACATGCACCAATGGATATGACAAGGGATAGAATGTGATGGACCCAATTAAGACACCCAAAAAGTTTGGATGACTATAGAGGTTCAAGACGGATGATACCCCTAAGTCAGAAAGTTATCCACCTGAGAATTACTTGGGCAGCCAAGAAGGGAGAGTCCCACAAAGACCCCTACATGGTAGAGCATCCCCATGGGTTACAGGGTTTCCCCCACCCAACCTTCCTTGTCACTGAGGGTCCAGGTAGACCAGAATGGGGACTTGACCTCTTAAGACTACCAGATTTTGATTAAGAGCACGGGTGCTTATGATTTCACTTGAACTTTAGGATGTTTTAGTGCAAGGTGACCTAATTTGAAGATTGGTTAACCCAACAAGGTGGGTCAACTTCACCTGATTGTCCTTTTGAGAAATTTAGGTCCCCCTTTTAGTGTTCAAATGAAATTAAGAGCCTGATTTTAGAGTTTTCCTGAATAGATCAATTCAACCAAGGCTTAGGCACACACTGTTTGCGAAGGTTAATTCTTGATTAAGCAAGTGTGTCTCTAAAACCCTAAACTAGAAACCCTAATTGGCTCTGATTGGTCCAATTCAATTCGTCCAAATATGGTACTTAGGGCTCAAGCAAGAAGGTGATTGCCCTAGATACCTTAGAACCCTAAGCAGGTGTAAGAAATCAGGATTGGAATGTTTCTCTAGAAAGTATCAAATCAGGAAACTTGTGATGTTTATTCTAAGAATATAATGCAAGTAGCCCTAATTGATTTATTTCTCTTCTTTTAGCTTTTTCAGAAATAGGGGCATAGGAAAAATTGGATGGAAGTTTACCTACCTCTTGCTTGTTCTGATGTGCGGCTGATCTTCCTCTAATGAATCTCTTGGCTTAGTTCCCACCACAATCACAATCAAAAGAGATAACTCAAGTTAGTACCAAGTCAGGAATTTCAATCAAGAGATTGAATTGCGCAATGCTCCCCGACAATGGCGCCCAAATGTTTGTCACTCTGAATCAGTGTTTAAAAGTAACACATAAATCGCGAAAACACTTAAAATTTATGCTCAAAGGAAATCCAAGGTCGAACGTAGGGAGCAAGATGGTAATTCAAAACTCAAGATCATAATTTGAGTCAAAGATATAAGAAATTGCAACCAATACTTAATAAAAAATTGATATAGAAATGCAGCTTAGTAATGAAGTGCAAAAAGAAGAGGTTAAAATGGTGATATGAGTCACCAAATTAACCCTACAATTTAACCACAATTATTTCAAATGTTTGCATAGTATCAACCACAATTAGTTCACGCAAGATGAGTAAGCAATAGATCCTGAGAGGCTTGGATATGTGAAATCAGACGGCGGATGTGTCTTAAATACTTAGTTGCTACAATGCCTCCAAGACACTCAAGGGTCTCTTCTTCTTCCTTGCTCTTCTTCAGCTTTCCTTGCCTTGGAGCTTTTCCTCTTCCTGCGACCAAGTGCCGCACAACTACCTACAAGAGCAAAATCCGCCTCCCCCTTCTCTCTTTTCTTCTTCCTTTCCCCCTCTCAGATATATGCTAATCGGATCCAGGTATACGGGTAAACCGTTCAAAGCTCAGACCCACATGGTGTGCCCGCAGGCAAGAGCGTGAAATGGGCGTGCCTGTGGGGACCTCACCCCCTGTGCTTGCTGAAGCGATAAGCCAGATGCTCAATTTAAATTGCATGGGGGAGTCTTCCATATCCGATACAAAACTATCTTGTCCCTTGTTCTTCACGCAGCAGGCAATAGTAGCTCCTTCATCGAATTCACGTTCTCTACTAGTCAAAGGGTCCAATTGATGGTCAAAAAGGGGACCTGGAGTAGTTCCACGTTGCCTGGGCGAGATGCCTAGTGTTATCGAGAGTGAATCAAGCTTCAAGCTTGCTCAAAGCTTGCCTTTAATGGTGGGCAAGACCTATAACCTGAAAACCAAGAATAAGGCCTCTCGACCCTGTTAAAGCACTTCAGAAGAGTCGCCAAATGACGACGAATGGAATGCGTGTGGTGTGGTGGTGTTTCTGGTCGAAAAGACCTCTGACGAGGTCGGTGAGTTCATGCGGTTGAGCGTGTGTTTGGTGGAGGATTTGAGTGATCAATAGCCCTAATTATCTTAGGGCTTTGGATCATGAGTGTGTTGCAGAGATGTAGAGCATGGAAGCGGCAGCGTAGGTGGTCTGTGGAAGTGTAGATGAACTCGCCGAAGTTCTGCCAGAGACGAAGAAGATGATGTGCGGGAGAAGTGGTTGGCAGACGGGTGTGTGTTGTGGATGTGGGAAAGAGAAGTAGAGTGAGAGAGAGAGCAATAGAGGGACTTAGCTAGGTGAGAGAGAAATGCAGACAATCTATTTTGGATGACCAACATCGGAGAACATGGTAGAGTCGGCAAAGCAGTGACGGTGATTGAGGCAAAGAAATGACCTCCCTTTGGCTGGGGAGTTGTGCGAGGAAGAGAGGAAGACAGTGACACCACCAATTTGATGGTTGGAGGTGCGAAGGAGCAGGACGGAGAGAGGTCATCAAAGCAAGGGTTTTGGTGGTTGGAGGAGGAGAATTAGAGGTGGTTGACTCACCAAAATTTGCTGAGAAGCACGGTGAGGCATTGGGCGTGCTTATATAGGCCATGGGAGGTCATTTTAAGTTTGGGAAAAGCTTCCAAGCTTGGAAGTTCTTCACGAAATAGGATACCCGAACCTTTCAAAGGTTCTCATGACCTTTTGGGAAAGAATTGGAGCCCAAGACCAGTCCCATGTGGAAGGGAATTTCACAAAGAATCTCCAGTTCAATTTTGAGAAGGTTTAATTGAGAATCGAGCGAGAAATCTCCGCTTGAATCTTGCTGGAGCTCGACATGTTCACACTAATGGTGACAGGACCGATTTGCAAAGACGATGATAGAAGTTAGAGACCTCAATGCAAACTTTTTGAAAGTTAGGGGCACGATTGTGAAAGAAAGAATCAGACAGGACCAAAATGCAAACTTGGTCAAGATGATCTCAATTTGGCCCAAATTTTGGTAAAAACATAATTTAGGCCTAAGGAATCCAATGGTGACGTTGGATTTTGGTTTTGACCAAGTTTTACTAGGCAATTTACATAATTACCCAAATTAGGGCAACTTTCTATTTGAGACTCTATTTTAGGTCAAATTAAGTTCTGATGGTCAAATCAAGCATAACAAATCCTAGAGAATATTTTTCTATGAATTTTAGAGGATTTATGTGAATTTCATTCTGACCAAAACCTCAGTGAATTAAGCAGGTCTGCTTTTAGGGTTTCAAATGTCATTTAATTCCTAAAATGTCTGAAAACCCATTTTATTCTGCATAAACCCTCTTGTTAGACTCCAAAGCACATTTTGACCTTTATTTAACCCCTAAGAAAACCCATGGTTATTCTATTTTTGTGATAGAACGGTAAATTTGTAGAAATAACCCTATTTTCTTATTTTCTTCTCAAATAAGTGTTTTATGCCCTTAAGACCTTTTGATGGATATGTAGGAGCTTTTATTCATTTAATCCAATCAAACAGAGCTAGTTATGGCTCATGATGGTGTTCCCATCAGCAACCCATCATCTCTTTGAAAAACCCAAAATCCTTTTGACACATCTCTTCGCTAAAATCATATTGCACTTTAGGGTTCATCCATTAGAACAGCCAACTCCACCTCTGGTACATGTACCAGAGGTTGAAATCGTCTGCAACAATCACTCTGACCCATCCACCCACCCTTTTGAACTCGTTCTAATGTACGATCTAAGCTGAATTTGAACCCACCTAATTTACAATGAGGACATTGCAAATCATAGGCATGGGGTGATATTAAAGTGCAAAATGCCATGAAAATCAACTCTCACAAAAGGATTACACAAAAAATAGGAGGATCAAGGAAAGAGAAGGACCATTTGAGAGAAAAAAATGATAAAAAGGAGGGAGGAAAAATTAAAAAGAAAAGAAAGGAGCAAAAAGATAAAGAAAAATGGAGTCCCTTCAAAATAATATAGAACTTACCTAACTTCTAGGTTGGATCGAATGATGAATTAAGACCTGGAAGGCTAAAACTTAAGGGATTAGTGGCAAATGACGACCTCAGGCCTCTTGGATCTGATTGGATTTAAACACTCATGTACTTGTCAAGATCCAGATTAGTCCTCAAGTGATTGAGGAGAATGCAAAGCTTGTGTATTAGGTCTAAGGCTTAGGTAGTATTCGGCCCCGTTAACTGACCTCTAGTTTTCAAGACTCGATAACTTGAGCACCCAAAAATCACACAGTCTGGTTCAGTGCACTTAAATATGAAATTACACCAAAAGCATTTATGTTGTTCTGAAAATGATCCTGAGATCTAGATTAAGAGTGGCTTGAAAACACAAATTGATTTGGATGAGTTCCCGGTGCGGAGAGGTGGGAAATTTCCCTCAAAGATGTGCAATAATATACCATCTCCTTGGTGCTTGTCTCCTATGATATCTAAATATCCTACCGGGGGCATGTAAGCACCTTGTGTTGGTTCATATGCCATGGGCAGCATTATCACGAAATGTCAATTTCTAGGGTTTGGATTTAGCTTTAGAACTCCATGGGCAGCACTATCCCAAAGTGTCGAAAGCCAAGGTTCTAGGGGTTGCCATGGGCGGTGCTATCTCAAAGCATCGATTGCCAGGGACCCTGCGAGGATTGATGGTGGGGACCGGGAATCCGATACAGAACATGTTTAGGGCTAATCTAAGGATGGATCTAAGGAAAAATATAATGAAAAGAAAATGAGAAAGAAAGCTCTCCACAAATGAAAATTCTTTCATTTCCTTTACAAAAATGCACTGCCAAACTGAACTTGGACTAACCATGTTACAAGCACGGGTGCTTTAACCACTGGGTCCAACAAACCTTAGGTTAGTTCTTGTAGGCCTTAGAAACCTTCGCGGTAGACTGAGGCGAAAGCTAGTCAGGTCTAGATCTGGGCTAGTACTTGAGTACCTCTAAGCCTATTGTTGGTATTAAGATCTGATTCCTAGAGATGCAACTTAGTAAGGCATCTTGACGGTTACATTTGACCTAGATAACTGGTTTGATCCATAAAGTTTTACTAAGGGACTAGCAAAAGCTAGGCATGGGGGTATGATGGGAACACCATCATGAGCCATAACTAGCTCAATTTGGTTTGATAAAATCAATAAAAGCTCCTACATATCAGTCAAAAGGTCTCTTGGGTAGGTTGAGTTGTTTTGAGAAGAAAAGATGAAAATAGGGTTACTTCTGCAATTTTGCCATCTTATCAAAAATATAGAATAACCATAGGGTCTTTCAGGGGTTAGTAAATGTCAAATATGCATTTAAGTCTAATAACTGGGTCCATGCAAACAGAAATGGGTTTTCACGCATTTCAAGAATTAATGGACATCTGAAACCCTAAAAATAGACTTGCTTAATTAACTGATGTTTTGGTCAGTATAAAATTCATCTAAATCCTCTAAAAATCATATAAAAATATTCTCTAGGGTTTGACATCCTTGGTTTGATCATTTGAACCCATTTTGACCTAAAACAAAGTCTCAGAGAGACAATTGCCCTAATTTGGGTTTCTATGCAATTTACCTAGCCAAACTTGGACAAAACCTAAATCTGACTTCACCATCACATTCCTTGGGTCCAAATTAGGTTTGCACCAAAATTTGGGCCCAATCAAAGATCACCTTGACCTAGTTTGCATTCCAGTCCAGACAGACTCTTTTTATAACATAATGGTCCTTAACTTTTTAAATTCTTCTCAAATAAGTCCCTAACTTTTTCATCATCTTCACATTTAGGTCCTTTCCGCCATTGGTGTGAACACACCAAGCTCCAATGAGATCCGAGTGAGGATTTCTCACTTAATTCTCAATCAAACTCTCCCAAAATTGAAAGGGAGATTCCGTAAGGAATTCCCTTCCAATTAAACCCGGCCATGAATCCTAATTCATTTCCAATCTTCCATTCGAACGCATGGAAGATGTGGGTATCAAGTTTGCATAAACTTTCCAAGCTTGGAGCTCCTCTTTTTTGGTCTATAAAAGGATCAGGGGCAAGAACCCTTGCTCCTTAGCAAATTTTGCTTAGAGAAAACCTTCTCTCTTCCCTCTCTAGCCACCTCCATAGTTTGCTCCAGCAACCTCTCTCCGACCAGCTCTGCACCTCCAACCATCAAATTGGAGGTGTTAGCATCTTCCTTTCTTCCTCGTGCACCTCTTCGATCAAAGTGAGGGCATTCCTCTACCTCAATCGCCGTCACCTCCGCCTTCTCCGACTCCGGTCAGCCACAACTGGAGCCCTCCGCCTATGTCCTCCTCTCCTAAGACCCTCTACATCTTTCTCTTTCTCACTACTTCTCTTTCCCATACTCACAACACACGCACGACCGCCACTCATTTATCTCCCCCTCCGTCTTCTCCGCCTCTAGTAGAACTCCGGCAAGTTCGCCCACACTCCACTGACCACCATCCGCCTCGCCACAACTCCCAAAAGCTCTGTCATTCCACCATGACCAAAAGCCCTCTCCTATTTCGACGATCCACCCACTCAATTGCTCCACCAAACTCCACCTCCTTCGCACACCTTCTCCGACTCTGTTAGTCCTCCATACGCACACATTCACCACACAACCACCACTGATGCACTTGCCCTCGCACGATGGCCCTTCTTAACTTATCGGACAAGGTCGAGAGGCCTTGATTTCCTTTTCAGGTGTTCATCGGACCTTCGCCACCACGACGACTTCATCGGCTGAGTTCATGGTGTTCTAGCCACGATACCTCTAGGTACTTTCTCCAGATCGCACGAAAGGATCCCAGCTCACCCTCCATGGTTTCAATTGGAAGCCACGAACTCATCTCTAACCGCATGTGGAAGAACCTTCGTCAACAGTTCGCGCAGAGAACTGTGGAAACATAGTCCCACATCAGATAGTGCAGATGCAGCGACCGCACATAAATTGATTTTCTGCCTCTGCCTGGTTGCCTCCGAGAGCACTGGGGTAAGGTCTCACACGCACGCTCCATGCACATGCCCTCGCCTGCACTCACGCCACGTGGGTCTAGGTTCTGATCCAATTGCCTAGTTACCCAAATCTAGTCTGGTTTGCCCAATCCAAGAGCTCTGCACTTAGCGAAAAAAGTGGCCTTCTCCTCTGTTGGTGCTGTGCTGTGTTGTGCCTCTCTCTTAGGCCTGAAGGAAAAAGAGAGGCCTTTGCCTTTGTTGTTGGTTCTGAGATACTGTAGCACTTAAGTTGACATGGCATTTGGTTGATTGATACTATTGCATTATTTAAGTAGAATTGTAATAGGGCAATTTGATGATTCAAATCACCATTTTTACTCTAATCTTTTTGCCACATTGACTCTTGAATTTATATATATATCATTTGTGCTTGAAATTGCTATATTTTTGCTTAAAATTGTGATCTTGAGATAAATTGTTATATTGCTTCAACCTCGAAATTTCTTTCGAGCTATAAATTTAAGTGTTATACACGATTTATCGGCTATACTACAGTGCATTACTTTTAAAATCCTGATTCAGCATGCTAACATTGAGTTGCAAGCATATGAAACCGTGAAAGCACAGGTATCTATGTGATCAGGTTTAGTTCCTTGTTACCTTAAGGGTTCCCTTGATGTGGTTCTTGAAAGGATGAAAGATGAACCACTCACCTAGAAAAAGAGTTAGAGAATAAAGAAGAAAATGAGAAGTCAGGCAATAGCAATAAAGTACCTTATTACAAATGGGTGATCAATAAAATACGTCGCTACATATGGATGTTCCTTTTTCAAATATAGAATATAGAAAAAAAAAGAAGAGAAAAAAAATGATAGAAAAAGAGAAAAAAAAAAAAGTTTTGGAGATAAAATAATAGGAAAAGAGGCCCAGAGGCTAGTTGGGAAGATATATGCCAAAGAGCGTTGACCACAGGAGAGAAATAAGTGAGGAGAAAGCTACCAAATTTGAGTAAGGCCAAACTGAAGGAGAGATTTGGTATAATTAGGGTTAATTCTAATAACTTGAGACCTATAGTTTTGCAACCCTGGATGCTTGTAGATCAAATCCATCGTACACAAGCACAGATGCTTTAAAATCATAGTTAACGAACCTTGAATGGACAGTAGAGTGTAAGAAATATGTCTTTGAGACTTGACATTAAGGCAAGTTAGAAACAAAGACTCAGCCAACTTGAGTCTAGATGTTCATCCTTGACGCTGTAGGATGAATGAAATAAAGGTCCTAACTATCCCTCTAAACTTTGGTTGATAATAAATGTATGGTCAAATTGCTAAACTCTAGTTGGAGACGTTGCATTCATTTTGCTAGGGACTAGCAAAGTTTAGGCATGGGGGTACGATTGCATAGCAATCATAGGTCTTAAAATGTCTGAATTAGGTTAGAAACCTAGCTTGCATTGTAAATAAAAGCATATATTACATGCATTTTCATTTTGTACAGAAATTGCATAATTTCTCTATTTTATGGGCCCAATATTGATGAATTTATTTCATGTGTGCAAACCCACACTGGAGGAGCTAAAGTCAAGCTGAAATGCAGATGCGAGAAGACCCACAACCAAAGTATCACGTACTTCCCACAACAGACAGAGAGGAAAATGAAATTCAAATACACAAACCTAGCTAACTACACATTGAACCCACCTCGATTACCTACCTAATTGACCTACATCTTCACCTAATTAACCCCAACCAATGCACCTAGAACCTTATTGAGACATGGCTTACACACTAGGCACTTCATCTTCGCCATGTCGCCGACAGATGTGGTGCCACATCACCACCTCTCTCCTAGTGGCACCACCTCACTTCCATGTCACCTTCCACATTACCATCCCATTCTAGAATAGTACTAGACATGGTCCACCACCTAAGGCCTAAGTTGTATCCCCTTAATCCTCTCTAAATCACACCTAAGGGACAACACACCTAACCTACACCACTATAAACACCCCTCTCCTCATGGCCGGCACACCCCCCCCCCTCCATTCTCTCCTCTCCTCTCCTCTCAACTACTCTCCTCCCTTCCCTCCCCATGGCATGCTTCTCCTCCTCCCTAAGGTGGCCAATGGCCTCTCTACGTAGGTCCTCCCCAATCATTGCCAAGTGTGGTGGAAGCAGTCATTGGTACCAAGGCTCACCCCACTTCCCACACAAGGCCGATGACCTAGTGCTCTCTGGACGTGGCGAGTTTCTACTTGTTCTTATTTCCATTCCATTGATAATATAGTCTATCTTTGTTGTTGCTACTACTTCCATTTTCATTATTGTTCTTGTTCTCGTTTGCTATATTCACACACACACATACACTCCATCACCATAACCATCATCCACAGCCTCCACCACCACCACCACTACCATCTAGCCAACCCTCTCCTCCATCCCCATTATCCATGCCCAACACCATACTCCACTATCGATGGCCACCCTCACTTCCACTTCCATTTAGATGTCTCCCTCTTCCTCATATCCACCAACTACAATCACAACCTACTCACTCCACCACCCTCTACACCTCCACCACCTCACAACCATCATAACCATCATCTACTCCCCTACCTAGCCAATCCCATTACCTCACCATCAGCCTCTCCACATTCACTATTCATAGCCCTCCATTTATCCACCACCTTATCCATGACCTCCCTAGTCCCAACACCACCTCCATTATCCATCAGCACTACTCCTAGCACCTAGCCATTCCCATTGTCCTCCTATCTTCCATTCATCTTGCTCAAACACCTCCCTATCCACCACCAAGAAAATGGCTACCTTCATCTCTTTACCCTTATCCTATCCACTCTCATATAACAGTGCACCTTAGACACCACCAACTTCTCTGTTATCCACATCCATCACCTCCATATTTGCTTCCCTAATCCATGGACACCATAAGTATCACCTGCTATTAGCCACCACATTATCCATGAACTCAACCATCATTAGGTCAACCACCTCCCTTTTCCTAATCACCACTCAACAACCACACCCACTTCCATATTCTCTTGTCCTAACCATTTAAACCACCATCTTACCAACCACCATGATGATAGTTATACAAAAGGGGGTGTGAATTGTATAATTCAGATATTCAATGAAAATAATGGCAACCACAAAAATTACAAACCACAAATAACACGAAGATTTATAGAGGAAACCCAAACCGAGAAAAACCTCTACCAAGTTGATCCCCAACCAGGATTTTTCCTCTTACACTCCAAGCAAGAAATCCAGTAAACCTCACTACTTCACTAAGGGTAGTGAAACCTCAATCACAAACCCCTTCTTGTAAAACCCACAAGAAGGTGTTTTGTTCCTCACTTACCAAAAGAATCAGAAGCCAAAAACCCTGGCACCCAAATTACAATAAGAGAAAGAATAACAAAATTTTGATACAAGTCCTATTCATCCAATGTGTAAGTATTTTAATCAAATGTATAGGACTAAGTATTCTTTTTCAATTCCCTTTGGTTTTATCTTTATGTAAGGGAGATAGAATTTTATGTAATTGATATACAGATAGAGCTTTGATAAATGAATTCTTGCAACTTCCTTTTTAATTGAAAGATTTTATACTTAGGAAGTGTGTATGACAATGTTTAGAATCAATAATATGTTCAAAGGTGTACGCACAAGATTCTAGAATTAAAGATTTCTATAATCAATGTTGCTTCTAAAGATGACATGATAAGTATATGAAGCAAGATCAAAATATCAATAAATAGTACTCCCTTGAACTTCCTTCTCAAAAGTATGAAGTAAGCGTGGAGGAAGTAGAGAAGAAGATCATCTTCAAGGATCAACATTGTTGGCACATGCAAGGAAGTAGAAGCTTGGACATTTTGATGAAGCACTAAGATGGCGTGAATGTATGCTTCAATCAAAGCACAAGAATGGTGCAGAGACCTCTTCTTTGAATGCTTAAGAATGGCGTGAACGCTTGAAGCAATCTCTTAAGAATTGTATTCGCAAGAGAGAGTATGAGCTTTTGATTATCAATGTTATTGTGCGGAATAAATGAACCTTTACAAGGTATATATAGATTAAGGATAGGAAGTTATTATCTCTTGAAAGGGTATGAATCTAACAGATGCCATGATTATAGCTGTTTGCACATGTTTAATTTCAAGTATAACTGTTTGAAGTTAGTTTAAGTGATTAGTTGATTGATTACTACATTCATATTTGTCTTTAGAGAAATCGCAGAAAATGTCCGGCAAAATTAATTGATTAACCAATTGATTAATTCTACATCGACATAATCAACGAGAGGAAGTTATTTGGGTAGTTTTTCTTTTGCATAAAGGAATAACTACACATGTAACTTCCCTTATGAAGAGATGCAATGTTTCAAATGAGTAACTACCCTTCTAAAAAGTGTAACTACCATTCTAGAAGAATAATTATTAATTTAAGATATATTTTAAATGTATTTTACACATGTTTTAAATGTTTTTACATTCTAGAAGATATAACTACCACTCTAGAATATTATTTTAGTATTAATAAATATTTTAGAACATATTATATGTATAGGATTCATTTTAATTATTTTATAATTAATTTATTTATGTTATGAGCATGAAATATATTTGGAATATTACATTTTAACACTGGAATTAATATGTGTGTGTGTTTACATGTGTTTTTGACCATGATCGCTCCTAATCTGAGAAATACAAACACTCTGGTTGCCCTTAGGAACAATCCTAAAGTCGGGGGGGGGAAGATGGCGATGGATGGAGGGTGTGGAGGTCTAGGAGAGGGCGCCAGAGAGAGAGGAGGAGGGAGGCTAGGGCAACCAATCATGCGACTCACTGGGTGGGCAACTTTTGGAGGAGGCGGAGAGGAGGGAATGCCAAAATAGTGTGCTATCGGTGCATAAGAAGGGGTCACATGGCAGCGGTGTGCAGTTATCCGACTTTGTGTCTGGCGCACAGGGATTGGGGTCACAAGAAGGATTCATGTAGAAGGATGGGGAAAATGGATCAGAATGGAGTGAAACTGCAAAGGGGCCAAGGAGCGATCGGGAGGACACCCCCACCACCGTTGGTGAGCTTGGGACAGGTCTATGATGTTGAAATCCCTCAATCTGAGGATACTAGGGCAGTGGAGATTGCAATAAGGGGTGCCCTCATTGGAGAAATACTGATTGGAGCATACTCGCCTGAGAGGATCCACAGTTTGGTAAGATCTCTAACTCTGTCTTCGAAGGGGTGGAAGGTCACACATCCGGGTGGGTCTTGATTTGTGTTATTTGACCTGGGCATGTTAGGTGTGGAAGGGCTTCATTTTTGAACAAGCGTTTTCAAAGGGATGACTGTTTTATGGTGATTGGTGTCGCCATTTAACGGTGCACCACAGGATCATCCTCCTCAAAGGGCAGATAACAAGCAGGGCATCTTGGAGATCTGGGGTATCCCTCTTCATCTCAGGACCAGAGGGGTGGTGGCTGGGCGTGGTGGGGTTTGCTACCTTGACAAAGAATGCTAGGGTCGACCTCTGCGAGGTTGATGGGAGGTCGATTAAGGTGGAGGTGATGGTCTTGCAGGGGGCTCCAATTCTGAACAAGATTATCCTAAAATGTGGAGGTAGTTCTTGGCTCCTCAGATTGAAGCTCTCACTGGTCCATGCTGAAAGGCAACAATAGGGGTTTCTTGGTGTGCAAGAGGAAGAGACTACTACACCAAACGTTGACAATGAAGGTAGCACCCTCCAGCCAGGTTGATTGGAGGCTAAGAAGAGAAAGGAATTCCAGTTGTTAGAAGTACCGGAGGAAGATTTGACTAGGATGGACCACACAACATCTGAGGAAACCATGGTGCAGGATGCAAGGGTGGGAAGGGAGTTGGTGGTGATGAGTACAAGTCTGCAGGGGCAGGAGTTTGAGAAATTGTCTGCTGCACAAAAATATCATTTCTCCTTTAAGGCTCTAGGGGGAACGTGTTATGAAGTGGGAACTTCATCCAAAGGAAAAGTGGTGCATTCACCATACAAGCTAAGGAGAAGAATAGCTGGTGGTGGACAGAAATCCACTGAAGAAAAGATTGCTGCCATTTTGAATGTTTAGAAGAGGGCTGTGGGATAGCAGGGGGTTCAGTGTTTTAGGGGATGAAAGTCATCACGTGGAATGTGCATGTGTTGCGCGACGAGGTTCAAAGAGCCTCCTTGGCTCGATATCTCCGTGAGTAGGAAGTAGATTGCGCACTGCTACAAGAAATGCACATAGAGGGAGGAAGAGGTTCCCTTTGGCAGTCACTTCTTCAAGGTGGCTAGGCTAATGTCAGGGCAGTGGATGCACAGGGTAGGGCTAAAGGTTTAGCAGTGTGGTGGAAGACCTCCAGACTGGTTCTGAAGGAAGTTTAGAAGGGTCAATTCAAGGTTTCATGCAAGTTTCAATCGCTGGGGGATGATCAAGACCTAATTATATCTTGTATCTATGATCCATGTGCTGATAATTTGAGGAATGATCTATGGAATGAGCTACGTCAGATGACGAGCAAGACAAAAGGGGTACCTTGGCTTGTGGGTGGAGATTTTAACTATGTCTTGTATGAGAACGATAGAGGAACCAGAAGGGTGGATCGTGCCTCCCTCGGTTTCCAATTGTTGGTGTCTGAGCTGGGTTTGAATGAATACCCATCAGCAAGGGTTGAGTTCACCTGAAAGAGTGGCAATGGGCTCATTTCAAAGTTGGATAGAGTCTTCGGAAGTGTGGAGTTGATGGAGAGATTTCATCTCTCCTTTGTGATAGGAATGGATAGGCCATTCTCAAACCATACCCCACTATTGTGGGATAGCGGGGAGAGATCTCTCATCGGTACTTACTTTAAGTTCAAGAAATCTTGGCTTAGGGAGGCGGGGTTTAAAGACATGATTAGCGACTGGTGGATTCAGAAGCAGGTTCAAGGTTCTTCCACTTGTAGGTTGGAAAGCAAATTGAGGGACTTGAGGTCTCTGTTGAAGGAGTACAGGTAGACTGTTTACGTAGTGAGAAATCAAAGAAGAACCAAAGCGCTATCAATGCTGTGCATGCTAGATGTAAGAGAAGATGCTGGACGGCTAAATGAGGTTGCGATGGAGCAGAGAAAGCATTGGCAAGAGGTGGTCCACACTGAGGACTTGGCAAAAGAGGTGGACTGGAGAGAAAAGTCCTGGCAGCTGTGGTTAAAAGAGGGTGATATGAACACGAAGTACCTTCACATGGCTACCAGTGCTAGAAGGAGGGTAAATCTCGTCTCCTCATTGAAGAAGGATGACCTCACACTAACTTCTGCAGATGATATTTGAAGGGAGGTTGTACAATATTTTAAGGAGACCACCAGGGCAGCAAAGAGGGGAGGTTGGATATTGGCAACAGCGAGCTTTTCTTGGGTAGGAGATCAGGCCGCTAACAGGTTGACAAATAGCATCACAGAGCAAGAAGTGGTGGAGGCTATGACTGGGTTGAATGCGGAAGGGTCTCCAGGACTGGATGGGTTCCAAGTTATTTTTCTACAAGGAATTTTGGCATGTGGTCAAAGGGGACATGATGGAAGTCATCAAAGAATTCCAAAATGGTAACTCAGAGGTGGAAAGAATAAACAAGCCGTACTTATTCTTGCTTCCAAAGAAAAATGGGGCAGAGAGTTTGTCAGAGTTTAGACTAATCGCTCTTTCAAATTCGATCTACCTAATCATTAGCAAAGTGCTAGCCAACCGATTGAAGGGAGTTTTGTCCGACTTAATTAGCCCAGTACAGTTGGCTTTCCTCCCCAATAGATCATTACAAGAATCCTTCATCGTAGCACAGGAGATGGCGGTAGGGTGGTGTAGAAGAAAGACTAAAGCCTACATGTGGAAGGTGGACTTCAGTAGAGCCTACGACTCAGTCGCGTGGTCGTACTTGTGGGATTAGAAAGAGAGGCTTCCCTATACTTTGTGTTCAGTGGATGAAGAGGTGTATCGTGACCTCCTCTCCGTTAATTAATGGGAGACCTTGCGGGGTGTGGATACAACCACAATGTGCTGTGAGACAAGGGTACCCCCTGGCCCCTCTAATTTTTAATTTAGCAGTGGACACATTGGCTCATTTCTCGTGTAGGTTGGCCAATGCAAGATTGGTGAAGGGTTACTCTATGTCAAGCTCCAGGGCATTAGTGCCTATTCTACAATACGCTAATGACACGGTTTTCTTTGTGGAAGGAGGGAGAGAAGAGGCGGAGATCTTATACACTATGGTTAACATTTTTGGGGAGATTTCAGGCCTCAGATTAAATGGTGCGAAATCATCTTTGGTTTGCTTTGGTATGGTAGTCCAGGGAGGGAAACAATTTCTTCCATCCTACACACACCCATGACCACTCTGCCAATAAGATACTTAGGTCTGCCCCTAAGAAGTGGTAAGCTGAAGAAGAGTGATTGGGCGATCCTGTTTGAGAAAGTATCGGCTAAACTAGAAAGTTGGAGCAGCAGATTTTTGTCGAACAGAGGAAGACTAATTCTCCTGAACTTGGCCATCACCTCTATCCTTGTCTTCTTCATCTCTATGTTTAGATCCCTGAAGGTGATCTTGAAGAGGTTGGATATGATGAGGAAATGATTTTTTTGGAAAGGTGTGAAGGCAGAAGGAAGATTCATGCACCCGGTGAAGTGGCAAAAGCTCTGTAGGCCTCAGTCACAGGGTGGGATGGAGATTCGATCCCTCAAAGAGTTTAACGATGTATTGCTACTAAAGTGGGTAGTGAAATTATCCATGAATGAAGGAAAATTATGGCTGCAGCTGATCAAAAAAGCCCATGGCTCTTCGAATGTGTAGCTCTGGTCCACTTCTCCACAATGCCCCTCTCCCTTTTGGCAGTCAGTGTGGAAAGCTATGAGTGATAATTAGGCAGAATTCATTCCTGTTCTGGGTGATGGTAGGAGCTTCATGTTCTGGACTGATAAATGGTCAAGTCTAGGTAACCTGAGCGAATCTTTCCCAAGGGCATTTGCAGCAGCTTCAAACAGTAGGGCCATGGTTAATGAATGTTGGGACGATGCTAGTGGTAGATGGAACATAACAGGCGCTGGAGTGTGTGAGGGCAGGTGCATGTAGGCTGAGCAGGAGCGTTTATTGGCAGAACTTGAAGCGTTCCAACCAGTGGAAGGGATGGATTACTTCATATGGAAATGTGGCCTTTTCACCCCAGCTAAGGCATATAAAAGTTTGATGGGTTGCTTGAACGTCAACCGAGGGAGGACGGGGACTGTGCCAACATTTGGTCTTTGAAGATTCCGTCGAAGATTAAGATTTTCTTATGGCTATGTAGATGTGATGGCCTTGTTACCAGTGATGTGAGATCTAGAAGGCTGGGTGTTCCTATCCAAAATTTCCCCTTGTGTGACTTCCCTTTAAACAGTAGGATGCATTTATTCTCATCTTGTCTACTGACGGATCAAATTTGGAGAAGGTTATGTGGTGAAGCTCTCCCCACATGGGAAGACTTATGGAAAAGACTCTTGACGAAAGGAGAGTGGCAAGTGAAGATGGCTGGAGTCATGTGGTGTGTGTGGCATGCTCAGAATGAGCGATTGTTTAGAGGGAGCTCAATAAATGTTGGGAACATGTTTTGGGAGTGTTGGGGATTTGTAAAGAAGTGGAGTGATTCATTGTAATTCTTTTAAAGAATTTGAATAAAATGTTCTCGGTCTGCTATCATCATTGATAGCATTCCTCGTCTTTTCAAAAAAAAAACATCAAATTGAACATAAGAGAAGCTAGGAATCATCAAATTGAATCTCCTTTTGTTGCAATCAACATCTTTAGATAACATTGAAGCTTCCCTTCATCATTATTAATCAACTTTATATCTGCAACAACTTTATGATATGATATGATAACACATAAAACATCAAAATAAATGTAATTAGAACCTAAGTACTAACAATCTCCCCTTTTTGATGTTTTTGTCAAAAATATAAAGTTGTGTTGAATATGTTCTTGATTACATTATTAGTTCATTTGCTCCCTCTATCTAACATAATTTGATATTTTGTTAATCATCTAACTCTGTTAATATCAATCTAATGCTAACATCTATGCATCTACTTGTCATACTTCTCCCCCTTTTTGACATAAGATAGGAAAAAGATAAGTCATTCCAAGAAACACATAGTAGAAAAATTAGAAAAAGCACATAAAAGAGTTTAATACATGACAACCATAAAGGAAACATACAACCAAGCAAATAAGTTCATTACAATGCATCATGAAAGTAAAATAGGAAAGAACGGATTAAACTACCAAACTAAGTAGAAAGACAACCAAACTAGCAATAAAAGATAAACTAAGGGAGACTCTTCTTCATGTCCTTGATGTCCATATGAAGTGAAGAGATGTGCTCTTGAAGGTTTTCAACAACCTTCACCATTTGCCTTCTCTCATCTTCTTGCCACTGCATGAGGAGTCCAAACCTGGACATGTAGATGAGGTTGCAATCCACTTCCACATAATCCTAATCAACATGGTAGGGATGGTCACTTTGCACATTTGCATTCAGAATAGCATAAGAAATGAACTCAGGCATGCTACGAGAAGAAGAAGGACCACTCTTACCAATAGGTTCATCTTCATACTTGTCTTTAATTGCCATTCTCTTCAAAGTAGTACTATCAAAGTACTTAACATGCGTATCCACAAGATGACAAGAAAGAGGAAAGTGCAAATAGAGAAGAATATGAGTCAAGAGGGTACTAAAGGGTAGAGAGGACATATGGATTGAGGCCATGTGGCTGAAGATAATCATGAGGAAATTCATTTTGTATTTGTTGAGGATATAATAAACCAAATATGCAATGTGTTTGGGACAATGATTATATCTAGAAATCTTTCCAAAGATATTCCAATCAATGACCCTAATGAAGAAGTTTGTCAACAAAGGTAAGTTTGGACGTGATTTAGGATCATTGGATTCAAGGAGAAAACTGCAAACACTATGAAAAGGAATCTCTTGGGAAATTGATTCTAAAGTGTGGCAATCAAGATCTGATTTACAAATGGTAGCAATCAATGATGGGGTGATTTCTAGATCAAAATGTGGGTGAGAAGAAGTAATGTCTTCAAAATCTACCATGGTTAAGTTTGCATAAAACAACCTAACAAGAGTGAGGTAGTTGCCCTTAACACTTTTGGCAAAGTGATGGCTAAAATAATAGGCCAAGTTTTGTTAGGTGATAAGTTCTTGGAGATCATACTCCTCAATGTCTCTAAAATGTTCATAAACAAGAGGTCTAAGTGCTTTCATCTTGGCTTTGTGAATGGTCTCATAAAAGGTGTCCTTAACCGACGTGAAGATAAATAATTTTTCAGTGGAAGTCTTAGGATTTGTTTGAGGCATGGGCATAGGATTAAGTGCAGTAGGTGGTGGTGGCATTTGGGATGAAGGATCAAAGGTTTTGGTTCTTTTTGGCGGATGTTTGGCTTTGCTTTTGAGAGGCATGATGAATCAAAAGCTAAAAGATCAAGAGAAAAACTGTCATTTAATAGAGTATCATGTATCATCGCACAACAAGAACAACACAAACAAACAATAACAGAAAGGACAGTAATCAATTTCTAATCGATTACCTAATCGGTTCATCAAGAAATAAACAAAAAGAGAAAAAAATTGAGAAAAATATACCAAAGGGAGAGAGAAATATGATTGATGAAGGTTGTCGCAGGAGGTGGGACCTTCGGCAAGAAAAATCGTGGAGAGGAGATGAAGAGAGAATGGTTTGGGAGAGAACTATTTGAAAAGAGAGAAAAGAGGGAAAAAGAAATCAAGTGAGAGGGAACATATCCAAAAAGTAAGAGAAGGAAAATGTGTGGGTGAATGAGAGCCACACATTTCTAACGTTTGAAATTCAAATGTGGGGTACCTCTGACAACGATCAGACATAACCACCCAGAAAAGGAATCCGTTGGTCCTTTTTTAAAATAAAAGGAAACCGTTCCACTTATGTGGATGCAAACAAAAGAAAGAATTAATCGATCGCCTAATTGATTAATTCCAACGATCACTACAAAATAGAACATAAAAATAATATTTTTGCTGAAATAAACAACTACTATAAAGATGCAAATAGAACATATTGTAGCTTACAAACTAAACACAGATTCAAATGTTCTTTAAACATAAAAAGACAACACAAAAGCATACAAATAAGAAAACATAAAAAAGAACTATTCCTTCTTCATGTCTTCAATTGCCTTCTTTATCTCTTCAATTTTCCACTCCAGACATAAGAATCGATCATCCATGAATGCTTTGAACTTTAGGAAAAGATCTTGAAAACTTGTCATAACCTTTGCCATTTGTTCGCGGTCATCTTCCATCCTTTGCATAATATTTGAAATGCCATTCAAGCAAGTAGGATTTGTGTTATCATCCTCCATGAAATCCCAATCATAGTTGTATGGATTTTGAGGATCATTATCTGGAATGATGTAGGATGCAAGAACAAATGACTCCATATTGTGTAAATCATGTGAGGATTTGGGAGAATTTTCTTCAATAGCTGGAGGACCATCATCGATAGGTCGAGTAATTTGATGAAAATTGTCCAAGAAGGAGTGAGTAATGAGATAAATAGACTTGTCAACATGATGACATGCTAACAGAACACGATGAAAAATAAATAGATGGGACAACAAAGTACCAAATGGTAGAAAACAATCATGGGAATCAATCATGTGGTTAAAGATCATCAAGGGCCAGTCCAAATTAATACCATCGATGCCAAAGACAATGTAAGCAGTTCACTTGAAACAAATACTCAAGTTGGAATTATTGCCAAAGAAGTTCCAATCAGTAATGAAAGCAAGAAATTATGCAATACGAGAAAGATTCTTTGTTGGAAGTACTTGATTAGAAACATCACAAGGAGTAACTAAAAGAGAATGACAGACATCCTCAAATAAGATACCATTTTCAATATTGTCCCATGTTTAACCTTTCATGTTAGCCTTGCAAATATAGGCAATAACTTGGACATTAATCAACATTTAGCAACCAGGAACAACAGATCGAAGAGCAAGAATTTTGTCCTCTGAGGTTTTATGTAAAAGTTTGATATTGGCATAAAAGATTTAACCAAAGAAGGATAAATTCCGCAAAATGAATATCAAGAGAAATTTGGACCAAAGAAGTGAAGCATCTATTGAAAACTAAACAAAGACTTGATATTGTGATGATTAACATTCTTAAAATCATCAAACAGAATAGTGTGTTGCAGAAGAATTTGAGAATAATAGATAGAACACCATGATTTTACTCTGGATGAAATGTGATCAACATCATGAAGAGATCTTCTAAAGCGAGTATTAGGACTCATGATGTCAAATTTCTGAAAAACAAGAAAATAGTAACACGTAATCAGCATACAATAACCTTGATCACAAAGAAACAAAGAGTTTTCAAGAACAAAATCTACCTATTGGTTGCAACAAGATGGGTGTACACTAGAGAGTGTTCATGGACAAGAGAGAAATGAGAAAAATTCTCTCTTAAAAATGATTAGTAACCATCCAAAGAGAAGGTGTTGGTCGATTGCAAAAAGTTCTGAATCAGAAATTAATTGATTAAGTAATCAATTAATTTAGGTAGATGAAAAAGTTCTTAATGATTTATCAAATCAAGATAACTGATTTTTGATCTATAAAGAGTCTTTAGAACATTAATCAAGATTATAACATATAATCAAGAGTAATAATAAGATCTTTTAATACAATTTAACAAGCAAATAAATAATAAATCAATCAATCAAATAGTCAAATAGTGCATTCAAACATCATTCAAGTACATTTACCTAATTTTTTTCTAATTGTACAGAATCTTTCTAGGGGTAAAGGTTTAGTCAATATATCAGCTAACTAATCATTTATAGAGACAAATGCTAAATTTATGTTAACTTTTAGTACATTACCTATTAAGAAATGATGTCTAACATCAATTTGTTTGGTCTAGCATGATGAACGAGATTCTTTGATAAATTAATTTCACTAGTGTTTTCACAAAATATTTTCATATTTGAAAAATTTAATCTTACATTATTTAATGTTTGTTTCATCCGTAACATTTATGAACATGCTACAGTAGCCAAAACATATTCAACTTCTGTAGTGGATAAGACAACACAGTTTTATTTCTTTGAAAACCAAGAAATAAGAGATTTTCCTAAGAAATGACATGTTCCACTTATACTTTCATGGTCAATTTGCTTCCTGCATATTCAGCATCACTGAACACATAAATATCAAGTGAATATGTTTTAGGATAAAATAAACCAAAGTTATTAGTATCTTTTAAGTATCTAAAAATTCTCTTTACAGCATTTAGATGTGATTCTTTAGGTTTTGATTGATATCTAACACATAAACATGTAGTAAACATATGTTAGGATGACTTGCTGTTAAATAGACTAAGGTTCTGATCATACCTCAATAGAGAGTTTGATCAACATCCTTACCACTTTCATCAATATCCAGACTAGTATGTGCAATAATGGGAGTACTCTTGCCTTTGGAATTCTCCATTCCAAACTTCTTTAATCTATCCAAGATGTATTTTGATTGATTTATAATGATGCCATCTTGGAGTTGATGAATTTGAAGTCCCAGGAAGAACTTCAATTCTCCAATAAGACTCATTTAGAATTTAGCCTGCATAATCTTTGCAAAATCTTCGCATAATAGATCATTAGTAGCACCAAAAATAATATCATATGCATATATTTGAATAATTAGAATTTCTAAATTCTCCTTTTTAATGAAGAGTGTAGTGCCAATCTTTCCCATTTCAAAATTTGATTTAATTAGATAATCTCTTAATCTTTCATACCACGCTCTTGGAGCTTGTTTTAAGCTATATGAAGCCTTTTTAAGTTGAAATACATATTCAGGATGAGTTTTGTCTATAAACCCTAGTGGTTGTTTTACATATACATCCTCTTTTATAAATCCATTTAGAAAAGTAGATTTTACATCCATTTGATGAAGTTTAATGCTAAAGTGTGATGCAAAAGCTAGAAGCATACAAATTGATTATAGTCTTGCAACTGGTGCAAAAGTTTCATCATAATCAATACCTTCTTCTTGATTGTAACCTTGTGCAACTAGTCTTGCCTTATTTCTAGTTATTGTTCCATTTTCATCTGTTTTATTTCCGAATACTCATTTGGTTCCAATTAAAGATGAATTCTTAGGTTGTGGAACTAAGTCCCATACTTCATTTCTTTCAAATTGATTTAATTCTTCTTCCATAGCAAATATCCATGATTCATCTTTTAAAGCTTCTTCTGTGATTTCCCTACAGGAGGGGGTGAGATTTGCAGAAAGATAGATGATGCAGAAAATATAATTACAATCTCACAAAAAGCATGCAATCACAAGTACACAAGAATGTTTAGGTGGAAACCTAAACCTGGGTAAAAACCACCACTTAAACCTCTCAATTTAGGATTTCCTGAATGACCCAGTCGATCAAATCCACTCACGAGTCACTTAAATGAGGGTGAGTCAACCTCTTACAACCACGCTACTTTGAACGAGAGTAGCATGCCTCAAACCCCCTCTCTTCACGAGGAGTATTTAGTCTCACGAAGGAGACGCAAATTCGCAATGCGAATACCCAACCAAAGACAATTACACAAATCCTATAGAGACACAAAGCAAGTATTTAAATCTAGCTACTATAGGCAAAGATAACTTTCCTTTGATGGAAGTGCATCAGCAAGTAACGCGGGTGCTTGATCCATGCAATGTCATGATGGCTCTCTCGTAGCAACGGCGGGAGAGCGGGTGGACAACTAGGATGATGCTCTCAAGATGTGTGAGATGATCTTCGGAGAGCAACAACACTTCTAGGTGATTCCTTTCTTCTCTTAGACATAATATGAGTGGAAGTAGTATTCTTGGGTGTGTCCAACAAAGGAAGGGTCCTACTCTATTTATAGATGGCTTAGGAACCCTTAGGAAGGCTTAGGAAACCTTAGGTAGCCATTGGGGATGAACCCAAGGCAAATTAGGCCAAAATCAGGGTCATTAATGATTCTGACAGGGTTATCAGACTTCTAGGTCAAGAATCAGAAGTCTAGAAATCACTCTTAAGATGTCTGAAAATTAAATCAGACGTCTAATCCTACACGAGTTTCCTTACTAATTTGGTCAGACCTAAACAAGGCCCTTGTAACGACCCGTTTCCCGAGCCCCTACAAGACTCGAGAACCGGACCGACTCAACTAATCCCAAGACAAAGTCGTCCAACGAGGAAGTAACCAAAAGAGCAGTAAAATAAACCACATTCAGCATGAATATAACTAACAGTAAGAAAGTGCAGCAGTAAGGAAAGAAACTACTACAGAAGATACCACCACAACAGTCTAACAACATTTATCATATAACATGAACTGCAGGTAAAGAAAGTACAGTGGAAACAAGAACTACTCACTATAACAGAAACAAAAGAGGTACAAAAGACAGTGGTAACTCTACTGGACCCTACTCGGCCCAGCGTCCTCTGCAGCCGCTGACCCTGGCTGCTCAACACCTGGTCCTGAAAAAAGTAACGAGTGTAACATGTCAGCAAAACGCTGAGTAGAGTGGCAAACTAAACTAAAGACAACAGTAAAGTGTACAGTAGCTGTTATGTTTTATTACTTTCTTTATTTACATCTTTCAATTTTCTCACTATTTCATTTATTTCTCAGATCCTTTACTTGATCTCGAATGTCCTCGTGGGAACGATCTTGATTGCAGTCTTTTCCAAAAGTAGAAGTAGCACGTGGTGCTCTCCTGGCCGGGAGAGTCCCCCGTGATGATCCTACCCTCAGTCAACCACCCCAAGGTCACTGACAGACGTAACGGTGACTACGGCACGCGCGATAAACGCACAGGTAGCTAGCCCGCACTGGCACGCGGTCAGTCGTTTCCTTTAACGGGTGCGCCCAAAGCACAGCACGAAACCAGGGCAGAGCCCTCTCAGTAACAGGGGTCCAACCCTCCACAGTAACCAAACCGGGGCCTTGCCCCTCCACAGTCCGCGCACCCTCGCCTGACTACCCTGGTTTGCCCCAGCGGGCCTAACAAGTCGGTGTGGGAGGCTAGCAGAACCCCGGGGCCCGTGGGGTAGCTAGTACCTCCCTACACTAGTAGCTCTCCTCGGTACTACGTACGCGAGGGCCAGCAAGTCGATACAGAGTGGCCAGTCCTAACCCCGGGTCCCTGGGGCGGCTAGCTCCGCTCTGCACTAAACAGGGGGACAGTCGCTCTCCTTGGTACTCCGTACTCAAGGGCCAGCTCACTTCCCCAAAACTATTCCATTCACTTTCCAGGAGTTCTACTCCTACTTCCCCGTAGGGTTCCATCCTTTTTACTCAAAGATCCAGGTTTCACTTCCCAGTTTCACATTCTTGCAATCCATGTTCTCAACCACGTTAGCTATTCACAACAGGCAGCTGTTAATTCAAATTACAGGCAGCTTATATCTCTTTCCATTTTCCAAGACTGCAGTATATACATTCCACTAGTTTTCCCATCCTAGGATTCATGCCATATCCTAGGATCTATCATACAATCTAGTTTTCCAGTCCTAAGATTCATGCAACACCTAGGAGCTATCATTCCACCTATTTCTCATTCCTAGGGTTCATGCAATGTCCTAGGTTCTATTTATGGTTTCATAATTTAACAGATCTTAATAACTTAAAGCCACTCTACCAGGTACAACGGGAGTAATGGGGGCGTGATCGGGAATCCCGCGTGCCTCCGCGACTCCCAAGACTACAACGGAACGAGGTCCTATCACAAGGATCAAACACAAGGAGTGTCTCAAAATAGTGTATAGCTACTGTAGACGGGTAGAGGAATTAATTCTGAAAAGAACGCAACTCGAATCGCGGAAAACTGAGCCCGAACGGGCCCTAAACGGGTCGAAAAAGACGATACTGTGAAAGATCAGACGTCTGGAACTTCTTCCAGACGTCCTAAAAAGTGGATCAGAGAATTACCCGTTCAGCGTGGTTTCCCAGACATCCAGAAGTCTGCGGGGACGTCTGTCCTAGCTCCCAGACGTCCGATGGTCACCCCGGACGTCTGGATGTCACTCCCGCCGTCTGGTACAACTTCCAGACGTCTGATTCGCAAAGGATGGCGAATCAGCGAACCTGCGCACAGCCAACTGCCTCCCTCAGTACGGTCAGTCGACAGGAAGGAAGAAGAAGGCAGAATACTCACCTTTCAGACGTCTGTATGAGCTTCCAGACGTCTCCCTCGCCGTCTGGCTATCAACCCAGACGTCTGATTCTGGAATTTTTTCCAGAATCAAGGCGCGACCCGACCTCCGCTCGCGACGTCGCCCGCGTCGTACCTCGCGCGTCTGCTGCTCAAACCGCAGCAGGTCCCTCTCCGCGTCGCTCAGCGCCCCCTGCGTCCTCCGCCGGCCGGCCACGCCGCTCCGGCGAGCTCACCCTCACGGCAGAGCTCCGCTCTTGCACACCGCACCTCCTCCGCGCTCACTGCGGCCGCCGCTGCCGCCCTCGCGCTCACGCTCACACTCACTGGCTCAAGGAGAAGAAGGAGGAGACGGGAGGGGAGGCGTGGCCTTTTAAGGCCGTGCGAGAAAGAGAGGGCGGGGCAGGCGTCTGCAGCCGCAGAAGAAAAAAAGAGGGAATAACGAATATGCGGTCTGCGCGCTCAGGCACGCAGACGACTCGCGTGTGTGGAAGATAACGATTTTTCAGACGTCTGGAAACCATCCCAGACGTCTTGCAAGACGTCTGGATGTGATCCCAGGCGTCTGGTCCGACGTCTGGGCCACCTCCCAGACGTCTTAAAAGACGTCCGGGGCACGCGTTCGTAACAATATAACAAACTCAAAGGAAGTTTCATCCCCGAAACTTGCGCCAACTAGGGTGCGGAAAAGACGTCCAAATAACCATAACAAACTCAAAGAGGACCGAAGCCGGTTTGAAAAGACGTACCCGCGAAAAGCTCCGGGTACCGCTCCTGCATTGCCGCCTCAGGCTCCCAGGTAGCCTCCTCGTACCGCTGGCTCCTCCACAAAACCTTTACCAGGGGTACTTGCTTTCGTCTCAAACTGCGGACGGCTCGGTCTAGGATCTGCACTGGCCGCTCGGGGTAGGTCAGGTCGTCGCTCACCTCGACGCTCTCGTGGCTCAGTACGTGACTGGAATCGGCTACGTACTTCCTGAGGTTGGACACGTGGAACATGTCGTGCACACCAGAAAGCTGCGGGGGAAGGGCAAGTCGGTAAGCAACGAGTCCAACCTGCTCCAGGACCTCAAAGGGCCCCACGAACCTCGGCGTGAGCTTCCCTCTCACCCCAAACCGCTGCAGGCCCTTCATGGGCGAAACACGAAGAAAGACGTGGTCCCCAACCTCAAACTGTACCTCTCTGCGTCTCCGATCCGCATAGCTCTTCTGTCTGCTCCTGACAGTGCGGAGTCGTCTGTGGATCTGCTCAACTACCTCCTGACTCTGCCGGATCAACCTGGGGCCAACCTCCCACTTGGTCCCCACCTCAACCCAACTCAAGGGTGCCGTACACTTCCGTCCGTACAGAGCCTCGTAGGGAGCCATGCCGATGCTCAAGTGATAACTGTTGTTGTATGCAAACTCTGCTAGGGGCAGGTGCTCCTCCCAAGAGCCCCTCCAGTCCAGTACACAGGCACGCAAAAGGTCCTCGAGTGTCTGTATCGTGCGCTCAGACTGTCCATCCGTCTGGGGGTGGTAAGCTGTGCTAAACCTCAACCTCGTCCCTAAGGCCTGCTGAAACTCAGCCCAAAACTGGGATGTAAAGCGGGTATCCCGGTCGGATACGATCTCCCGCGGAACTCCGTGTAGTCGTACCACATCACGGATATACCTCTCTGCCAACTGTGCTGGTCCCGAAGTGACTCGGAACGGCAAGAACCGCGCCGTCTTCGTCAATCTATCCACTATTACCCAGACTGTGTCGTGTCCCCGCTGGGTAACAGGCAAGCCCACCACCAAGTCCATGGTGATGCTCTCCCACTTCCACTCTGGCACTGGAAGCGGCTGAAGCGGCCCTGCAGGCCTCTGATGCTCGGCTTTCACCTGCTGGCACACTAAGCACTGCTGCACGAATTCACCCACATCCCGCTTCATCCCTCTCCACCAAAACTCGCGTCTCAAGTCATGGTACATTTCGTGTTTCCGGGATGTATGGTGAATCTGGAACCGTGTGCCTCAGTCAGGAGCTCTCTCAACAGCTCCTCGTCTCTGGGAACGCACAACCGTCCCCTCAAGCGTAACACCTGGTCTGTGAAAGAGAAGTCCCCTGGGTCCCCTGATAGTACTCTGTCACGCAAAGACTGCAAGTACGGATCGGCCATCTGTCCCGTGATGATGCGGTCTATCAGCTCTGGCCTGGTCTGCCGTGTCACTGTCACTGCCCCACAGTACCCTCGTAACTCTAGAGGTCGCCAACTGCCCACCTCCTCCAAAAGGCTCCAACTCTGTAACTGTAGACTGGCCAAGCGTGCGGGCGCCTTACGGCTCAAGGCGTCAGCCACCACATTGGCCTTTCCCGGGTGGTAGGAGATGCTGCAATCGTAGTCCTTCAGGAGCTCCAACCAACGTCTCTGTCTCATGTTGAGCTCCTTCTAGTCAAAAAGATATCTGAGGCTCTTGTGATCTGTAAAAATCTCGAAGGTCTCACCGTACAAGTAGTGCCTCCAGGTCTTCAGCGTGAAGACAACAGCTGCCAACTCTAGGTCGTGGGTAGGGTAGGTATGCTCATGGGGCTTCAGTTGTCGCGAAGCGTAAGCGACAACATGACCCCTCTGCATGAGCACACCTCCTAACCCCTGCAAGGAAGCGTCCGTGTACACAACGAACCCGCCACTACTGTCAGGGATGGTGAGCACGGGAGCCGAGGTCAACCTCTCCTTCAACTCCAGAAAACACGCCTCACAGGCGTCTGTCCAAGCGAAAGGCACGTCCTTCCAGGTCAACTGTGTCATAGGACGTGCAATCTGTGAAAATCCTCTGATGAACCGTCTGTAGTAACCAGCTAGTCCCAGGAAACTGCGAATCTCAGTGACTGAACGCGGTCTCTCCCACCTGAGCACTGCCTCGACCTTGGCTGGGTCCACCGCCAAGCCATCTCCAGAGATCACATGACCTAAGAAGGTCACCTCCCTCAACCAGAACTCGCACTTGCTGTATTTGGCGTACAGCCTGCGTCGCCTCAGAGTGTCCAGAACCATCCGCAAGTGCTGTCCGTGCTGCGTCTGATCTCTAGAATAGATGAGTACATCATCTATGAAAACCACCACGAACTGGTCCAAGTACGGTCTAAACACCCGGTTCATCAGGTCCATGAAAGCAGCGGGGGCATTGGTCAGCCCAAATGGCATGACCAAAAACTCGTAGTGTCCGTACCGGGTGCGGAAAGCTGTCTTGGAGACGTCGGTCTCCCTGATCCTCAACTGGTGGTATCCAGACCTCAAGTCTATCTTGGAAAACACCGTGGCACCCCGCAACTGGTCAAACAAATCGTCAATCCTCGGCAGTGGATATCTGTTCTTGATGGTGACCCTATTCAGCTGTCGGTAGTCCACACAAAGGCGTAGGGTCCCATCCTTCTTCTTCACAAACAGTACCGGGGCTCCCCAGGGAGACGCACTGGGCCTCACGAAACCTTTCTCCAAAAGGTCCTGCAACTGGGACTTGAGCTCTCGCAGCTCAAGCGGTGCCATCCTGTATGGCGCGGTGGAGATGGGGCTGGTCCCTGGTACTAGTGAGATCTCAAACTCGATCTCACGCTCGGGCGGTAGTCCTGGTAACTCGTCTGGAAACACGTCGGGGTACTCTCTGACCACCGGGATGCTCTGGAAGTCTGCCACGGGGCTGGGTTCTGCCACCACACAAACTAGGAAGCCCTCACACCCCTGGCTCAAAAGTCTCGCCGCCCGAAGTGCTGAAATGCACCTGAAACCTCCGTCCACTGGCTGTCCGTGAAACTCGAAAGAAGGCAACTCCGGAATGGAGAAGACAATCTTCCTCTCAAAATAGTCTACCAAGGCGTGGTAAGCGGACAGCCAATCCATCCCCAGAATCACACCAAAGTCCTCCATCTGTGACATAATCAGATCAGCTGGCAGGCTATGTCCTCCAACGCTGACCTCGCAATCCGTGTACACCTCCTCAGCTACAAACAGCTGACCACTCGGACCTCTGATTACGAACGGATTTTCTAACAGTGTATAATCCTGGTCCAAACTAACTGCGAAACTGGCTGCGACAAACGAGTGCGTAGCGCCGGAATCGAAAAGCGTGTAAACGAGTCTGCCAGAAACTGCAACCATACCTGCTACCACGGATCCCGATGCTCTGGCATCCCTGTGTGTTAGGGCGTTGATACGCCCCTCAGCTCTAGGTGCGGACGAAGCAGCCACACTCTACGTCGGACGGGTAGGTGCTGGCTGGTACCCTCCTCGTGACTGCTGTCCTCCTCCTCGTGCTTGGGAACCGCGACCTCCTGCGCGCCCTCCAGTGCTCTGCACGGGAAGTATCTGCTGACCTCCTGCCCTAGATGGGCAGTCCCTCCTGACGTGGCCCGGCTGGCCACACTGGTAGCAGAGGGGAACCCGACTCCCGCCCTCGGTGAGTCCCTGCTTTCGACTAGGCGGGGGTCCGGTGCTGGCGACTGGCCCCTGTCGAGGGCCCCCAAAGGCCACTGATGGCCCTGCACAACGTGACGGCTCTCCTGCGGACGCCACGTGTCTCCGTTCTCGCCGGCCCTGTGAGAAGTCTGGCTGAAAGGGCCTCTTCCGCCCGCCCTCGGTCTCTCGCGCGGATGGGTTGGTCTCCTCGTAAGTCATAGCTGCCTCTACCACCCTCGAAAATGTAGGCAGCTTCAGGGGTTTGACATACCCCCGGATCGTAGGTCGGAGCCCCTCGGTGAACCTCCAAATGCGCTCCTCCTCAGTGGCTACCGCTGTCGCTGCAAAGCGGGACAGCTCCAAGAAACGCGTGCGGTACGCTCTCACAGTCATCGTCCCCTGGCGGAGAGTGTGGAACTCCCGCCTCCTCTGGTCCTGCCACGTCTGGGGGAAGTACTGCTCACAGAAGAGGGTGACGAACTGGTCCCACGTCGGCTCGTCCCTCTCTTGTCCCCGGACCGCCCTCCACCATCGGTGTGCCGCACTCTCCAGCTGGTACGTGGCAAAGGCCACGCGGTACTCCACTGGGGGGCAAAGGGTGTCGAAGATCTTCTCCAGCTGTTCAATCCAGTCCTCTGCCTCGGTCGGGTCCTCATCCCCCTTGAAGGAGGAGGGCTTCAGCTTCCGGAACTGTCCGAAAAGCTCTAAGTGGCGCTGTAGGGGAGGTGCTGGTGCACCTCCAGGCGAAGGTGCCTCGGGTACAGAAGTGTCGGAGGAAGGTGGGGACGGCAGCGGCCCATCCCCTCCTTCGTGTCCAGCACCGTGTCCGTCGCGTGGTCCCACAGAGGACTCCCCCTCTGCAACCCCAGGAGGAGGTGCTCGGGGCGGTGGGTGGAACCCCTCTCGTACAATATCTCGAATCAGTCTGGCGAGGTCCTGGGCCTGGATGCCAGGGAGTGGTGGCTGGTCCACCGAGACATCAACGACAGCACGTTCACCTCGCCGACCTCGTCCTCGGCCGTGCCCGCGACCAGTCTCGCCAGTCCCGCGATGAGGCATCTCCTGCAAGGAGACGCGAAACAACACAGAAACGTCAAAACAGACGGTACCTAACGAAACTTCTAAGAGCTCAAGTCAGGAGATATGTTGTGGTGGCTACTCTAGCTATAAACATGCGAAATGGTTATTTTCCAGTCAGTTGATTCACTTCTTGGGATGACCTTGCTCTAATACCATCTTGTAACGACCCGTTTCCCGAGCCTCTACGAGACTCAAGAACCGGACCGACTCAACTAATCCCAAGACCCAGTCGTCCAACGAGGAAGTAACCAAAAGAGCAGTAAAATAAACCACATTCATCATGAATATAACTAACAGTAAGAAAGTGCAGCAGTAAGGAAAGAAACTACTACAGAAGATACCACCACAACAGTCTAACAACATTTATCATATAACATGAACTGCAGGTAAAGAAAGTACAGTGGAAACAAGAACTACTCACTATAACAGAAACAAAAGAGGTACAAAAGACAGTGGTAACTCTACTGGACCCTACTCGGCCCAGCGTCCTCTGCAGCCGCTAACCCTGGCTGCTCAACACCTGGTCCTGAAAAAAGTAACGAGTGTAACACGTCAGCAAAACACTGAGTAGAGTGGCAAACTAAACTAAAGACAACAGTAGAGTGTACAGTAGCTGTTATGTTTTATTACTTTCTTTATTTACATCTTTCAATTTTCTCACTATATCATTTATTTCTCAGATCCTTTACTTGATCTCGAATGTCCTCGTGGGAACGATCTTGACTGCAGTCTTTTCCAAAAGTAGAAGTAGCACGTGGTGCTCTCCTGGCCGGGAGAGTCCCCCGTGGTGATCCTATCTTCAGTCAACCACCCCAAGGTCACTGACAGACGTAACGGTGACTACGGCACGCACGATAAACGCACAGGTAGCTAGCCCGCACTGGCACGCGGTCAGTCGTTTCCGTTAACGGGTGCGCCCAAAGCACAGCACGGAACCAGGGCAGAGCCCTCTCAGTAACAGGGGTCCAACCCCTCCACAGTAACCAAACCGGGGCCTTGCCCCTCCACAGTCCGCGCACCCTCGCCTGACTACCCTGGTTTGCCCCAGCAGGCCTAACAAGTCGGTGTGGGAGGCTAGCAGAACCCCGGGGCCCATGGGGTAGCTAGTACCTCCCTACACTAGTAGCTCTCCTCAGTACTACGTACGCGAGGGCCAGCAAGTAGGTACAGAGTGGCCAGTCCTAACCCCGGGTCCCTGGGGCGGCTAGCTCCACTCTGCACTAAACAGGGGGACAATCGCTCTCCTTGGTACTCCGTACTCAAGGGCCAGCTCACTTCCCCAAAACTATTCCATTCACTTTCCAGGAGTTCTACTCCTACTTCCCCGTAGGGTTCCATCCTTTTTACTCAAAGATCCAGGTTTCACTTCCCAGTTTCACATTCTTACAATCCATGTTCTCAACCACGTTAGCTATTCACAACAGGCAGCTGTTAATTCAAATTACAGGCAGCTTTATATCTCTTTCCATTTTCCAAGACTGCAGTATATACATTCCACTAGTTTTCCCATCCTAGGATTCATGCCATATCCTAGGATCTATCATACAATCTAGTTTTCCAGTCCTAAGATTCATGCAACACCTAAGAGCTATCATTCCATCTATTTCTCATTCCTAGGGTTCATGCAATGTCCTAGGTTCTATTTATGGTTTCATAATTTAACAGATCTTAATAACTTAAAGCCACTCTACCAGGTACAACGGGAGTAATGGGGGCGTGATCGGGAATCCCGCGTGCCTCTGCGACTCCCAAGACTGCAACAGAACGAGGTCCTATCACAAGGATCAAACACAAGGAGTGTCTCAAAACAGTGTATAGCTACTGTAGATGGGTAGAGGAATTAATTCTGAAAAGAACGCAACTCGAATCGCGGAAAATGGAGCCCGAACGGGCCCTAAACGGGTCGAAAAAGACGATACTGTGCAAGATCAGACGTCTGGAACTTCTTCCAGACGTCTTAAAAAGTGGATCAGAGAATTACCTGTTCAGCGTGGTTTCCCAGATGTTCAGAAGTCTACGGGGACGTCTGTCCTAGCTCCCAGACGTCCGATGGTCACCCCGGACGTCTGGATGTCACTCCCGCCGTCTAGTACAACTTCCAGACGTCTGATTCGCAAAGGATGGCGAATGAGCGAACCTGCGCACAGCCAACTGCCTCCCTCAGTACGGTCAGTCGACAGGAAGGAAGAAGAAGGCGGAATACTCACCTTTCAGATGTCTGTATGAGCTTCCAGACGTCTCCCTCGCCGTCTGGCTATCAACCCAGACGTCTGATTCTGGAAATTTTTCCAGAATCAGGGCGCGACCCGGCCTCCGCTCGCGACGTCGCCCGCGTCGTACCTCGCGCGTATGCTGCTCAGACCGCAGCAGGTCCCTCTCCGCGTCGCTCCGTGCCCCCTGCGCCCTCCGCCGGCCGGCCAAGCTGCTCCGGCGAGCTCGCCCTCACGGCAGAGCTCCGCTCTCGCACGCCGCACCTCCTTCCGCGCTCACTGCCGCACCTCCTTCCGTGCTCACTACGGCCGCCGCTGCCGCCCTTGCGCTCGCGCTCACGCTCACGCTCACTGGCTGAAGGAGAAGAAGGAGGAGACGGTGGAGACGGGAGGGGAGGCGTGGCCTTTTAAGGCCGCGCGAGGAGGAGAGAGGGCACGGCAGGCGTCTGCAGCCGCAGAAGAAAAAAAAGAGGGAATAACGAATATGCGGTCTGCGCGCTCAGGCGCACAGACGACTCGCGCGTGTGGAAGATAACGATTTTTCAGACGTCTAGAAACCATCCCAGACGTCTGGCAAGACGTCTGGATGTAATCCCAGACGTCTGGTCCGACGTCTGGGCCACCTCCCAGACGTCTTAAAAGACGTCCGGGGCACGCGTTCGTAACAGTTCTTGTGTAAGTCGATCAGACAACTTGTTAGACGTCTGGCACTAGGTCTGGACGTCTGGAAACCTAGATAACTGCGGGAATGGATTTCCTGAGGCACAAATGACTAGATTACTGATGAGAGGTGATTTTGGCTTGATCAAGGACAAATCTCTATATATAAGATGTCTAAGGTTCTCTACGGACATCTGATAGAAGATTAAGGGTCAATCCTCAGTGATTATATTTCTAAGCTAACGTTCCACTAATTAGATGTCTAGCAAAGACATCAGACATCTGCTAAGACGTCTGGACTAAGGGCTGGACGTCTAAACATGGCAGACAGAGAGTGATTTCTAGCCTAAGTGTTTTTAGACGTCTGATCCAACAGTTAGATGTCTTAAAATCAAAGATCAGACATCTAATGTCCAGATTGGACGTCTGATCAGGCTGGCTGAAACCTATATTGGTTTTCTAAGTTCTCTACGAAATGTCTTAGTGTCCTAGGGTTTAGTAAGTGATCCTAGGACTTAGGTAGGCTACTTTGAGACTCTTTAACAAGTGATCTAAACATAAATAAAGAGCGAAGAAAATAAAGACAAACGTACATACTACAAGACAAATATAAATCTATCCTATTCTTCTTGTCTTCAAGCTCTCTCTCCAAGCGAAGCTCCTTCTCCTCCAATGAGCTCCTCCAATCCAACATAGATGTGAGCTCTTCACACTTGTATCCATTTGCAATTGACCTAAAATCTTGGACTCAAATGCAAATGTTAAACAAGTATTTTGTTATCATCAAAATTAACAATCGTGGTGCCCTTGCACCAACAATCTCTCCCTTTTTGATGATGACAAAACTATAAGTAATAATCCAAATAGTTCTCCCCCTTTTTGACATTGTCAAAAAGGCTTCATCAATTTTAATTCTCCTATACTTCCCCTTAAAACATGCTGTTCTAATTTTGGGTTAATTTCCTCTTATTAATAAGAGTAACAATCTCCCCTTTTTATAATAACAAGATAGCTATATAATTAACTCCCCCTATCTAAAGGAAATATAGCTAACTTTTAAGTCCTCCCTCTTAATGATGGACAAATAGCTTCATCAATTTTAACTCCCCCTATCTATATGCTATAGATAAAAAGATAGGGTAAGGAATTTACCTTACTTACCATGGCCAATAGCATGGCCCAAATGGCAGTTGATGCCAAAGTGGATGGGCTCCCATCCAAAACATGGAGGTCCGGGCATCAGCATCGGTCTCCTATCAGGCTGTCAATGCACAGCAGTTTGATCATCTGTCAGTCTTCTCGTCAATCTTCTTGTCTTCCTCTTTGGTCTACCCCTTGGTCCTCCCAATTTGAGTTGACCACTAATGGAGGCACGCTTCATGAATTAAAAATTGGGTTTGGAGGACCTGTCGTCGTAGCTCACAAAATGCAACTATCAAATAAAATTTATAACCGAAACTCGAAAAGTGAGTCCCGGCTCAAACACGAGGAGGCGAACGTTTGGTTTTATGAAATCCGTGCTTCACTTTTATTTATTTTTGTTGTTTTTATCTTTTCTAATTATTTTGGTATTTAGCAAGTGATCAAGTCGATGACTTCTAGCTAATCTACTTGCAACAATATAAGGGAGAGAGAGAGAGAAACAATCATCTATTTATCAAGAATTGTTTGTTACAACTACGAAAGCGAAAAATCTACACTACGAAAGTGTAAAAAGATAGAAAGAGGTGAGAGAAATCTCCCTCGATAGTTGCTCAGAGGATGACTCGCTCTGACATAGCCTGGAGGAAGGTCGTGAGGAACAGGATGAAGGAGGACGGAGCCAGTGGATGAAGGATGGGGCAGGATGGCGTTGCGGCAAGGATCTTCTTCCAGAAGGGCGGTGAGAGGACGACCACTGGATGCTCCACAAATGGGGATGAGGGGAGGGAAAACTATTTAATTTTCTACTCTAGAGGAGCATCCAGGGCTTGGGACAAGCTCTCTCTAGAGCCTTGGAGGTGGTGAGAGGAAGAAAGAAAGAGATGGTTTGGAATGGTGGTGGGTAGGTCCTTTTATTGCGGAGGAGGAAGAACAAATTAACATCTGGGTCATTACTGACGTCCATAAACGTCACTGCAGCTATCGCTGAAGATCCGCCCTTCAATTCCTCTTTCTGGTGTGCGAGACCATTAGTGACAGCAGCAAGCGTCACTAAAGGCTCGCATCGCTGAAGATCCGCACCCGCCTCGCTAGCACGTGCACCGCGCGTTGCATGCTTCACGTGCCCGTGCTCCCCACGCCGTGTCGCACACGCATGCACTGGCATGCACTGCACTGCTACTGTGAGTGACTGCGACTGTGCATGGTGCGCTGCTGCTGTGCGCGACAGTGGCTGTGGTATGCACAATGCGCTGCGTGCGGCTGCAGCTGTGGCTGTGCGTGGTGTGCTACACGCAACTGCAGCTGTGTGCGGTGTGCTGTTGCTAGCCGATGTTGGGTGGCTTGGATGGCGCCACATGGTGCTACCTAGGCTGTCCATTCTTCTTTCTTTTGTAGAGGGTGTCACGATGCTCAGATCGAGATGATTCCCACATTGCTCGGTTGCGATCATCGCTCCGGATCCATCCGTACGATTGGATTTTCCATCCGAAACTCATATGGATGTCACATTGCCCCCAGGCCGTTGATCTTCCTCAGACTTCATATGATGCTACAGTTCTCCAATCTAGACGATTTCAAAGGCATTAGACTCCGATCGTCATCTTAATCAGATCCGTACAGTCCGATCATCCATCCAAGGCTGTGAAATAAGTCTTCTTCTCTCCTGACCGTAAAAAGAACCTAATTAACCTAAAATATATACAACTACTCTAAATGCAAAATGATGCATGTTATGCAATATTTATAACATGAAATGCAAATCTAAGCCTAGGAACATGCAAGAATAGGCATTTTAACTTAAATAGATGTGTCTATATCAACCACCCTTGAGCTTGTAGGTCCAATCCTTCGAATTGTAATCTCCCGTGAAACCTACAAAACAATAGTCTAATTGATCTTTCGGTATCCAAGTTAGCTTGGACCTGGATTTGTTATTGGGTCTCCTTGAAGGAGATCCTCTCTCAACGTTAGAACTAGAGAAATTATATAATTTGTTGATCAAATTAGTGGAATTTTCTCTAAGACATGCAAGTTGTTTTTCTATAGCATGCATCTTAATTTTCAAATCAAAAATTTCCATTTTCAAACTTTTATTCTCCTCAATCAATTTATTATTTTCATTGATTAGATTATAATTCTCTAACAAATTATCATTTTTAAGACTAGAACTACTTTCTAAATCCTTAAGTTGAATCTCTAACCTTTCATTTTCCGATTTTAGAACGCTAAGATTCCTTTTCATGCTTTTGTTTTCTACTTTTAATGTCATACTAAGCTCATAAAGTTTATCAAAAGCATCTTGTAGTTCATAGTTTACCTCATTGTCGCTGTCAACGCTATCGCTATCTGCGATTTACATGAAACCAAGGCATGCAGTCTCCTTATCAAATTCTTCTCCTTCCTCCGAGCATGATTCTTCATGAATGCCTTCGAGGCCATGCCAAATCTCAAATGCCGTCGTGTATTGCGCAATCCAATCGAACTCTTTCAGACTTAACGCACAATACAAGGTGTTCATTGCTTTGGCATTTTGCAACAAAAGTCGAGTTTGTTTCTCCAAGTAACCTCCTACGGGTTTCTTGGGAATCACAAATGCGGACTCACATTTTTCCCAAACTCGGAAGTCATAGGCCTGCAACCACATAGACATATGATTTTTCCAATATGTAAAATTTGTACCTTCAAAATACGGTGGTCGCGAGGTGTCATGTCCTTCGGTGTGTACAAATGTCTTTCCCTCCATGATCTCTTGATCTCTTGCCAGTGTGTTACGCCGATCTGCAAGACCTGCTCTGATACCAAATGTGATTTCCCTACGAGAGGGGGTGAGATTTGCAGAAAGATAGATGATGCAAAAAATATAATTACAATCTCACAAAAAGCATGCAATTACAAGTACACAAGAATTTTTAGGTGGAAACTCAAACCCGAGTAAAAACCACCACCTAAACATCTCAGTTTAGGATTTCTCGATCGACCAAGTCAATCAAATCCACTGACGAGTCACTTAAACGAGGGTGACTCAACCTCTTACAACCATGCTACTTTAAACGAGGGTAGCGTGCCTCAAAGCCCTCCTCTTCACAAGGAGTATTTAGTCTCACGAAGGAGACAGGAATTCCCAATGCGAATACCCAGCTAAAGACAATTACACAAATTCTATAGAGCCACAGAGCAGGTATTTAAATCTAGCTGCTATGGGCAAAGATAACTTTCCTTTGATGGAAGTGCGTCGGCAAGTTACACAGGTGTGTGATCCACGCAATGGCACAACAGCGTTATCATAGCAACGGTAGGAGAGCAGGTGCACAACTAGGATGATGCTCTCAAGATGTGTGAGATGATCTTTGGAGAGCAACAACACTTCTAGGTGATTCCTTTGTTCTCTTGGACAAAATATGAGTGGAAGTAGTATTCTTGGGTGTGTCTAACAAAAGAAGGGCCCTACTCTATTTATAGATGGCTTAGGAACCCTTAGGAAGGCTTAAGAAACCTTAGGTAGCTGTTGGGGATAAACCCAAGGCAGATTAGGTCAGAATCAAAATCATTAATGATTCTAAAAAGGTTATCAAATGTCTGGGTCAAGAATCAGACGTCTGGAAATCACTCTTAAGACATCTGGAAACTAAATCAAACGTCTAATCCTAGACGAGTTTCCCTACTAACTTGGTCAAACCTAAATAGGGTTCTTGTGTAAGTCGGTCAGATGACTTGCCAGACGTCTGGCACTAGGTCTGGACATTTGGAAACTTAGATAACTGCAGGAATGGATTTCCCGAGGCACAAATGGCTGATTACTAATGAGAGGTGATTTTGGCTTGATCGAGGGCAAACGTCTATATATTGACGTCTAAGGTCCTCTATGGACATCTGATAGAAGATTAAGGGTTAATCCTCAATGATTATATTTCTAAGCCAACGTTCCACTAATTGGACGTCTGGCAAAGACATCAGACGTTAGCTAAGACGTCTGGACTAAGGGTTAGATGTCTAAACGTGGTAGACAAAGAGTAATTTCCAACCTAAGTGTTTTCGGATGTCTGATCCAATAGTCAGACGTCTTAAAGTCAAAGATCAGACGTCTAATATCCAGATTGGACATCTGATCAGGTTTCCTGAAACCTATATTGGTTTTTTAAGTTCTCTACAAAATGTTTAAGTGTCCTTGGGTTTAGTAGGTGATCCTAGGACTTAAGGTAGTATACTTTGTGGCTCTTTAACAAATGATCTAAACATAAATAAAGAGCAAAGAAAATAAAGACAAAATTAAAGGCTACAAGACAAATATAAATCTATCCTATTCTTCTTATCTTGAAGCTCTAGCTTCAAGCGAAGCTCCTTCTCCAAAAAGCTCCTCCAATCTAGCATGGACACAAGCTCTTCACACTTGTATCCATTTGCAATTGACTTGAAATCTTGGACTCAAATGTAAATATTAAACAAGTATTTTGTTATCATCAAAATTAATGATCATAGTGCCATTGCACCAACATTTTTAGGTTCCACTTGAGATACAAATGCATTAAAAGCAACATTATTTAATTAACTTCAAGTTCTAATAGTATGTTTTATTTCTCCAGTGACAATATCTTTTGGATGATTTTTATCAAATTTCCATTCATTAGGAAGATTATGTATGTTATTTTCTTTCACATTTGATACATCAAGAAAGTGAATTTTCATCTTCTTCATTATCACTTAGATTCTCCTGATTAAGAGTTAGTGGATCTTCACTAAATTTTACATGAAGCGTTTCTTTTGCTATTAATGTATTCCTTTTAGATACACAATATGCTTTACTTCTTGAGTATCCAATGAATATACATTCTTCTCCTTTAGGTTCAAACTTATCTAAATTTTCTTTAGAGTTAATGTTTAGCACACGAAATAAAGATTTCAAAATCACTTCATTGTAATATAGCTGAAACAGCGCGTGAACAAATACAATTTATAACTCGAAAATCTAGAAATGAAGTCTGAGGTCGAACACAGGGAGCAAGTAGGAATTCACACGCTAATCTCAATTAATAAATAAATTAGCATAAGAAATTGAGCACAATAATAATATTTCAATGAATATTAATCTGTCACATTAAGATATTCAATGAAGCTCAATGTATTTCATGACCAAAAAGATAACTAAGATAAAATAATGGTGATTTAGATCACCAATTATTATCCTAAGCACATGTATTAATTAGTCAAATAATGCTATAGTAGTTTCAACCGTGAAACTTAGGTGCTTAAATATTCCAACAGTACCCAAATCAGACGTCACCTTTATAAGTCAGATGACTTAACTTCACAACACCTCAGCAGAACACAAGGCTCCCTCAAGAGCCTTTCTCTCTCATCTTCTTAGCCTCTTCTTCTTCCTTCTGCCTTTCCTCTCATTTTTTCTTCTTTTCTCCTTCTTTGGCTCTTCTCCTCTTCTCTTCTTTCCTTCCCAGCGACTAAGTGTCACACAATGCACAGAGGAGCAAAACCCTCCCCTTCCCCACTCTCTCTCTTTACTTCCTCCTCACTTAAACTTAGGCTTATCAGGTTATCAGGCATGTGCACCTAGGTCTAGGGTTGCGGGTGTGGGTTGCAGCCGAGGAGTGTATAGGTTAGGTAGGTCAAGTGTGTCGGGTGTAGGCGAGGACCTCACCCCTAGTGTATCCGAGGTGGTAAGGCCTTAGCACAAAAAACATTTATGCAGCTACTATGGCTTGCAAATCAACGATGTGCATGCGCCTGCAATGAAGACCTCATCCAATTGATGGTGAAGGAGTGGTTAACACCTGCAATTGAGCACTTGTATAGATGCCTGGAACAACTCCGTGCAACCTGGAGGTGGCGCTTGGAGAAAGTGCCTCAAGAACAAGCTTCGAGCTTGGTCGAAGTAGCTTTAGTAATGGCGGCAATGGCTAGCGAACCTGAAACACCAAGGTACGACCTTGCAGCCTTGTTAGAGAAGCTCAGTAGGATCGCAAAGATGAGGCAAAGGCGTTGGAGGCTGTGGCGTGCTGTAATAGGTCATGAGGTGGTCGAACGGAGGTGGAGATGAAGTGTGTAGGTGAGTTTGTCTGGTGGCGGACGTGGGAGCATGGATGGTGAAATAAAGAGAGGGGTTTTGTGCAGGGATGAGCGGCGGAGCTTGTGAGGATGTTGGCAAGACTTTTGGAGGTGTGGAGTGACAGGAAAGCCTTGCTAGAGGGCAGTCGGAGCGAAGGAAGTTGACGGTGATTGGCGGCGTCGAGGGATGTTTTCTGGATTTTGGATAAAGGAATTTAAAGTAGAGACTAGAAGGGACCTAACTAATCCTAAACTAATGGATGAAAGGGGGGATTTGCCTACGTCGGTGGTACGTTGGAGATGAGGAAGAAGAAACCTCCAGTGATAGGGGCGACGATGACGAGAGGAGATAGGCGATGGTCGCAAGTATTGTGACACGTGGAGGAAGGTGAGGGAGAGAAATCCGCTAGATATGGTTGTGAGAGTGGACGAGGAAGGACATCGAAAGAGGTCATTGGAGCTTGGTTGGAGAGGGGTCGAAGGTAGGGAAGAAGAAGAGATTTTGGCCCCAAACCTAGCTAAGGATATAAGGTTTGCAACGTGGGTCCTTTTATAGCCCATAGGGTCGAGCTTCAAGATTGGAAACAAGCTTGAAAGCTTGGAATCAAGGGCTTAGGTTTAGGAATTTCAAAGAGTTCTCATGAACTCTTCGACGATTTAGGCAAGTCATGGAAGAGCTTAGATGGAAGGGGATCTCCTCAAGAGTCTCCCTTCCAATTTTGGAAGGGCTTCTCCGTGAAATCAGGGAGATCATCCTAATTGAAGATCAGCTCTAGGTGGGTTCACACGACCATGGCGGTAGGGACCTATGTGTAAAGAAGACAACGAAGTTAGGGGGTATTTGTAAGGATTTCAAAAGTTAGGGGTCATTGTGTGATAAAAAGAGTCTGTTTAGACTAAAATGCAAACTAGATAAAGATGATCTCTGATTAGGTCCAAATTTTGGTACAAACCTAATTTGGACCCAAAGAATCTGATGGTGAAGTTGAATTTAGTTTTTAACCAAGTTTGATAGGGTAAATTTTGTAGAAACCCAAATTAGGGCAACTATCTGTCTAAGACTCCATTTTAGGTCAAATTGAGTTCCAATGGTCAAATCAAGCATACCACACCTTAGAGAATATTTTTCTATGATTTTTAGAAGGTTTAGATAAATTTTATCCTAACCAGAACCTCAATGAATTAAGCGAGTCTATTTTTAGGGTTTCAGATATCATTTAATTCTTGAAACGCATGCAAACTCGTTTCATTCTGCATGAACTCACTTATTATACATTTATGACCATTTTACCTGCAATAAACTCCTGGGAAACCCTGTGATTGTTCTGCAATTAGGATATTCTATTAAAATTATAGTTTTACCCCTATTTTACTGTTTATCTCTCAGAATGGATTTGCAATGAATTACGGTCTTCTGGTGATTATGTAGGAGCATTTATCAATGGAATATGACTAATTACTAATTAAGGCTAGATATGGCTGATGATGACATTATCATCATACCCCCATGTCTAACTTTTGCTAGTCCCTTAGCAAAATCTCATGAATCTAGACCAAGCCTTGATGTTCAAAGTCCTAATTTTTATTCTGTTTAGAAATTAGGTAAGAATGCTAATAATAGGCCTAGAGATACTCAAGTACCAACTAAGATCCAAACCTGACCAGCTTTAGCCTCAGTCTGCCACAAAGGTTGCTTAAGCCCATAGAAACTATCCTAAGGTTCATTAGACCCTGCGGTTAAAGCACCCGTGCTTGTAACATGGTCAGTTCAGGTTCAGTTTGCAGTGCATTTTTACAAGAAAGGGGGATAGAAGAATTTTTTTTCATTTTTGGAGAGCTTTCTTTCTCTTTTTTTTTCTTTATTTCTAACTTCAGATTGGATCAAAAACATAGTCTATATCGGATTCCTTGCTCCCACCATCAATCCTCATAGGGTCCCTGGCTATCGATGCTTCAAGATAGCACCACCCATGGCAACCCCCAGAACCCTGGCTTTCGACACTTCAGGATAGTGCCACCTATGCTTTCTATAGCTAAATCCAGACCCTGGCAATCAACATTTCATGATAATACCACCCATGGCATCTGAACTAGCACAAGGTGCTTTCGTGCCCCTAGTAAGATATTTAGATATCCTAGAAGATAAGCACTGAGGAGACGATATGCTATTGTGCATCTTCGAGGGGACTTTCCCACCTCTCTATGTCGGAAACTCATCCAATTCAACTTGTGTTGATAAGTCGCTCCTAATCTAGGCAGTTTTTTCATAATAGAGTAAACGCTTTTGCATGATTTTGATAATTAAGTGCATTGAACCAGACTTGTGTATGGATTAGGGTGCTTAGGTTACCGAGTCCCACAAACCAGAGGTCAATTAACGAGGTCGAATAATCCCTAAGCCTTAGACCTAATACATAAGCTTCGCATTTTCCTCAACCTCTTGAGGATTATACAGATCTTAACGGATACATGACTGTTTAAGCCCTAAAACAAGCCAAAGAGGCCTAAGATCAGCACTCATACTAATCTCTATGTCTCTCTAGTACTCTAAGACTAAATTTTTTTCTTTTGATTTGATATAGAACTTAAGTAGATTCCATAATCATTTACTAATGACTATCACTTTTTTGTTTCAAATTGTTGCTCCTTTTTGACATTTAAATTACCTCCTCTCTTCCTCCTCAAGAATGATTTTCAATTTAAGCTCACAAAATTTCCTCCCCTTCCCATTTTTTTTCAATTTTTATTTTTTTTTTTGGCTTTTTGAATGTGAGTGATTTTTTGTAAGAACCCTTCAGAAACTTGAAACTTTTGTGTTTACACTTTAACACCCCCCCATGCCTAAGTTTTGCAATGTCCTCATTGTAAACCAAAGGGTATGGAATCAGCTTGGTTTATAGATTAGAACAAGGTCAAAAGGGTAGGCAAACGGGTCATGATGACTATTGCAGACGATTTCAAGCTCTGGTATGAATACCAAAGGTGGAGTCGGCTGTTTTAAAACTGAACTTAGAGTGTAGTAGACATGAAGCTTAAAAAAATAATCAGAATGGTCTCAGGTTTTTGGAATGACAGGTTACCTGCCATTAAGCACTAAATTCAATGCCTTCAGCTGAACAGAAAATGGTCATGGAGAAGGAGTGGTCAAAGTAGAGGAGTTCTATAGAACAAGCACCTTGATCAAAAGCCTAGTTGGTCCAACCAGGTGCTTGTTCAAATTAGCAGGCTGATGATGTAGCTCAAACCCAATCAGTCTGGTGGGTTGATGGATGTGGATCAAGAGATATGGTGCCCACCAGATACTCTGTGATTGAAAAGGATGTGGAAATGAAAATCCAAGGTTTGGCTAATTCAATTCAGCCTGGTCAGAGTAGAGTCCTCGAATGAAAAAGAGTTTGTGCAGGATGTAGGAACCCTACAAGATTGATCAGAGAAGGATGCGATATGATTAGTAGTTTAATCGATGTCTGAATCCCGATCAAAAGATGGATAAGAATCATGTGCAACCGGATTATCGAGAGGAGACTCAGAGTAGAAGTTGATTCCAGTTGTGGGTCGGGGTTGGGATAGGATTTGAGAAGGTTCTGTATGTGGTGTAGAAGTGGTGGTTTCTTTCAAATCAATGACCTCAGTGTCAAAATCAAAGGACAAGTTGTAGCCGCTGAGGTCATAAACAGGTTTGGAGTCATTAGGAAACAACAGTTCTCTGAAATCAGAGTAAAATTTGAAATCATTGGAGAACTTGCGAAGATCATGTTTTGAACTTGATTCCAAATCAAAGGTCCCACCACAAAAAGAATCAAGGTATGTTGAAGCAACAACCTGACTTGGATCTAACCTAATTTCATATTCCGAGCTCAAAAAGGTGCCCCTAGCAGGTACAGGCTCTGGTTCTTGGCTCCTAGGATAGACCCAATCAATTCCCAACTCATCCAACTACTCGATTTCTATATCATAGATCTACATGACTTCCGAAAAATCAATTTGTGTCTCAGAGGACGTTGGAGAGGCGTATTCATCAAATACAGGCCCTGATTCGTATTTCAAATTTGAAATTTGTATTTCATTATATGAGGCCTCATGATTATCCCAAAAAGGCTCAAATCCAGATTCTAGGTTAAAGGTAAGGATTGGAGCACTAGAATCTAGGCTAGGCTCTACAGGGATGTCAGAAACATTCTCAAGAATCACCTTAACAAGATAAGGCTGGAGATTTGCATTCCCGAGAATGTATGTTTTAGGCTCACCATTACAGGTGTCGGGGAAATCAAAGCTTAGTGAACTAGCTTCCTGATTTCCTAGGGCTGGCTCGAAATCGGGAACACCTGCAACTGGATCCTCCCTACCGTTATTAACATCAGGCATGTCAATTGCTATGAAATTTGAATCTGAATTCATTTGGGTTGGGGTCCACTATAACCTTGATTCTCAAACCTAGGATTTAGGAAATGTTGATCTTTAGTGTTTCTCCAAGGTGTCTCATTATCCTGTGACAGGTATTTTTGATTAATGCCTTCATACAATGCATCCAGTGCTATACCACGTGCCTCAATGAGTTCTTGGTGTTTCTCTAAAAGTATGGGGTTTAACCAACATTGTAAATACTCATTGTCATGTAATGTCCTCAATTTAAAATATTCTCATAAGAGATCATCCTAGGTTGAACCATGTATCATTTGGAACAAAATCATCAAAGCATGGTTAAAAATGAATTTTGATGTGTTATTAACCTGAATCTCCCTAAATCGATTTGAAGATCTATAGTATTCTTCAAGATGTATGTAAGGATCCTCAATCATTTTCTCTTTCATGCTCATTTGGGACTCAGGTTTCCTAAACACTTTTCCTAACATGTCAGGTTGCATTTTTGAATCAAGTGGTGGAATCAAGATTTAGAATCAAACTCAAGATTAGATTGAAGTTGATCAGATCAAATTTGAAATCCCTAAGAAAATCTAATGAGGTCTCTTAGGTTACAAACCTAATGACCTTCCTATGTGTATGCTCTAGAGAAAAGATGAGGGACTGGATGTTATTTGGACCCAATCAAGGCACCTAAAGATTTTTAGATGACTAAGGTAGTTTCGAGGCAGATGATACCACTGAATCAAAAATCCTCACACCCGAGAAATAGCTGGGCAGCCAGGAAGGGAGAGCCCCGAAAAGACCCCTACACGTAGAGCATCCCCACGGGTTACAGGGTTTCCCCCACTTGACCTTCCTTGTCACTACAGTTCCAAGTAGACCAGAATGTACAGACTTAAGACCTTAAGTCTACCAATTTTATTTCTAATTTGTGCCTTGGATTTCACTTTATTAGAAGTTAACTTGACTTGTGACCTAATTTGGAGGTTGGTTGGCCCAAAAAATAGACCAACTTCACTTGACCTGCCCTAAAGATGGCAGAATGAAATCTAGATCAAGACCCAGAAATCACCCTGAATTGACTCCCAAGTTATTAGGTCCAAGATTTTAGGGTTCAAGTGAAATTAGAGCCTAATTTTAGGGTTCTACGTGATTAGATCTTTTCAAACATAGGCTTGGGTAGCACACAAATGTAGGAGGGTTTATTCTCTTTATGCAGGCAAATGTGTTCTAACACTTCAAACCCTAATGTAGAAACCCTAGTTGGCTCTATTCCAAGTCCAATTAAATCTCAAAATGTTCACCTTGGCCTTCAAGCAAGAAGTGTGTTAACCCAAGGTGATTTTAGAAATTCCGCGTAGTCCCTAATAGGTACAGGCAATTTGGGTAGGGAATTCTTAAACAGAATTACTTCAAACTTCAATCAATTATGAAATTTTTTTGCAAATCAGGAAACTTGCCTTTTAATGAAAATTACTATGAATGGCAAATGAATCCTAATTGATTTGTTTCCTTTTCTCTCTTCCAAGGATTAGTAGATTAGGGAAGAAGAGAGATTACCTGCCCTGGGAGTGGCTACTTTGCACGAAAGATCACCTCATAAAGTACCTGCAAAATCATAAGAAATCAAACAAGGCAAGTTAGTGCTCAAATATAATCAAAATCAAAGAATAGCAGTGAATTGCGCATTGCTCCCCGGCAACGGTGCCAAAATGTTTAGCGTACAAAATTGGGATTTTAAAATCACTTCATTGCAATATAACCAAAATAACACGGGAACAAATACAATTTATAACTCGAAAATCTATAAATGAAGTCCAAGGTCGAACATAGGGAGCAAGTAGGAATTCACACGCTAATCTCAATTAATAAATAATGAGCACAAGAAATTAAGCACAATAATGATATTTCAATGAATATTAATTTGTCACATTAAGATATTCAATGAAGCTCAATGTATTTCAAGACAAAAAAGATAACTAAGATAAAATAATGGTGATTTAGATCACCAATTATTAGCCTAAGCACATGTATTAATTATTCAAATAATGCTACAGCAGTTTCAACCATGAAACTTGGTGCTTAAATATTCCAATAGTACCCAAATCAGATGTCGCCTTTACAAGTCAGACGACTTAACTTCACAGCACCTCAGCAGAACACAAGGCTCCCTTAAGAGCCTTTCTCCTTCTTCTTAGCTTCTTCTTCTTTCTTATGCCTTTCCTCTCCTCATTTTTTCTTCTTTCTCCTTTGGCTCTTCTCTTCTCTTCTTTCCTTCCCATCGGCTAAGTGTCGCACAATGCACAGAGGAGCAAAACCCTCCCCTTCCCCGCTCTCTCTCTCTTTCCTTCCTCCTCTCTCAAACTCGGGCTTATCGGGTTATCGGGCATGCGCACCTAGGTCCAGGGCTGCGGACATGGGTTGCAGCCAAGGAGTGTATAGGTTAGGCGGGTTGGGTGTGTCATGTGAAGGTGGGGACCTCACCCCCAGTGTGTCCGAGGCAATAAGGCCTTAGCACAAAAAACATTTATGCAGCTGCTACGGCTTGCAAATCCACAATGTGGGACTATTAAGTCACCTTGTTCTTCGCATGTGCCTACAGCAAAGACCTCGTCCAATTGATGGTGAAGGAGAGGTTAACACCCCCAATTGAGCACATGTATAGATGCCTGGAACAACTTCGCGCAACCTGGAGGTGGCGCCTGGAGCAAGTGCCTCAAGAACACGCTTCGAGCTTGGTCGAAGTAGCTTTAGTAATGGCAGCAATGGCTGGCGAACCTGAAACACAAGGTACGGCCTTGCAGCCTTGTTAGAGAAGCTCTGTAGGATCATAAAGATGTGGCAAAGGCGTTGGTGGTGGTGGTGTGCTGTGATAGGTTGTGAGGTGGCCAGACGAAGGTGGAGATGGAGTGCGTAGGTGGGTTTGTCTGGTGGCGGATGTGGGAGCATGGATGGTGAAATAAAGAGAGGGGTTTTGTGCAGGTATGAGTGGCAGAGCTTGTGAGGGTGTTGGCAAGGCTTTTGGAGTTATGGAGTGACAGGAAAGCCTCACCGGAGGGCAGCTAGAGCGAAGGAAGATGATGGTGATTGGCAGCATCGAGGGATGTTTTTTGGATTTTGGATAAAGGAATTTAACCTAAAGAGTAGAAGTGACCTAACTAATCCTAAACTAATGGATGAAAGGAGGGATTTTCCCACGCCAGTGATACGCCAGACATGAGGAAGAAGAAACCTCCGATGTTAGGGGTGGCGACGACAAGAGGAGATTGGCGGTAGCCGCGGGTATTGCGACGTGTGGAGGAAGGTGAGGGAAAGAAATCCACTCTCTATGGTTTGTGAGAGTGGACGAGGAAGGAGATCGAAGGAGGTCACCGGAGCTTGGTCGAAGATGGGCCAGAGGTAGGGAAGAAGAAGAGATTTTGTCCCCAAACATAGCTAAGGATGTAAGGTTTGCAGTGGGTCCTTTTATAGGCCTTAGGGTCAAGCTTCAAGCTTGGAAACAAGCTTGAAAGCTCAGAAATCAGGGGCTTAGGTTTAGGAATTTCCAAGAGTTCGCATGAACTCTTTGACAATTTAGGCAAGTCATGGAAGAGCTTAGATGGAAAGGGATCTCCTCTGGAGTCTCCCAATTTTGGAAGGGTTTCTTCGTGAAATCTGGGAGATAGTCCTAATTGAAGATCAGCTCTAGGTGGGTTCACACGGACATGGCAGCAGGGACCTGTGTGTGAAGAAGACAACAAAGTTAGGGGGGTATTTGTAAGGATTTCAAAAGTTAGGGGCCATTATGTGATAAAAAGTCTGTTTGGACTAAAATGCAAACTAGGTCAAGATGATCTCTGATTAGGCCCAAATTTTGGTAAAAACATAATTTAGACCCAAGGAATTTGATGGTGAAGTTGAATTTAGGTTTGGCCAAGTTTGACTAGGTAAATTGCACAGAAACCCAAATTAGGGCAATTATTTGTCTAAGACTCTATTTTAGGTCAAATTGGGTTCCATTGGTCAAATCAAGCATACCAAACCTTAGAGAATATTTTTATATGATTTTTAGAAGGTTTAGATGAATTTTATGCTGACTAGAACCTCAATGAATTAAGCAGGTCTATTTTTAGGGTTTCAGATGTCATTTAATTCTTAAAATGCGTGAAAACCTGTTTCCTTCTGCATGAACCCACTTATTAGACATTTTGACCATTTTACCTTCAATAAAATCCTAGGAAATCCCGTTATTGTTTTACAATTAGGATATTCCATTAAGACTGTAGTTTTACCACTGTTTTACTGTTTATCTCTCAGAATGGATTTGCAATGAATTACGGTCTTCTGGCGGTTATGTAGGAGCATTTATCAATGGAATATGACTAATTCAAGCTAGATATGACTGATGATGATGTTATCATCAGTTAAGAATATAACATTTACTTCCAAACACTTTAAAGTAATTTATCTTAGGTCTATTGTCAAAATATAATTCATAAGAAGTTTTCTTTGTTAGTGGTCTAATTAGAACCCTATTTAGTAATAACATGTTGTATTTGTTGCTTCTGCCCAAAAATATCTAGGTAATCCAGATTCTATAAGTAGAGTGTAACGAACGCGTGCCCCAGACGTAATTTAAGACATCTGGGAGGTGGTCCAGACGTCCGACCAGATGTCTGGGATCGCTTCCAGACGTCTGGAAATCCGTTAATTTCGACACGCATGAGTTGTCTGCGCGCCTGAGCGCACAGACCGGATATTCATTATTCCCTCTTTCCCTGCGGCTGCAGACGCCTACCGCATCCTCTCTCTCCTCCTCGCGCGGCCTTAAAAGGCCACGCGCTCCCTCCCGTCGTCTCCACCGTCTCCTCCCTCTTCTCCTTCAGCTAGTGAGCGTGAGCGCGAGCGCGAGGGTGGCAGCGGTGGCCGCAGTGAGCGTGGAGGAGGTGCTGCGTGCGAGAGCAGAGCTCTGCCGTGAGGGCGAGCTCGCTGGGGCTGCTAGGGCCGGCCGACGGAGGGCGCAGGGGGCGCGGAGCTACGCAGAGGGGGGACTGCTGTGCTCTGAGCAGTAGGCACGCAAGATACGACACGGGTGGCGTCACGAGAGGAAACCGGGTGGTGCCCTGTTCTGGAAAAATTTCAAGAATCGGACGTCTGGGTTGATAGACATACGGCGAGTGCGACGTCTGGTAGATCTTACAGTCATCTGAAAGGTGGGTTTTCCGTCTTCTTCTTCCTTCCTGTCGACTGACCGTACTGAGGGAGGGAGATGGGTGTGCGCAGGCTCGGTGATTCGCCATCCAACGCGATTCAGACGTCTGGCTGTTGTACCAGACGGCGGGAGTGACCTCCAGACGTCCGGGGTGACCATCGGACGTCTGGGATATAGGCCAGACATCCCCGCAGACTTCTGGACGTCTGGGAAACCACGCTGAACAGGTAATTCTCTGATCCACTTTTTAAGACGTCTGGAAGAAGTTACAGACGTCTGATTTTGCACAGTGTCGTCGTTTTTGACCTGTTTAGGGCCCGTTCGGGTTCCGTTTTCCGCGATTCGAGTTGTGTTCTTTTCAGAATTAATTCCTCTACCCGTCTACAGTAGCTATACACTATTTTAAGACACTCCTTGTGTTTGATCCTTGTGATAGGACCTCCTTCAGTTGCAGTCTTGGGAGTTGTGGAGGCACGTGGGATTCCCGATCACGCCCCCATTACTCCCGTTGTACCTGGTAGAGTGGCTTTAAGTTATTAATAAAATCTGTTAAAGTATGGAACCATAACTAGAACCTAGGACGTTGCATGAATCCTAGGAATGAGAAATATATGATAGCTCCTAGGTGATGCATGAATCCTAGGGCTGGAAAACTAGATTGTATGATAGATCCTAGGATATGGCATGAATCCTAGGATGGGAAAAACTAGTGGAATGTATAATACTGCAGTCATGGAAAATGGAAAGAGATATAAAGCTGCCTGTAATTTGAATTAACAGCTGCCTGTTGTGAATAAATAACGTGGTTGAGGACATGGTTTGTAAGAATGTGAAACTGGAAAGTGAAACCTGGACGTTTGAGTAAAAAGGATGGAACCCTACGGGGAAGTAGGAGTAGAACTCCTGGAAGGTGAATGGAATAGTATTGGGGAAGTGAGCTGGCCCTTGAGTACGGAGTACCAAGGAGAGCGACTGTCCCTCTATTTAGTGCAGAGCAAAGCTAGCCGCCCCAGGGACCCGGGGTTAGGACTGGCCACTCTGTACCGACTTGTTGGCCCTCGCATACGTAGTACCGAGGAGAGCTACTAGTGTAGGGAGGTACTAGCTACCCCACGGGCCCCGGGGTTCTGCTAGCCTCCCACACCGACTTGTTAGGCCCGCTAGGGCAAACCAGGGTAGTCAGGCGAGGGTGCGCGGACTGTGGAGGGGCAAGGCCCCGGTTTGGTTACTGTGGAGGGGTTGGACCCCTGTTACTGAGAGGGCTCTACCCTGGACTGATTCCGTGCTGTGCTTTGGGCGCACCCGTTAATGGAAACGACTGACCGCGTGCCAGTACGGGTTAGCTACCTGTGCGTTTATTGTGCGTGCCATAGTCACCGTTACGTCTGTCAGTGACCTTGGGGTGGTTGACTGAGGGTAGGATCACCACGGGGGACTCTCCCGGCCAGGAGAGCACCACGTGCTACTTCTACTTTTTGGAAAAGACTGCAATCAAGATCGTTCCCACGAGGAACATTCGAGATCAAGAAAAAGATCTGGGGAATAAATGAAATAGTGAGACAATTGAAAAATGTGAATAAAGAAAGTAATAGAACATCACAGCTACTGTACACTTTGCTGTTGTCTTAGTTTTAGTTGCCACTCTACTCAGCGTTTTGCTGACGTGTTACACTCGTTACTTTTTTTTCAGGACCAGGTGTTGAGCAGCCAGGGTCAGCGGCTGTAGAGGACGCTGGGCCGAGTAGGGTCCGGTAGAGTTACCACTGTCTTTTGTACCTCTTTGTTTCCGTTATAGTGAGTAGTTCTTGTTTCCGCTGTACTTTTCTTTACCTGCAGTTCATGTTATATGATAAATGTTGTTCTACTATTGTGGTGGTATATACTGTAGTAGTTTCTTTCCTTACTGCTGTACCTTCTTACTGTTAGTTATATTCATGCTGAATGTGGTTTATTTTACTGCTCTTTTGGTTACTTCCTCGTTGGACGACTAGGTCTTGGGATTAGTTGAGTCGGATCGGTTCTCATGTCTCGTAGGGACTCGGGAACTGGGTCGTTACATAGAGTTCTAGCACAATCTTGTAAAGTTCTATTTTTACATTCAACTACTCCATTTTGTTGTGGTGCTCTTGGAAAAGATAATTCATGTTTAATTCCATGTTCTTCACAAAAATTAGTGAATTGTTGATCTTCAAATTCTCCTCCATGATCTAATCTTATTTTGGTTATTAAATAACCTTTTTAATTTGCATCCTTTTAGAAAATATTTAAAATATTCAAAGACTTGATCTTTGTATTTTAAGAAATATACCCAAGTAAACCTAGAATAGTCATTAATTAAAACTAAACAATACCTACAATCGCTTAAATTACCAACTTTAGTTGGACCAAATAAATCTAAATGAATTAATTGTGGAGGTCTATTAGTTGAAATTTCATTCTTATTTTTAAATGAACTCTTATGAATTTTGCCTAATGTACAAGCATCACATAAAGAATGAGTTTTATACCTTTTGTTTGGTAATCCTTTAACAAGATTAAACTTAGCCAATTTATTAATATATTTATAATGAAGATGTCCTAATCTTCTATGTCAAAGAAATTTCATCATTAAATGCAATTAGACAATCAAAAGTGCCATTTCTTCTATTTCAAAAAAAAAAGTGTCATTTCTATCTATTACAACAATATAGATGTCTTTATATCTTTCTCCTTCTTATAAAACTTCTTTAGTGATTTCATTAATAATTTTAAAGATTTTGGAATTAAATACAACTCCAAATCCTTTATCACATACTTGACTTGCACTTAATAAGTTATGCCTTAGACCTTTAACTAATACAACATTATTAAAAGTTGATTTACCTTTTCCCATGATTCTAGTGCCAACAACTTTGTATTTATGATTGTTTCCAAATGTAACCATACCTCCATCTTTGTGTTCTAGATGAACGAATAAACCTTGATTTTCAGTCATATGTTTTGAACATCCACTATCCATGACCCATTTGCCTTTTGAATCCTATAAAATTTTGAGTTGGACTTTTCTTTTGCACTTTGAATCCATCTTTTGATTTATGATAAATCCATTCCTTGTAATCCACATCTTTTCTATCTACAAAACAAGAATTCAAAATATTCTTTGGTACCCATGTTCTTTTGGGTCCAGCATTGTTAGTTTCCATCCATTCCTTTTGTGGAATGAAAGAAATCCCTTTCTTTCCATTTTGACTAAGAAAATGATCATTACAAAATGAATATGAAAAATTAGAAAATCGAAGATCATTTCTATCATTTTTAGGTCTTTGCAAAGCAAGTAATTTATCAAGATTTTCTCTTCCTTTTGTAAACTTGCTCAGATCATTTACAAGTTGCTCAGATTTACTTTTCAACATAATAATATCATTTTCTAGAATAAAGATCTTATCTTTCAATGCATGAATCTCACATTTCATAACATAATTTTCATCACTAAGATTTTTATTTTTAGCAATGCATCTTTTATTTTTATATTTGAGCATTTTATACAAATCATAAAGATCATGAAATGCTTCAAGTAATTCTTCAAAAGAGAAATCATATACCTCATTTTCTAATTCCATCAAGCCAAAATATGATGCTTCTTCATTTGTTGAAGTATCATCTTCATCTTCACTTGAGCTTGATTCAGAATCATCCCCAGTAGCTTGCAAAGCTTTCTTTTTCTTGAACTTTTGTGGAAACTAATTTGAAAATGACTCTTTCTTCATTTTGAAGCTTTCTTTCTTGAGAAGAGGGCAATCCTTTGTCATATGTCCTGCCTTCTTACAATTGTAGCAGGTAATAGAATCTTCTTTCTTTTCTTCCTTTCTCTTTCTAAAATTCTTTTTGGTTCTCAAGAATTTCCTGAACTTCTTAGATAACAAAGCAATATCTTCTTCATCATCATCTGATGACTCTTCACTTTCATCATCAACTTGAAAAGTTAATTGCTTTCTCTTTGGCTCTTTAGACTCTTTCTTTTGCATGATTTTACTATCATAAGCCATCAAATTTTCAATGAGTTACTCCATATTTAGATTCTCAACTTCATTTGCCTCGTCAATAGCTGTCACTTTAGATTCAAAAACATTTGTAGGTGAACGTAAGATTTTATCTTCTAATTCATCTTTTACAAAGTTTTTGCCCAATGCTTTAAGATTGTTGACAATATCGGTGAAGCAAGAATACATAGACTTGATTATTTCTCCTTCCTGCATCTCAAACTTCTCAAATTCATTAGTAAGCAAAACAATCTTTGAATTTTTCACCTTACTTGTTCCTTCATGAGTAACTTTGAGTGTCCTCCAAATTTCATGAGCATTAGTGCACTGAGAAACTCTGTTAAATTCTTCAGGACTAAGAGAGCAATATAGTGCATTCATAGCCTTGGAATTTAGCACCAATAGTTTCTTCTAGTCATTAGTATATTGTCCAATTTCTAGCTTTGTGGGTTTGTTGAAAGGATTTTCAACCATATCCCATATAGCATAGTAGCCAGATTGCAGAAATATTTCCCTGCATTGTCTCTAATATGCATAATTTCTTCCATCAAATAGTGGAGGCCTTGAAATAGAAAAACCATTGTTGCTAGAAGTAGCGACAATTTCTCTAGTTGCCATGGATCATTACCATCTGAAAGTTGTTGGTGCAAGGGCACCACAATCGTTGATTTTGATGATAATAAAACACTTTATATTTAACATTTACATTGAGTTTAAGGTTTCAGGATAAATGCAAATGGATTGAAGTGTGAAGGAGCTCAAGCTCGCTTCCATGGCAGATTGGAGGAGCTTAATGGAAGAGAATATAGAGCCTCATATGGAGCAAGAGCTTGAAGATTCATGGACACGAAGAATAGGATAGAAGTTTATTCTATTTATGTATTTTGTATCTATCTTTATTTACTCTGCTCTTTTCTTAAATTATTGTTAAAGAGCCCTAAAGTAGCATACCTTTGTCCTAGGAACACTTACACTACCCTAGGATACTTACACAATCTTAAACAATCTTAGAAATCACTTAGAAAATCAAAATAGTGACCAAATAGCCTGATCAGATGTCCAATCTGGACTTCAGACATCAGATCTTGGACTTTAAGACGCCTGACCTTTTGTCCTAACATCCAACTACTTAGGCTGGACTTAGTGTTCTCTATTCATTGCTTTCAGACGACCAGCTCAGAGTCTAAACTTCTTAGAAGATGTTTGATGACCTTGACAAATGTCCAACAATAAGACCATTGCACTGTCAGAACATAGTCTTTGAGGATTACCTTTTAATTATTTTTATGACAATTTTAGACTTCCGTAGAGCCTCCCAGACATCTGCTAGGTAGACATTAGGCTAGATCTGACCCAAATCACTTTTGTCAGATGATTATAGCCGTTAACCTCTCGAGAAATCCATTCTCACAAAGAATCCTCTTTCCAAGCAACCAAACTTTATGCCAAAAGGCCTATCTTTCGTCTGACCTACACGCACTAGAACCCTGTTTCGATCTAGTCAAAATAGGAAGGAACCCATCTTAGAATTAGACGTCTGATTAATTTCCCAGATGTGTTAAAATAACTTCTTAGACGTTCCTCTTGATTCAACCCAGTCTAAATGATCAACCCTTCTAGATCAGACGACTGACCATCAAATTAGACAATGACCTAGATGTCTGACTATAAATCCAGATGTCCAAAAATCCTATTAGACTCTTTAATGATCCTGATTCCAGTGGGATTTTGGACCTCTCTTGAACCTTGTTTCCAACGGCTGTAAGAGGCTTCCAAAGCCTTCTAGGCACCTCTATAAGTAGAGAAGCATCCTTCCTTGGCAACATACACCTTAATATACTACTTCCACTCATATTGTGTCCAAGAAGAGGGAAATCATTTAGAGAAGTGTTGTTGCTCTCCAAGATCATCCTACACACTTGAGAGCACCATCATAGCTGTGCACCCGCTCTCCTGCCTTCACACACAAGAGTGTCATCGTGTCTTACATGGTTCACGCTTACCACGTTGCTAGCCAATGCACTTCCATCAAATGAAAGTATCTTTTTCCTATAGAAGCTAAGATTAACATTTATACTTTATGGCTCTATAGGACTGTTGTAAGTTGTCTTTGTTTGGATATTCGCCTTGCGAATTCCCATCTCCTTTATGAGACAAAATCCTCCTCGTGAAGAAGAGAGATTTAAGGTTACGCTACCCTCATGTAAGTAGCTTGGTTGTAAGAGGTTGAACTACCCTTGTTTAAGTAGTTCGTTAGTGATTTAACCTACTAGGTAGGTCGGTAAATCCTAAACCGAGAGGTTTAGGTGGTGGTTTTTACCCAAGTTTAGGTTTCTACCAAAAAATCATTATGTTCTTGTGATATTGCTTTTTATGTGATTGTTTACATATTATTTCCACATCTTATTTTCTACCACAAATCCCACCTCCTCCATCAGGAATTACAAAAGTTACTTCAGAAAAGTTGTGAAACACAGGCTCTGATACTAAATGATAATTATACAAGAGGGGTGTGAATTGTATAATTCAGATATTCAATGAAAATAATGGTAACTACAAAAATTATGAACCACAAATAACACCAAGATTTATAGAGGAAACCCAAACTGAGAAAAACCTCTACCTAGTTGATCTCCAACCATGATTTTTCCTCTTGCACTCCAGGCAAGAAACCCACTAAACCTCACTACTTCACTAAGGGTAGTGAAACCTCAATCACAAACCCCTTCTTGTACAACCCACAAGAAGGTATTTTGTTCTTCATTCACTAGAAGAACGGGAAGCCAACAACCCTAGCACCTAAATTATAATAAGAGAAAGAATAACAAAATTTTGATACAAGTCCTATTAAGCGAATGTATAAGTATTTTAATCAAATGTGTAGGACTTAGAAGTATTCTTTTTCAATTTCCTATGATTTTATCTTTATGTAAGGGAAACAGAATTTTATGCAATTAATATACGAAAACGCTAAAATGGTTTTCAAAAATAGATTTAAGTGAATAGCAGCCAGAGGTGGCCGAACAGAGCAAAGGAGGCTAGTGGGTGGCGATCGGCTACTGCTACTATGAAGCAGTTGGTGCATGGAAAGGAGAAGCGAGGTCGACCGTGCGTCGGCCTTCGTGCCGGAAGAGACTGGTGACATGTCGACCTTCTTGCAAGAGGGCGATGGTGCGTGAGGGGCACTGTTGGGCTGCTGCAAGCGGGTGGAGAGTGAAAGGCTGTGGTGTGAGACCCAAACAGCTTGTGTTAATAGGGTGATTTTATCATTGAAATGCGTATAATGGTTAACCTAATTCGAGCCTAACCATCTCTTTACAAAAATTTTTAACCTGGCCTACTTGATTTTATCTTGGTCACTTTTAGGCCCAGGGTCGAACTGAGGGAAGTGGGATTAGAAGTGAAGTTTCTACGCCTTTCCTACAACGAATCTCTTCCGTTCGTTTATTGTGTTTTTGGTGTTTTTCTATTTAAGATTTTTTTTCTGATAATTTTTGTCCTTGAGGCACACCCTCAAAATCAAGTTCTTGGCTTTGAGCCAAATCAGGGTTTCAAAACTGGTCTTGCTATTCGCAAGACTGAGTACCTGCAAGTCAAAGATTATCTTTTCTCTTTTATATATATATTTTTTATCTTTTAATTGGCATGAAAGAGAAACAGAAATAAAATAAATATAGTATAGATATATATGTATAAATTATATATGTATAAAGGGGTGGGGGTGGAGGTGGAGATGGCGTGTAGCACGGTGTCTAGTCGGTCGTCGTCTAGAAAGATGCAACCAACAGGACGAAGTGCCGCGTGTACGGTGGATTAGTGGAAGATGGGTGCGAACAAGCTTTCTGTACGCGTGTATCGGGGAATATCAGCAACTGGTGCAAATATTCCCACGATACAACGTATAATAGGTGATATGAAAATATATATATGTATATAGGTAAATATATATCTATATGTATATATGTAGATATGATTATAAATATATAGGTATATATGTATATGTATATATATATATAGTAATATATGTATATAGATATATGTAGATAGATATGTATGTATATATATATATATATGTATATGTATATATAGTTATAGATATATATGTATATATGTATGTATATATATGTATATATATATATGTATCTTTACTTATTGTTAGTTATATAGGTAATAATATATATATATAGACATAGATATATATATATATATATATTTATACGTATATAAATATATGTATATATGTAAATATATATGTATATATATATAAATATATAGATGTATATATATATGATGCATGTATTTAGACTAATACATAGTTATATAAGTACTAATATATGTATAGATATATGTATATATATATGTATATAAATATATATATACAAATATATATATGTACGTATATATATATGTATATAGTAGAGTATAGGTGTGTGTACGAGAGTGTGAGTGTGTGTGTATGTGTGTGCAGAGAGTGTGAGAGAGAGAGAGAGCGAGAGAGAGCACCTGTTGTGTGAAGAGGCGCTTTTACGTCGTCCGGGTGCAGCAGGGCATCATCTGATGGCCACAGCGCACCACGCTGCGCGTAGGCGCGCGAAGATGCACGCTGGAGGGAGTGAGCGCGCTAGAGAAGGACCGCAGTGCACCACGCTGCGTGAAGAGGCAAAGGGAGAGGGCAAAGGCAGGCATTGGGAGCGGGTGAACATGCGGGCAGGTGCAGGAGCTGGCAGATGCGGGTGCACGCAAACGTGTGGGCGGGTGCTGAAGCGGGCGCGAGGCTGGACGCGGGCGTAGGTTGGGGCCAGTTGCGGTGCGCCGGGTGACCGATTAAGTAAGAAACTTACCAGTCACCGCACTGTAGCCACAGTGTTCTGCTGACTAGCGTGAACAGTGGCTACAGTGCATGGCTGAGACGCGCGACCGGGCGTGCCCGGTTGTGTGAGTGCGGGGAGTTGCTGCGCGAGCTGGCACCAGTTGGGTTGCGGGCGAAGGTGCATGACAGGGGGCGCGGAGAGGGGTGCAGGCAGCCTGCTGGCATGCACGGTGGAGGGCGAGGGTGACCTGTTGGCTTGCACGGTGGCTTGCACGCGCGGAAGAGGAGTCTGGTGCCATGATGCTGCTGTGCGGAGCTTGAGCTTCAAAGCTTGAAGCTCCTGCTCCAATGGCGGAAATGGCTGAACGACGAATTCAGAGAAGAGAAGACCACCACACCCACCAGTTCTTTGATGAGCTGGGCGGTGGTGGGACTCACAGTGGTGGTTGTTCACCACTGTGAGCTACTCCTACCCACAGAGTGGCTCCTCAGAGGAGGAGAGGCTACGTATGGAGGGAGAGGGGAGGACACGGCCTGGAGAAGAAGAGCTGCAGTGTGTTAGGTTTTTTTTGTGTGGACCAGGCCCTCCGCAAAGAAGAGAGCCGAGCTCTTTTTAAAGAGCAAAGAGGCATGCCAAGCCATGCCCTGGCTGTGCATGGCTTGTGCATGTCTTGGCAGGGAGTGACTGCTGCAGGGCAAGCTTTGCAGAGCATGGCTCGAGGAAGAGGTTGAAGAGGCCATGCCTGCAGCCGCGAGAAGAAATTCAAAGTCAAATCAAATTAAAAATAAAGATGGTGAATTTGCGAAGCAGCACTTGTGGAAAACGTTAATTTCACGGCCATTTTATTCACTCTCCTCCCCTCTCAATTAAATGCATGTATGCATGTATTTTCACAAATGCGACTATGGATACCTAATATGCACAGGTAATGCTAGGAAATAGCACAAGACAGCACAATTGTTGGTGTATTTTTGCTGTGCTATCATACCCCCATGCCTATCTTTTGCTAGTCCCTAGCAAAACATTTTTTTGTATTGTATTTAGAAATGATCTTAAGTTGAAGATTTTCTTCTGAGGCCACATAGGTGTGTTTATTTGTTGGATATTGTGAGAACCAATTATAGAGAAGACTACCAGTACTTTAAGTCTCACATGACATAGACCATCTCTCAACTAACTTGGACTCTTGATATTTAAGCCTTAAGTACGATTTCCAGGACTCGGGAGGTTTTTGCCGTACTTGAGAGCTTAAGAGATTATGGCTTGTGCATATTGAAGGATCAAGACTAACCAGATGAACATTAAGACTCAAGCCCAAGGTTTCACAAATTTTTAAGTACAGGTTGGTCCCAGTTTCAACTCGTCTCTTCGGATTGACCCTTAAAAACACGACGGAACTCCCATTTTCTGACATTAGTGGCTCAAAGAAAATAGGGTTTTTGCCCTGAAAAATTTTTTTGTAGGAAGATTTTACAGACATTTGTGAGATATACTGACTTATTTACATCTTTTTTTTTTTTGAAACACGTGTCAGTATATCTCTTACAACATTATTTGGAGGAGCACAATTTTCTTTTTGGTGGGAGAGTTCCATTTTGGTGGAAAGAGTCTCTCCTAAACACAAGACTAAAGCCTGGGATAAAAGGTCTACCTGCGCGCACAGGTAAGGACTCCACCTTTCCTAATGAACACTAGGGTTGGATCTTATCTTCACCTGGTCTTTCTTGATATGTGTAGTGTGAACCAAGATTACTTAGGCTCTCGAGTAGAAGCAAACCAACGGATCCTGTTCTAGTGTCTCAGGTACAAGAATACATCTTTAGTTAGGAGAGATTCTAATCTATCTTGTCAATGCTCAAGTGAATTAAGCCGAGCCTGAGCAAATCAAGCTTCTGTGGCCTGGAAAGTCTTCAAAACAGTGGTTGAATATCCATAAACACTTATTGTATTTTTGTTTCAGCATTCAGATCATTACCAAACACCATTTATATATATATATATATATATAAATAGAAACTGCATGATACCATAAAATACCCAGATCCTATGGATGCCTATCCACACCCCCATGCCAAACGATGCTATGTCCTCATATGCATGCAGGGTAGGGTAGAGAAAGGACGAAAGATCGGGTAACGAGAGCTGAGGTGCAGGGTATACAGTAGGGTGGTAGGGTGGGTGGATGGTGGGTGGTGAAGTGAAAAGTGAAGTGATCATGATAGTGGCGTGAAAAGTGATGGTGGATAGTGAGTGTTGTTGGGGTGCCTCCCAACGAGCGCTGAATTTAACATCCCCAGCTGGACTCAGAATGAGGCACAAATTAGTTACCCTCCAACAGGGCAACAGTTTCTCTGACGGGGGCAGGTTCATGAGTAAGATAGGGTTTCAAACGCTGCCCATTGACCGTAAATTTATGCCCAGATTTGGGATCTTCAATTTCAACGGCCCCTTTGGGAAATGGTCTCGAGACCAGGAAAAGACCAGTCCATTTGGACTTTAGTTTCCCAGGAAAGAATTTGAGCCGGGCATTGTAGAGCCAAACTTGCTGAGATGGCTCAAATTCTTTCCACCGAATATGGCTATCATGAAAAGCCTTAGTGCGTTGTTTGAAAGTTAAAGCAGAATCATAGGCTTCACGACGGAGCTCTTCCAACTCCTGGAGTTGGAGTTTCCTTTCTCAACCACACAAGTCTGGGTCGAGGTTACATTGGCGAACTGCCCAATAAGCGTGGTGCTCCAACTCCACGGGCAAATGACAAGACTTCCCATAAACGATTCTATAAGGAGACATACCAAGGGGAGCCTTGAAGGTTATCCGATACGCCCAAAGTGCGTCAATCAGCTTGTTAGACCAATCCTTACGGTCAGGCCGAACCGTTTTCTAGAGAATCTACTTGATTTGCTAGTTAGACACCTCTGCCTGGCCGTTTGTCTAAGGATGATACGGGGATGCGATACGATGGTGGACTCCGTATTTCCTCAGAAGTGCCCGAAAAGAAGCATGGGTAAAGTGGCTTCCTCCATCCGAGATAGTGGCACGAGGGATCCCAAAGCGGGCAAAGATGTGGTCTTTGACGAATCAAGTGGATATAACATGGTCAGCACGACGCGCGGGAATAGCCTCGATCCATTTCGAAACATAATCAATAGCCACGAGAATGAATTCAAAGCCGTTGGAAGGAGGAAAGGGACCCATGAAATCAATTCCCCAGATGTCGAAGATTTCCGCAGCTAGGATGGGTTGCAAGGGCATCATGTCACGATGTGACATTAACCCTAACGACTGGCACCTAGTGCAATGTTTGGCATATGTGTGTGCATCCTGGTGAAGGAGGGCCAAAAGAAACCGCACTGCAACACCTTAGTTGCAGTTTTCCTCCCAGAGAAATGGCCTCCGCAGGCCTGATCGTGGCAGAAGGATAGCACACTAGGGAATTCGCTGTCAGGAATACAATGACGGATGATTTGATCAGCACCTATCCTAAAAGTAAGTGGATTATCCCAGAAATAATACTTTGCTTCTGCCATGAGATGCTCACGCTGGTTTTTAGGCCAACCACGTGGAAGGGATCCAGAAGCAAGGTAATTGGCAATGTCGGCATACCAAGGTCCACTTGCCACATTAATTGCCAATAGGTGCTCATCAGGAAAAATCTCATTGATCAGCAGAGTAAGTCCAATATGCTCAGGGTCTAGTCTGGAAAGGTGATCAGCCACAACATTCTGGGCTCTGGCCTTATCGCTGATCTCAATGTCAAATTCTTAGAGCAGAAGGATCCAACGAATCAGTCTAGGCTTGGCATCCTTCTTGTGCATGAGATGGAAAATGGTCGCGTGATCAGTGAAAACAATAACAAGTGAGCCCAGAAGGTAAGAGCGAAATTTCTCCAACCTAAAGATGACCGCTAGTAGTTCTTTCTCAGTGGTAGTATAATTATGCTGGGCCTCGTCCAACGTTTTACTGTCATAGTACACCACGAAGGGGTGTCTATCGCGTCTTTATCCCAGGATGGCTCCGACTACAAGGTCGGAAGCATCACACATGAGTTCAAAGTCGAGGGACCAATCAAGAGAACAGGGGCCTTGGTGACAGCATCACGCAGCTACGTGAATGCTCATATGCAGTCGGGGCCCATATCGAAGGTTACGTCGGTCAATAGGAGATGAATTAAGGGTTGAGAAATCTTGGAGAAATCTTTGATGAATCTCCTATAGAAATCGATGTGTCCCAGGAAGGAGCGGATTTGTTTGACAGAGCCAGGCACAGGTAAATCAGCAATTACATCAAGCTTAGCTCTGTCAACCTCAATACCCCTGTTGGAGATGATATGCCCGAGAATAATTCCCTCGTGCACCATAAAATGACTTTTTTCCCAGGAAAGCACGAGGTTTACATCAATACATCTCCTAAGGATACGGGTCAGGTTGGCAAGACATTCATCAAAAGATGGTCCAAAGACCGAAAAGTCATCCATGAAGACCTTGAGAAAGTCACCCACCATGTCATGGAATATCGCCAGCATACATCTCTGAAAAGTTGCTAGCGCATTGCAAAGTCCAAACGGCATCCTTCTAAATGCAAGGTGCCGAAGGGGCAGGTAAAGGTGGTTTTCTCTTGGTCCCGGGGATCAATTGCCACCTGGTTATATCCTGAGAATCCATCCAGGAAATAGAAAAATTTATTTCCCGCTAACCACTCTAGGATTTGGTCAATGAAAGGTAGCGGAAAATGATCTTTCTTAGTTGCAGCATTGAGTTTCCTATAATCTACACACACTCTCCAAGATGTAGGAGTGCGTGTAGGGGTGGATTCGCCCCTGTCATTGACACGGATGGTGAGTCCCGCCTTTTTGGGCACAACGTGAATTGGACTCACCCAGGGGCTATCGCTAATTGAGTAGATTATACCTGCATCCAGCCACTTGATAATTTCTTTCTTAACGACCTCCCGCATGTTAGGGTTGAGACGTCGCTGCATCTCGCAGGAAGGTCAAACCTCCTCCTCCGTATATATACGGTGAGTGCAGTAGGAGGGGCTAATGCCAGATAAGTCTGATAAAGACCATCCAATGGCTATCTTGTGTTCTATGAGGACCTCAATTAGTTTGCACTCTTGCTCCCTGGTCAATTTTTGAACTGATGATTACAGGGAGCGTTTCATTTGGTCCCAAGAAAACATACTTAAGTGTACTAGGCATCTCTTTCAGCTCGAGAGTGGATGGTGAAAGGTCTGGCATTTCTTGGGACGAGAGTGACCCAGGCGGATCGGAGAACAAGTCGGGAGGAAGAAGCTGGCCCTCAGATTGGCCAAGAAGAGGGGCTTCTAGGATAGATGGATCCAAAGAGGAGTAGCCCCAGTGAGAAGTATGTGGGCACAAGGTCCCAGTGTGGTGTTGCAACTCCGCCTGATTTGGCGGGAAAGAAAGGGCAATCCGGTCTTCAAGAGTGTAGACCGGTGGTGAGTAGCCCGGATATGACTCAGACCGCGAGGTATGGGAAGCAGAGAAAACCACGTCAGAAGTCTGGTCAGGAGAAGGTACGGGACAAGGGAGGGATGGGGGAATGTCACAATATGTGTTGGTCAGGCAATCGTCAATGTTTATAGGTAATCCGCAGCAATCAGAATAGGTCCCATTTAGTCCGATACATGCGCTGACGGCCATGTCCTCGTCAGACGTGTCATCCTCGATGTAATTGTAATCAAAGTTCTTAGCTACCTTGAAGATGTTAAGCTTGAGCTTTTCAGATCCAACGGCAATCTCAATATAGCCCGACTCGCAATCGATATGGGCGCGGGTTGTGGCCAAGAAAGTTCGACCAAGGATGATCAAACAATCAGAAAGTGAGCTAGGAACTTCCATATCTAAAATAAGAAAGTCAACAGGAAAACAGAGACTGTTGACCCTAACAACCACATCTTCCACCACTCCCTTTGGGATTTTGACAGAACAATCTTCCAACTGTAACGTGACAGGGGTGGGTTTCAAATTTCCCAAGGAAAATTTTTCGAGCATGATTGTCGGTATAAGATTTATGGAAGATCCTAGATCAAGCAGGGCACGGTTAAAATTGCAGCCTTGGATGCTACAGGAAATAAGCGGTGTGCCCGGATCTTTCTGCTTCGGTGGTAGATTTGACAGTATAGCACAACTCGCATGAGGCGAGAGAACCACCGGATTCTTAGTTTTCTTTGACTGTCGCCTGGGTGTTGTGTAGTCTTTGAAAAATCGGGCGACAGTAAGTATGTGGTCGATAGCCTCGAGCAGGGGTACCTTGATTTCTACATCCATGAACAAATTACGCAGGTTATCAAAGGCCTGTGTATCTTTCTTTTTGCCTTTTGGCTCCCTCAGTAGAACCTCAGGGAATGGAACTGATTTTGGCACCAATTTGGGTGTATCGTCCTCTTGCGAATGCAGTGTGCATCTCGAATGAGAGGGCGATGAAGAAGACGGGCCAGGATCAGGTCGAGGCGGATCAACGGTCTGCTTACCGCTCCTCGTAGTGATAGTATTGGATGATGCAGGTCCAGTGGGATCATAAGGAAAAGGAGGGTTCGCAATAGGGACATAAAAGTGAGGTGCTGCAGTGGGATTAGCCTGAAATCCAGGTGGAATGCTCGGAGCCTGCAGAATTTGATGAACCTATCCCTGAGAAGGTCATACCTGTGGTTGAGGACCATGAGGTACGAAATTTCGCAGGTTTGGAACAGGTTGGGCGGGAAGAGTGCCCTGAGATCGAGTCGCTATGCGTAGTTGACTGATCTTACTGCGCCAATTGGTGCTGAAGAGAGGTCATGTTCTCTTCATGGTGCTTTGACATTTCCATCATCATTCGCATCAATTTGTCAAGAGGACTTGATGACTGTTCTGCTTATGGTATGCAAGGACCCAATGGCGGATTCACCATAGGATTAGACTAGGCCCTTGGGATGATGGGTGTGGACGGTTGCATTGGTCCACCCGCGGGGTTTTGGCGCTGTGGGTTGTTAGACCATGCGAAGTTCGGATGATTTCGCCACCCTGGGTTATAAGTGGAAGAGAACGGATTGTTCCCCAGGGCGCAAGCGTCTTCTACGCCAGAAGACACGTCCACATGTAAATATGCATCCGAGCACACGAAGGCCTGGTCCTCCATGTCAAAATACTGGCTCGCAGAAGCCAGATCCAAATGACTTACCGAGTCGCTTGGCACGACACTCGGTAAGGAAGGTCTTACGGGGTTTCTCGGGATAAGCCTGGTATTGGAAGAATTGGGATTGTGACGAAGTGGTGAGGTAGGGGTGTTTGCCATAGAACGGGCAGGGTTAGCCAGAAGCTCGTCCAGCTTCTTGTGCACGACGGAGACTTCATCCAATTTTTGTACGATAAGGCTAAGATTAGTGGATGAATGGGAGGGTCTCGTGTCAACTTCGTGGACATTTCGGGGCAGGCTGGTACGATTAAAGGCGACAATGGAAGCATTATTCATTGAGTTTTCACTCATATTTTCAAATAATTCGAATGCTCCATTCTCGTCTTTATTCATGAAATTTCCTCCACAGGAAGCATCTACAATCTGCTTCAAAGTCTCATTTAGCCCATAGTAGAAAATCTAGGCTATATGCCACTTAGGCAGACCGTGGTGCGGACACTTCCTAAGGAGGTCATTATACCTCTCCCATGCCTCATGAAATTGTTCGTCGTTTTGTTGCGTAAATGAAGTGATAGCATGGCGAAGCACATTGGTTCGCCCGATTGGGAAGAACTTCTTGAGAAACGCTGTTCGCATCTCTTCCCAAGAGTGGATGGTTCTCCCAAGGGTGCGTAACCACTGCGACGCTTTATCCCGCAATGAAAACGGGAACATTTTCATGAGGACTATAGGTAACCCGATATTTCTTGGTTTAACTATTTCAGCTAATCGGGTTAGGTCTTCCAAGTGGAGAAAAGGATCTTCACTTGCAAGACCATGGAAGTGAAAATTTATTAGGCCAATTATGTTTGGTTTTAGTTCAAAGTCGTCCCGAATTTGTCCTATGGTCTCTGTAGCAGCGGGATTCTGATAGGAGCTAAGAGACCTAGGCTCCTCCTATTCAGGAGGGTTCTGCATTTCCTCCAATGTTTCCCAAATGGCTTCAATTTGTTCATTATACATTTCCATTTTGGCTTGGAGGCGGGTTATGGGATCTAAGGCTCCAACACCTAGTGGGTTTTGAGGGCGGTTTCCTCCCTCGGGATTTGGGGGTGGGCGTGCAGCCATGTTTGTGGAGGAGGAGGATGATTTGGCTCCTTTTCTAAAATTATCAGGCAATTTAAACAGTTCAGGGTTTTGTGACCTCCTCCCAAACATGCACTACCGCAGGAAGAATTGGGGGGACACAAAGAGAAAAGAGATGAGAGAAATGACGCCGCAAAGGTACACTTGATGACAAATCAATACAATCAAATTCCTAACCTCTACAATGTGCCCTTAGACTTAAAAATCTAAGTTACCTACTATCACGAACTATGAAACCGAATGCGAGCACCGCGGAACCACCGGGCCAGATTGAAAGGCCGTTTGCCCCAGTCTTAGACACCCGATAGCACACGGGAACTCTCACCAGCACGTAGGCACTACACATAGGTAGTTAGACCTCCAATCCTTAATAAGGGTCAAGTTACTGCCAATTTTAGTTAGAGGCTTAGGATCAAGTGCTTCTGGAATGTGAAGGGCGTTATTTACGGGTAATGCCCAAGTGATTGATTTTTAGAGTGTGTAAACCAAGCATGCAACGGGGAAATCTCCCCGAATTGAAGTTTTTAATTGGTGAATGGTTTTTAGAATTCATCCTTAAGTAGTATGGATTTTAGGATTTCGCTGAAATACCTATTCAACTAATCTCCGGGTTTTGAGAGAATACAAGTTTTCTTCTAAGCCCAACAAACCCTTCTTCAATGTCAATTGGTTAATGCATGCTAAAATGTAAAGGGCTTCCCTAAATGGAGATTTCTATGTGTGGATGCACGAATCCGTTTTAGATTAGTGTAAAAGGGAGCCAAAGCACTTCATTTCAAGTGCTCCCAATCACCAGAATGATTTCCACACGCAAGGCCCAACCAGAAGATAAAGAAAATCAAATTGTTGGGGTTGAAGTATTCGGGATCGAATCTTAAGCATGTGAAAGGTCGTGGTGGGGTTGGAATCAACTCAATTCCAAGTCTCCCCACCAAAAAGGTGATCCCGAATTTGCAGATAAATGAAGCAAAGAGGGGTGCAATCAATCTTTTTGTTTTTGCCTCAAAGAATACTTCACACTGTGAAAGATTCAAGAATCAAGATTCTTGGATCTTCGCTATGCGAAGTTTGGCAGGAAATCCTGGGTGGTGGGAGTAAAGGCAAACAATTAAACAAGTGAATTTTAATCCACTTGCCCCAAGAGATCCCAAGAAGTTTTTCTAGTTTTGTTTTTATTTATATTTTTTATTTCTTTTATTAAGGTGACAAGTTAACCTAAGTTGCTAAGAAAGAAAGAACTACTTGTTCAGCAATGTGTGCGAAGCTCCATTGCAGTGCCGACGTCTTCACGCTCTCGTCCCCGCCTTGGATCTACCCATGTCTCTGACTTCGTCTACCTGTCTTCTCCTTGCAACAGGTTCACCTGCACAGCAACAAACAAAAACACCCGTGAAGAGAAGGGTGTGAGAAGAGAAAAATTAAAGGAATGGAGTGGAAACTTACTTGAATGCACACTTCCCCGACAACGGTGCCATGAAAGGGATGTGGTGTGAGACCCGAACAGGTTGTGTTAATAGGGTGATTTTATCATTGAAATGCACATAGTGGTTAACCTAATTCGAGCCTAACCATCTCTTTAAAAAAATTTTTAACCTGGCCTACTTGATTTTATCTTGGTCACTTTTAGGCCCAGGGTCAAACTCAGGGAAGTGGGATTAGAAGTGAAGTTTCTACGCCTTTCCTACAATGAATCTCTTCCGTTCGTTTATTGTGCTTTTGGTGTTTTTCTATTTAAGATTTTTTTCTGATAATTTTTGTCCTTGAGGCACACCCTCAAAATCAGGTTCTTGCCTTTGAGCTAAATCAGGGTTTCAAAACTGGTCTTGCTATTCGCAAGACTGAGTACTTGCAAGTCAAAGATTATCTTTTCTCTTTTATATATATATTTTTTATCATTTTACTGGCATGAAAGAGAAACAGAAATAAAATAAATATAGTATAGATATATATGTATAAATTATATATGTATAAAGGGGTGGGGGTGGAGGTGGAGATGACGTGTAGCACGATGTCGAGTCGGTCGTCGTCTAGAAAGACGCAACCAACAGGACGAAGTGTTGGGTGTAAGGTGGATTGGTGGAAGATGGGTGCGAACACGCTTTCTGTACGCGTGTATCGGGGAATATCAGCAACTGGTGCGGATATTCCCACGATACAATGTATGGTAGGTGATATGAATATATATATATATGTATATAGGTAAATATATATCTATATGTATATATGTAGATATGGTTATAAATATATAGGTATATATGTAGTTATATGTGTATATATATATATGTATATATGTATATATATATATAGATATGTAAATATATGTATAGATATATATATATATGTATGTATATATATATATAGTAATATATGTATATAGATATATGTATATATATATATAGTAATATATGTATATAGATATATGTAGATATATATATATGTATGTATATTTGTATATATATATATCTATAAATATATGTATATATGTAAATATATATGTATATATATATAGGTACGTATATATATATGTATCTAGTAGAGTATAAGTGTGTGTAAGAGAGTGTGAGTGTGTGTGTATGTGTGTGCAGAGAGTGTGAGAGTGCTGTGTGAGAAAGAGAGAGAGAGAGAGAGAGCGAGAGAGAGTGCCTTTGTGTGAAGAGGCGCTTTTAAGTCATCCGGGTGCAGCAGGGCGTCGTCTGATGGCCACAGCACACCACGCTACGCGTAGGCGTGCGAAGACGCACGCTAGAGGGAGTGAGCGCGTGGGAGAAGGACCGCAGTGCACCACGCTGCGTGAAGAAGAGAAGGGAGCGAGCGAAGGCAGGCGCTGGGAGCGGGTGAACACGCAGGCAGGTGCGAGAGCTGGCAGACGCGAGCGCACGCAAACACGCGAGCAGGCACTAGAGCGGGCGCGGGGCTGGACGCAGGCGGGGGCTGGTGCCAGTTGCGACGCACCGGGTGACCGGTTAAGTGAGAAACTTACCGGTCACCGCTCTGTAGCCACAGTGTTCCACTAACTAGTGCGAACAGTGGCTACAGTGCACGGTCGAGCCGCGCGACCAGGCGTGCCTGGTTCCATGAGTGCGAGGAACCGCTGTGCGAGCTAGCACGCTCACGGAAGGCCCGCGCCGGCTAGGCTGTGGGCGAAGGAGCACGATAGGGTGAGCAAAGAGGGGCACGAGCAGCCTGCTGGTGTGCACGATGGAGGGCGAGGGCGACCTGCTAGCTTGCGTAGTGGCTTGCGCGCGTGGAAGAGGAGTCCGGTGCCATGCTACTGTTGTGTGGAGCTTGAGCTTCCAAGCTTGAAGCTCTTGCTCCAGTGGCGGAAATGGCTGAACGACGAATTCAGAGAAGAGAAGACCACCACACCCACCGACTCTTTATTGAGCTGGGCGGTGGTGGGACTCACAGTGGTGGTTGTTCACCACTGTGAGCTACTCCTGCTCGCAGAGTGGCTCCTCAGAGGAGGAGAGGCTGTGTATGGAGGGAGAGGGGAGGAGACGACCTGGAGAAGAAGAGCTGCAGTGTGTTGGGTTTTTTTTGTGTGGACCAGGCCCTCCGCAAAGAAGAGAGCCAAGCTCTTTTTAAAGAGCAAAGAGGCATGCACAGCCATGCCCTGGCTGTGCATGGCTTGTGCATGGCTTAGCAAGGAGTGGCTACTGCAAGGCAAGCTTTGCGGAGCATGGCACGAGGAAGAGGTTGAAGAGGCCATGCCTGCAACCGCATGGGGAAATTCAAATTCAAATAAAATTAAAAATAAAAATGATGAATTTGCGACGCAGCACTTGAGGAAAATGTTAATTTCACGGCCATTTTATTCACTCTCCTCCCCTCTCAATTAAATGCATGTATGCATGTATTTTCACAAATGCGACTATGGATATCTAATATGCACAGGTAATGCTAGGAAATAGCACAAGTCAACACAATTGTTGGTGTATTTTTGTTGTGCAATCAGAGAGCGTGCGTGAGCTGGAGGCGAGGGATGGCAACGTCGGTGGGCGACTACGGTGTTGGCAATCGACGAGGGTGGTCGGAGAAGCATTGGTGGCAAGGTGGAGTGGCAGAAGTGTTTGGTTCTCGGTGAAGAAGATGAACAGTGGTAGGAAAATGAAGATGAAGAGGGGATGCAGGTGATGGCATTAGAAAAGAAAAGGGAAGTGAAGAAGAAAAGAAGGGGAAGAGAAAGGAAAGGTCGTGGTGATGGACACGAAAATGGAGATCGCAGTGGTGGTCGCGGTGATGGACACAGTCACAGTGGTGGTCATGCGCTTCAAGGGTGGCAGTGATGGTGTTTGTTGTTTGGTGATAAGCGAGCTACAAGGAGCTCGTGCATGGTAATGGTTGAGTCCACCAGTTTGGCGTGGTGGCTTGTCACCCTGCTGGCCCATGGTGTGGTGAAGCTCAACCTTGGAGATGCACGGTGGTCGATGAAGCACGGTAGTGGAGTGGAGCGAAGTCTCCCTTAGCATGGCAGCCTCCCCATCTCTTTTGTAGCTGCAACTACTTAGATTTGAAATGGAGCATGGACATTAAAGGCCCCAAATCGACTTAATTTTCATGATGATGAATGCTCACAACTGGTGGTGCAGTGTCGATTGCAAGAATTTCCCTACATAGAAAGAAAAGAATAAATAAAATAAAGAAAAGATTGGTTTATTTATTTACAAAGCCCAAAAGAATGTTTAAATATTATTTCTTTTAAACAATGCATGTAATGTATGCATGCAAACTAAATAATAACTAGCCTACTTAAATTCTAATGCATGCTAAATAATTTATATATGAATGTAATGCATACAACTAAATATATATAAACTACATTATTTACATCTTAATGCATGCTATGTATATGTTAATATTAATCTAATGTCTAGGCATTTAATTAACTAATTACCCCAGAAATATGGGCTCATCAAATACCCCCATGATGAGCATAAATTTTGCAAATAAATCAGGGTTTTGGAGAACCCGTCTCGTAGTCGCGAAATATTGCCACCAAATAAAATTTATACCAAAACTCAAGGTGAGTCCCGAATCAAACACAGGAAAGAAAATGTTTGGTTTGAAAATCCATGCTTCGACTTTATTTGTTTTTGTTGTTTTTATCTTTTGAGATTTTTTTGGTATTTTATCAGACAGAATATCAAGTTGGCTAGCTTCTAATCTACTCTAACTGAATAAGAGAGAGAGAAAAAAACATTTCATAAAATCGATCATTGTATATTACAACTAATTGAAACTACACTAGAAAGCAAAAAGATGACGAGAGGTGAGAAGAATCCCCCTCGACGGTCACTTGGAGGATACTCACTCTAACGACTCCCCAGACGAATGTGGTAAGAAGATGGATGAAGAAGAATGGAGTTGGAGGAAGGACGGGATAGGAAGGAGTCACGGTGAGGATCTACTTCCCAAAGGTGGTGAGAGGATGGCCATGGGATGCTCCAAGAAGGGGGTGAGAAGCAGGAAAAATATTTGACTTATACTCTAGAGGAGCATCCCAAGCTTGGGACAAGCACTCTCTAGAGCCATGGAGGTGGTGAGGAAGAGAAAAGAAGAGATGAAGATGGATGGAGGGGTGTAGGGTCCTTTTATAGTGGAGGAGAGGGATCATTTCATGTATAGGACATTTAGTGACATCAAAGACACCATTGTAGCCACGCCATAAACGTCGCTGAAGATCCATACCCACTAGTCCTCCTCTTGCACAGCTAAGGCGTGGTCGAAGGAGAGCCGTCCGATCTTCATCGGAGGGCTACAAATTGCGTGGACATCGTGCTCTTAGTTGGAACATTAGATCGGGCGTCAGACCACGCGTGCGATTGCACATGTGCATGCAGGCATATCCACGCTCATCCATTACGTCACGTGGTTGCATCTCGGCCGCTCGATCAGGATCGAGCAGTCGAATTTGGGCACGCCTCACCACTGTGCTAGATTGTAGGTGTTGGAAGAGTCGAACCTGCACCATGGATTTGGGAGAGCCTTGCACGACCACTGCACTACACCCGCGAGAGTGTCGAGAAGAGAAACTTCTAAAGCACGGTGGAGGCGGCTTCTCAATCATTGGATCTTGATCCAACTACTGAGAATTGATGGCGCGGATGAAGAGGAGGTGTTGTGGTTATTGTTGGCCGATTTGGATGATCTGGATGGTGCCACGTGGCTCCATCTGGACCGTCCATCTTCCAATGTTTGTAAGTGTCACCTTGAATGTCTGATTGGGTCAATTCTCATGCCGTTGGGTTGCAATCGTCGATCCGAATCCATCCATATGGTTGGATTTGTCATTTGAAGCTTGCAACTATGTCACCTAATCCTTTGGCGATTGATCTTCCTCAGACTATACGATGTGCTACAGGACTCTGATCAAGACAATTTCAGAGGCGTTGGACCTCAATCGTCGTCCTAATCAGATCCATACAGTCAGATCATCAATCCGAGGCTCTTAAATAAATCTCCTTCTCTCCTAGCCATAAAAGGGCGTGAATTAAACTAAAATTTATACAAACTATTCTAAATACATAATGATGCATGCTATGTAATATTTGTCATATGGAATGCATCTATAAGCTCAAGAACATGCACAAATAGGCATTTTAACCTAAATGGATGTGTCTACATCATCCCATGCCTAGTTTTTTTCTAGTCCCTAGCAAATTCAAGGATGACTTAGCACTCCAAGTTATCCAAGCTGACTCAATTAAACTTTTCACAGAAATCAAGTTAACTATCTAACCCTAGATCATAAGGTACCTAAGTAGTTGCTAAGCTATAGACTAGGTTGGCTAAGGAAAAGTTGTAGGCACAAGTTTCCTTGATTTCTAGCTCTACCCTAGGGTTTATTGGTCCCAGAGTTTAAAGCATCCGTGCATGTGCATTGGCCTTATTTATTTGAGGTTGGTATGATTGCTAACCTAGAAAAAAAGGACTTTTTTTTGTGCAAATGCATGCTATGAAACGTTATGCAGATGTATGCAATTATGTATATATGCTATGTATATCCCCTAAGTACACCCCCACATGCCTACAATCTACAATGTCCCCATTGAATAGAAAGGTATTACCTAGGTCAAAATCGGGTTGCCTCCCAATGAGCGCTGCATTTAAGGTCATCAAGCAGATAGGTGGGGAACTTGCAAGTCAGGTTCAAGGATTGCAATGGTCAACCCATAGAATGAGCATAACAATACAGGCCTAGAAACAAGTAACCTAGGATGTTGGTGAGTTGATGATCGATACTAATGGCAAAGGCTTGGCCAATAAGGATGGGAATGAAATTATCCCAGGACACTAATGGAGGCTCTGAATGATGAGTGGTAATAACCTCCATATGGGTGAGTGGAGGATAACAAGGTTCCTCCAAGAGAAGTGGGGAAGGTATTGCGCAGAGATATACTCCCAGGGTGATGGACTGACCATAGAAAATATCAATCCATCCCGGTACCCTAAAATAGGAGGTATTGGTCAGATACGGCCCCCAATCAGAACAGAAGTGAGCAGATTTCTAATCCATGGGTTGTCTAGGGTATCCATGCTTCAAGGTTGTGGGATGGCCATAAGATCTAGGTTAGGTCTAGTCAGTTCGGTGTCTATTCCTAACAACCTCTCCAGTTCCTCAATTGCATTCCTAGCATCCCTATTGATTTCATATATATCTTCCTACACTTCATTACTGATCAGTCCTATGCATGGATTCGAATTTCCATCTTCAAACATAGGCGAATCAAAGGGTGACTCCCAAAAATATGAAGGCAGGTTGGAAGCAACAAATCTAGGGATTATCCTATCAATGTCATCCCCGAGTTCTTATTCTTTACTCAGATCCTCCCTGGAGTCTATATGTGAATCCACATAAATCTCAGAAGTTGCTTCCTCATTTTCCATTTTTTGATTATCATGAAGAGGGATATCATTAATGGGTGTATTGAGGAAACCTAATTTGATCAACTTCGTGACATCCTCGGGTCCTAATTCCTCAAAGATGACATATTTACCCTCAGTGTCACTCCAAATCCTAAGTGCAGGTTCGTCACATAATTCATTCTCCTCCTCAATAAGTAATTCGTCATCTACCAGAGGTATAAATTGTTCCACCATGTTATCAGATCTACTAGGGAACTCCATCTAGGGTAATAGGTTTATACTTGCATTCTCAGACTCCTTAGATAAGTGAAATGCAGGGTCAGATTCCCTAAGGATGGGTTTAAGTTTCACTAGTTGATCATCATCAGAAGGGAGGGTAGGATTAACAACTTGACTTCGACTCGCTTCATCAAATGTCACAAAAATACCATCGTCTGGGTTGAGGTCATCTAATGGTACCATCATTCCCTTCTTTTGACTCCAATATAATTCAAGTGGGTACTTAACTTGAATGTCATCCTTGGGTTGCCACCTTTCTTCATCCAATGCATAGCTACTTTCGTTCATATCCTCCTCCCACTTAAGGCATGGACCTCTCAAGGAATTGTCTTCTTGCGAGGAGGGCTCAAAATCAATCATAGAAAAGTAGCTACCCTTCCTTTCAGAATCCCTAACATTTCGCTCCAACTTACGGTGTGGCTCTCCCAAGGGAGATGCATCTAGCGTAGAGGGGTGCAAGTCATCCTCAATGGGGTAAATTAAGTGGCTAATGTCTTCTTGTTGGCTTGCTCTTGAAGATTCTCCTGATAATTCCATCATTTCTATTTGCATTTTCTATATTGCTATCTTCAAGCTAGAGAGGTCATCAATCTACCAGGCTCATGATTATAGTACCCAAGTGTGTTGATAAATACGCATGTATTCATGATAAAATGCCTACTTATGTCAGTTCCTAAGCCTAGCATTGCATTCCACAATAAAAATAATGCATAACATTCATTACATTGCATTTAGGATGATTTGCATAATTTGTATATTAATCTTTACATTTTGTGTGTCCAGGGGATAATGCGACATCTTTACGGGTTTCGGATGAAAAGGCCAACCATACGAATGGATCCGAAATGACGATCGCAGTCCGGCAACGTAAAAATCATCTTGATTCGACATTCGTAGCAGTCCTAACAAAGGAACGAAGATGGATGGCCCAGATGGTGCACATGGTGCCATCCAGGCCCCCCAACATTGGTCGCAGCACCTGTTGCCTTACCTCAAGAAGAGATCCCAGCCGTTGGATCTCAATCCAATGGCTGAGACTCATTGCTGCTTGCCACTCAACTCCAAAAGAGAAGCTCTGACAAGATCTCGACCATTGGATATTCATCCAATGGTCGAGACCGAGGCTATGGTAGCTCTCCAATGCAACAAAGCAGCGCTTTGCCACAGTGGTAGCGAGCCCACTTCTCAAATAAGAGGTGTGGGTTTGAGCAATAATTCGCCGCAACCTCATCGACGCCAACAAAACTGGACCGTTCAATCTCAATCTAGCGGTTAGGATTTGCATGCGCAGATGGACGCTCGCACGATAACACGCACAGGCACGTAGAATCAAACGCGCACAATCTGGGGTGCTTACTTAAGTCGACCGCATGCACTCTCTGTCGTCTGATCTCGGAGAGGTGTAATGCATGCATGCGTTCAAAATATGCAAAGGCATGACCCATGTGCTCTCCTCAGCCAAGTGATCGGGGAACAGCTGGCATTCGCCCTTGCCAGCATAGGCACGACACACGCAATTTGCAAAGTGCAGGTTTTGCTCGTGTGCTCCACCCTCGGATGGACATCCAGCGGCTACGAATTCTCCAGCATCTTCCAGCTACATTGCGTGGATATGCCAGTGCTAAGCCCGCGATGCGTGCACACGTGCATTGCGCTACTTATAACTGTGCACACGACACGTGTCTTAGGCGTGGCAGTGAACACAAGGTCATGGAGGACCCCTTCCCTTCACCTATTTAAACCCATCTTCACCTCCCCATTTGCCTTCATCTCTACCTATGCTATTCCCACCTATCCAAGAGCTCAAGAAGCCTACCAAGCTCCCAAAAGCTCCATTCCCAAGCTCGAAGGGCACCTTATTAGTGTAGAGTCCTATTCCTCCACCAAATATGCCTCCCACAAGACATCCCCTTCATAGGGAACCTCAGAGCTGTCTCCTTACCTCCATTCAGGTAGACGATCACCTCCACCTGCTCATCACCATTCACACAGGCTTCGCGAAGCTCTCCTCCACCCAGATTTGTCTTGTGCCTCATCCTCAACATCTAGCATCTCTCCTCCTCCATCCAAGCTGCCGCCAAGTGTCGTCATCTCACCAGACATGCATTTTCGAAGATTTCCCCTCACCTTTATCTCCTTTAGTTTGCTTAGCTTATTGTAATTGTAATAAACATTATTTCATCTCAAGTTATCAAGTTGAGTTTCATCTCTCTGTTCTCTTTATTCAACTTGCAAGTGGTTTTATCATTCTCCTAAAATACCAAAAAAATAACAAAACCCTAAAAACACAAAAAATAAATAAAATTGAAATGCTGATTTCAAGAAAACAAATGTCACTTCCCCGTGTTCGACCTAGGACTCCCTTTTGAGTTTCAGTAAATTTTATTTGATTAGCGATTTTTACGACTACGACGATGGGTTCTCAGAAACCCTGATTTTCACTTGCAAAACACGCTCAATCATTTTGGTGCCATTGCCGGGGAAACAACAGAATTTGCTTTCTTTGTCCGTGTTTCTTTGCATTTACTTATTTACTAACCCCTCTTGCCTTTGATTTGCTGCCTTGTAGGTATCCTAGCAAGGAGATCCAAGTGCGGTAGACCAGAGTAAAGTGCGGGTGAAGTGGTTTGTAAGTGTATCCCTACATTTCCCCGCCCCCCCCACTAGTTTCACTTTCCACCACAAAAATAACCAAGACTTCATCTACTTAGGTGTTTGCATAAACCCTAGGATAGAAATCGTTTGTCTTGTTTGCCACCTCCACTCATCTCATCCCCTCTTATAAAAGAAAAGAAAAAACACTTCTTCTGATTGTGGGACAAGAGTTAACATACACACTACATACACCCACATTTAAGGCACATAACCTCTTTTGATTCTATCTACTCAACTGGGATTCCGATCTGTGGAATCGGTACACACACAAATCAACACATAAAGGAGTAGAAATCGGATTAGGTTAATCACTTTTTTGTGTGCCTTAATCGATGGTGCATCCGGGCCAATTGGTTGAATTGGTTGGGCCACACCACCTAAATTAAAATTGATTCATCTTGTAGCTGCCCCATAGGATTCAAATAATTAGGCCAAGACAGGAACTCCATATTTTCTTAATTTATAAAGGAAAATACTTGAACACATGCTTTCAAACTTGGTTTGCCTCTCGAAATTTGGTTGAATACATCTAATATTTGAATCCTAAAAGCTACTACGAAAGATTCGAATCCTAAAGCCCACTTCATCCTCAATAATCTTGCTTGAAAACTTTTGGTTGTGAACATATACACTTTCTCAATGAATTATTAAGGCACAACCCATTAACAGGGCCCATCACATTCCGAAAGCACTACTATCCCAGGCCTTAATTAAAATTGAGTAGACGTTGGCCCTAGATTTCACAGAGTCTGTTTTAGGGTACTCTCTTGAACGCACTTCGAATTAGTGATGTTTGCTTACTTCAAAAGGTGCTAAGTTGGGGGGCCTGATTGTCAAATGACTTAAGCAAGTAGGGGTTTAGCATAATTAGCAACCCTTGGAACACGCTCCCCCTGCTTCACTGGCCAAACTTTACCACCTTCAGGAGTAAGGACAACACCAAATTCGCTGTGTGGTCAGAGTTTATTTCTGAAGCATAGGTCCTTAGGAGACATTAAATCACTCACGAATGGAGCATGTCGTATCCATGAGAAACACACCCATTAAAACTCACAAGATTTGAAAATAAATGTTCACCGAAGTTTCCTCATAGAAACAAAGTTGGAACCCCTTTCAGATTAGGCTAACAATGACAACTAATGCTAAAAGAATAATTGTGTAAAAGAGAATGGTCTTTACCATAAAACCTCCAGAATAAGATATTAATAACTTAAAATTTCATCCACGGCAATGGCAGGGAAATGTAATAACTAATACAAGCTATTCCCTGTAGCAAAAGGGGAATTGCTTTGAGAACCTCTCACGCATGGAAGAGAGGAAGGCCGAAAGTTGGAGCTCACCAAAGATAGCTTGGAGGAGGAGGCTCGTAGTGGTGGTGGCGACATGATGGATGGCGGCCAAATGGAGTAGAGGAGACCGATGGGTGGCGGTCAGCTGCTGCTACTGCGAAGCAGCTCGGTGCGTAGAGAGGAGAGGGGAGGTTGACCGCACGTCGGCCTTTGCACGGGAAGAGGCCAATGGCATGTCGACCTTCATAGCACACGAGGGGCACTGTTGGGTGGTGCTACAACTAGCTGCTGCAAGAGGGTGGGGGGCATGTGTAGGTTGGAGGCGAGCAGGGTTAGTGGGCAATTGTAATGTTGGCAGTCGAAGAAGGTGATCGGAGAAGCGTCGCTGGCGAGGTGGAGTGGTGGAGGTGTTGGGTTCTCAGTGAAGAAGATGAATAGTGATATGAAAATGAAGATGAAGAGGGGATGGAGGTGTTGGCGTTGCAAAAGAAAAGGGAAGTGAAGAAGAAAAGAAGGGGAAGAGAAAGGAAAGGCTGCGGTGATGGACACAGTGGAGATCGTAGTGGTAGTTGCGGTGACGAACACGGTGGAGATTGCAGTGGCTGTCACGGTGATGGACATGGTCACAGTGGTGGTCGTGAGTGCTTCAAGGGTGGCGATGATGCTATTGCTTATTGTTTGGTGATAAGTGAGCTACAAGGAGCTCATACTCGGTAATGGTTGAGTCCACTAGTTTGGCATAGCGGTCTATCACCCCACCGACCCACGGTATGGTGGAGCTCAACCTTGGAGATGCACGGTGGTGGATGAAGCACAATAATGGAGCAGGGCGGAGTCACCCTGAGCATTGCAGCTTCCCCATCTCTTTTGTAGCTGTAGCTGCTTGGATTTGAAATGGAGCATGGGCATTGAAGGCTCCAGATCCACTTTTCACCGAGGATGAATGCTCATAGCTGGTGGTGTGGCAGTGATTGCACAGCAATCATAGTTCTTAAATGACCTAAATTAAGTTAAAACATAGCATAACTTAGTGTAATCCATGCATTCATGAGCATACTTTGCATCTATACTGCTTTATTTTAGCTATGCATAGAACAATATTATATTGTGCTGATTAAGTGCATTATTTGGTTTATAGGTAATAGGAAGATCTAAAGCTGGATCCGAGGAATAAAGAGAAGCTGGTGCCGCAGTAGAGCTGAAACATAGGACTTAGGAATAAAGTAGAAAAATAATGTAAGGAGAGGTATGCTACTCTACTTAGTAGAATTTAATGTAGAGTTAAATTATGAAGAACTTAGGACCAATCCTAGCACTAGGATAGCCCTAGAGACCATCCTAAGCCTTAGACACCCTTAGATTAATTCACCTTAGCCTAGGTGATTGTGTCGAATTCGCACGCGGAAAGGATTGGATTTTGAAAAACCTGTCATCATAGTTCGATTCGTGAGAAAATTCGTCGATCAGATAAAATTTATAACCGAAACTCGAAAGGTGAGTCCTGGGTCGAACACTTGGAGGCAAACATTTGATTTTGAAATCCATGTTTCGCCTTTTATTTATTTTTACCATTTTTATCCTCTTTTTTTTTGTATTTTAATAGAGCAAGAGATCAAGTCAATGAATTCTAGCTAATTTACTTGCAAAATAAAAAGAGAGACAAGGAGAGAGAGAAACAATCATGTATTTTTATAATCAAACGTTTATTACAACTAGGAAAGTGGGACAACTATACTACGAAAGCAATAAAGATAGAGATAAGTGAGAAATCCCCCTCGACGATCGCTTGGAGGACGACTCGCTCTAACGTCGCCTAAAGGAAGGTGGTGAGGAGCAGGACGAACGAGGATGGAGGGCGGGGTAGGATAGCATCGCGGCGAGGATCTACTTCTTGAAGTAGGTGAGAGGACGGCCACAGGATGCTCCACGAACGGGGATGAGGGGAGGGAAAAATATTTGGTTTTCTACTCTAGAGATGCATCCCAAGCTTGGGACAAGCTCTCTCTAGAGCCTTGGAGGTGGTGAGAGGAAGAAAGGAAGAGATGGTGAAGAATGGAGGGGGTAAGTCCTTTTATAGTGGAGGGAAGAGGAAGAATTCTTGCATAGAGCATTAGTGACAGCTACATTCGTCACTAAAGACCCCTGCAGCTGTCACTGAAGATCCTTCCTCGACCCTGCTGGTGCTCTCATCACGCGCCCGTGCCCCTCGTGCCTTGTAGTGCGTGTGTGTGCGCTGGCGCTGAGCTATGAGGCTGGTGCTATGCTCGCTTGTGCATGCGGCCGTGGTGTTGAGCTGTGAGCGCTTGTGCGCATGGCAGATGATATCGCCTCTGAAATAAGGAGGCATGCGGGGACTCGAACAGTAGTCGTCAGTTTGTGCTCCAAGTCTCCAACCAATGCGCCAAGTCGCCATATGTGTCGAGCAGACGTCTTATGGCACGCGGTAGAGGAGGGTTCTCTGCCATTGGATCAAGATCCAATGGCAAGGAAAGGTGGTCACGAAAGAGGAGCAGCGTGAACGGATGCTGCTAGCCGATGTTGGGTGACCTAGATGGAACCACGTGGTGCCATCTGGGTCATCTACCTTCTTTCTATTCCAAAGGGTGGTACGGTGCTCGAATCGAGATGATTTCTGTGTTGTAGGACTACGATTGTCACTCTGAATTCATCCATACGGTCAGATTTTCCATCCGAAGCCCCTAAAGATGTCGCATTGCCCCCCTAGCCATTGATCTTCTTCGGACATCATATGGTGCTACGGGATTCCAATCTAGACGATTTCGGAGGTGTTAGACTCCGATCAGTGTCTTGATGAGATTCTTACAGTCAGATCATTCATCCGAGGCCCTGAAATAAATCTCCTTCCCTCCTATCTATAAAAAGGACGTAATTAATCTAAAATATACACAACTACTCTAATGCAATATTTATAGCATGAAATGCAAATCTAAGCCTACGAACATGCATGAATAGGCATTTTATCTCAATAATTGTGTCTACATCACTAGGATACCTTAAAACCCTAGTTCCAACCCTTATCTGGACGTCTAGATAAGTTATTGGACGTCCAAAACCCTTAGGAACAACCTGCAGACCTAGAACCCAAGTCTACAGTGTTATTGGACGTCCAGACAAGTTGTCAAACGTCCAATTTTTGTAGAATTCCAAGACAAAACATTGAATCCACCCTGACCTCTGATTGGACGTCCAGACAAGAAGTCTGAACTTCTGATTTTTGAGTATAAGTCGTCTGACACTTAGATTAGACATTTGATACTCCTCTTCTGACCCTGTTTTGGAAATCAAGCTTTGATCTTGATTTCCTAAGTCCCTAAACCCAATTCCAAACCCTAGGGAACCTAAATTAAGGTGCCCTAAGCCTAGTACACCACCCCAAGACCCTCCTAAGAACCTAATTAGGTTCTCAATAAGCCCAATTGACTTAGACCAAATCTATCACACATCACCTAGTCAATTGGACTCATAGAGTCCAATTGAGCTCAGCTCTCAACCCACATAAGTCTAATTGGACTCAGTGAGAGTGCAATTGACTAAGCCTAACCTAATTGAGTAATCTCGCTCTCAATTAGTCTTACACTCACTCAATTAAAATTTTGACAAGTTTAATTGGTGCACTCACTTTAGTAATAACTCCTTCCGATGAAATGAAAATCACCTGAGCTATATGTGTGTGTGTGTGTGTGTGTGTGTGTGTGACTGCTGTGGAATCACCATGAGCTTCCTTGCAGAATTTTTCTTGTGATAATAAGTTGCTTGCTATAACTTCTTGTATTTTTTGCAACAAGCATGTTGGTGCATGAAGATATTAACAACCTAACAATTGATTCTTTTTCGGTAAATAGCCATCTCATAACTAGGATCGTGCGCACTGATACTCACACGTTCACTTTTGTCATCTATCTGACGCACGCACACGTCATTAGGGTTAATAATGTGACTGGCAACACATTTATTCGTAGATTGGAAACCAGTGTGCATTTCTAAGCAAGTAGCAAAAAGATCGAATCAATTTTGCTTTTCTAAACACATCCCTGATCACCATCTCATTAACTAAAATGTTTTATTGAGTCGTATTTCGCGTTATACTACGAGGTTGTTTTAAATCAAATACGTGACTTATGATTCCCAAAAAATGGCGCCATTGCCAAGGAGGCAACGCAATTTTGATTTATGATTTTTATCAACTTAATAGTGATAAATATCTCTCTACTTGCTTTTGATGTGCAGGAAAATAGGAAAAATGGGATCTGCACACACATCAGGTGCATGGGAAGGAAAAAAAATCAGGTGCACATCACTATCTTAGCTTAGGATTTCCTCTTCTGAACCCTAGATAGATTTGAATTCTATGTAGAATTTGATTTTTGAGAAAAAAAAAAGAAAAAAATTAGGTTTTAGATAAGGGTTTCTTTTGATTCTTGGATTAAAGTTTTTGTTTGAAAAAAAAAGAGAAAAAAATTTTGAAAATTTTTCCCTAAAAAAGAGAAAAGATGTTTTGAAAAAAAAATTAAAAAAAAATAAAAAATTTATTTTCGTGGAAGATTTGAATTTGAATTTCAAACCACTTTTAAAAGCCTTTCCACCACATTCTGAAATTTGGCCTGATTTCAAATAGCGAATTCAAAATTCATTTACCGAATATTTATTAAGCAAAAAAATTTGAAATTCAAGAAAGAGCTTCACTTTCAAAATATCTTTCAAACAAAACCATTCATTTGAAGAAATTCAAAGTATAAAATTTTTAAAAATTCTTGAATTACAAGGGGGTCAAACTAGCCCAGATTTGAAAATTTTCAAATTTCCAAAAGCGATTCCAAATAGCATGTGAACCAAATTTGACCAAAAATGGTGGGGTTTGAAATCTTATCAAACTAGCTTTCATTTCCATATTTTTCCTAAATTTTTGGAATTTATTTGGTACTATTTCAAATTACAAATCTGACAAGTGGTCAAAATTGCAAATCTGACCCCTCGGCAGTTAAAAGTTCATATTTATTCAGTTAAAATAGTAAAAATTTAAAAAAAATCTCTAGAAAGCTAATTGAAAAAGGACTATACCTACAAAATTTCAAATCAATTGGATTCAAATTTTGTCGTAGAGAATAATTTGAATTTAAAACTGGTCTGTAGCACACTTAGAATTTGCATGAACCCTAGGCTCAACCTTTAGGGTCAAATTTCTAGAGACCACATTGGGTTAACCTACACTTAATCAAGTCTAGTGGCTAGTTGGTGAGCTTAGTCGCCTTGTGGGCCACTCACCACAAACCCCAGATGAAGAAAAAGGTTAAGAAAAATTATTAAAATACATAAATCAACCTGAATTCATTATCATACTACTGGGTGATTTCAACCTCTTCTGCCAAACCTAGTGACTAAGCCTGCGGAATAGTGTCAAACGACCATGGCTAAGGGGCACAAAGGAACTGGAAGCGAAAGCCGAAGGAAGAACCTTGATGGGAACACCATCATAAGCCATAACTAGTTCAATTTGATCAGATTAAGTGAATAAAAGCTCCTACATATCTTTCAAAAGATCTTAAGGGCACAAAACATTGATTTGAGAAGAAAATAAGAATATAGGGTTATTTCTACAAATTTACCATTCTATCACAAAAAAAAAAACTAAACATTTTCTCAGGGGTTAAATAAAGGTCAAAATGTGCTTTATAATCTAATAAGAGGGTTTATACAAAACGAAATGGGTTTTCATGCGTTACGGGAATTAAATGACATATGAAACCCTAAAAACAAACCTGCTTAATCTACTGAGATTTTGGTCAAGATAAAATTCACCTAAACCCTCTAAAATTCATAAAAAAATATTCTCTAGGGTTTAGCATCTTTAGTTTGACCATCAGAACCCATCTTGACCCAAAACAAAGCCACAGATAGACTTTTACCCTAATTTGGGTTTTTACATAAATTACCCAGTCAAACAAGGTCAAAACCAAAATCCAACTCCATACTTGAATTTCATAGGTTCAAATTAAGTTTGTATCAAAATTTGGGCTCAATATGAGATCATATTGACAAAGTTTGCATTTTGGTCCTGTCTAACTATTTTTTCTCACACCCGTGCCCCTAACTTTCAAAAAATATGCATTTGGGTCCCAAACTTTTATCATCTTCTTTACAAGATGGTCCCTACCACCATTGATGTGAACACACCTTGCTCCAGTGAGATTCAAGCGGAGATTTCTTGCTCGATTCTCAATCAAAACTTCCCAAAATTGAACCAAAGATTCTTTGTGAAATTCCCTTCCACATGAGACCAGTCTTGGGCTCCAATTCTTTCCCAAAAGGTCATGCAAACCTTTCAAAGGTTCGGGTATCTTATTTCGCAAAGCCTCTCCGAGCTTGGAAGCTTCTTTTCAAGCTTGGAAATGCCTCTTATGGCCTATAAAAGATGCCCTACTGAATATCGCACTTCCTCAGCAAGTCCTGGCAAGCCAGAAGCCCTTGAATCCCTTTCTCCGACCACCAATGACTACTGCTCCAGCAAATTCTTCGATCCCCTTCCCTCTATTGTCCAACGACCAAATTGGTCGCTCCTCTCTACTCTCCTCTTCATCGTAATCCTCCTCGACCAAAGGGAGGACGTGCCTCTACCTACCTTGCCGTCGCCACTTCGCCGATTTGTCCTTCTCCGGTGCTGGTCTTCCACAACCGGCCATCTCCACTTCTCTACCTCATCTCTAAGTATCCCTATCTCCCTCTCTATCACTCTACATTTTTTTCCCGCACTAACATCTCACCTCTGACCATCAACTCTCCCTCGATGCCTTCATCTTCATCTGCTCCCGCGACGCCTACACGCCACTACACCACTCGACTCTTGCCTCTCTCACCACCACGAGCTCTGCCATCACATGGAGGGCAAAAGCCCTCTATCCATTTCATTGATTCGCTACTCCACAAGTCCCCTGAACACCACCCTCACCGCACCTCTATTCCAACTTCACCAGACTTCCTCACACACACGCACGACAAACCGACGCCACCATTGCATTCGCCGGTCCTCGGCGATCCTCCTAAGCACTTTAACTAGGGCTTATAGCCTGTATTTCTATCTCAGGTACCTCCATCGAAGCTGCGCCGCCGCACCATCTTCTCTACCTCCGATTGCAACCCTCCAATCGAGTTCCTCCTCACTTCCATGCCCAAGCGACGTGGAAGACTCCCAGGTCCATCTCCAGGCATCCAATTGGAGCCATCAGCCATCCCTTTGATGCCAATTGGAAGCCCCAGTTGCTGAAGAGTATACACGAAAGAAGCAGGCATCTTTAGTCCCACATCATCAGTTGCTGAAGCCCACACATGACTTAAATTATTTTTGTGCCTCAGTAAGCATGGAGTGCGGTCCCTCTCCACGTGCGCTCACATGCCCTCACCCGCGCTCACGCCTTGCGGGTCTGGGCCTTGGTCCTTTTACCCGACTACTCGGGTCAGCTCTTATTACGAACGCATTTTAAGACATTTTTTAAGATGTCTGGGAGGTGACCCAGACGTCTGAACAGACGTCTGGAACCCCTTCCAGACGTATGGGATTTTATTTAGGTGGCATGCGGGGCTGCGTCTGTGCGCAGGCGCGCGCAGACCCACAACCACCTTCCTCTCTTTTTCCCTCTTCCTCCTGCGGGCGCAGGCTGAGCCCCTCTGTCTTGCTCTATCTCTCTCTCCCCCCGCGGCTTTAAAAAGCCACACCCTCTCCCTCACTCTCATCACCTCTGCTCCCTTCCTCTTCTCCTTCCATCCGGTGCGCGAGTGCGAGCACGAGCGAGCGGCGGTAGCGACAGCCGCGGTGAGTGCAGGAGGAGGTGCTGCGCGAGGGAGGAGGCGCTCGGCCGTGAGGGCTCGAGCTTGCCGAGGCAGCGAGAGCTGGCCGGTGGGGGCGCAGTGGGCACGGAGTGGCGAGGGAGGTCTGCTGTAGCTCGAGCAGCAGGCGGACGAGGCGCGGCGCGGCCGTGTGTCGCGGGCGGAGGGCGAGTAGCGCTCTAGTTCTGGAAGCTTTTCCAGAATCAGACGTCTGGTCTTCCAACCAGACTATGGTTAAGACGTCTGGAGGACTATCCAGAGTATGGTTGGACCCCTGTTACTGAGAGGGCTCTACCCTGTACTGGTTCTGTGCTGTGCTTTAGGTGCACCCGTTAATGGAAACGACTGACCACGTGCCAGTGCGGGTTAGCTACCTATGCGTTTATCACGCGTGCCATAGTCACTGTTACGTCTGTCTGTGACCTTGGGGTGGTTGACTGAGAGTAGGATCACCACGGGGTACTCTCCCGGCCAGGAGAGCACCACATGCTACTTCTACTGTTCGAAAAAGACTGCAATCAAGATCGTTCCTACAAGGAACATTCGAGATCAAGTGAAGGATCTGAGAAATAGATAAATTGTGAAACAATAGAAAGACGTAAATAAAGGAAGAAAGAAAATAAAACAGCTACTGTACACCTTACTGCTTCTTTAGTTTAGCTGCCACTCTACTCAACGTTTCGCTGATGTGTTACACTCGTTACTTTTCAGGACCAGGTGTTGAGCAGCCTGGGTCAGCTGCTGCAAAGGACGCTGGGCCGAGTAGGGTCCAGTAGAGTTAACACTGTTCTTTTGTACCCCTTTTGTTTCCACTATAGTGAGTAGTTTTTGTTACTCTCTGTACTTTTCTTTACCTGCAGTTCTTGTTATGTTATAAATGTTGTTCTACTGTTGTGGTGGTACATGCTGTAGCAGTTCTTTTTCTTACTGTTGTATTTTGTTACTGCTAGTTATATTTCATGTTGAATGTGATTTATTTTACTGCTCTTTTGGTTACTTCCTCGTTGGACGACTAGGTCTTGGGATTAGTCGAGTCGGTCCGGTTCTCGTGTCTCGTAGGGACTCGGGAATCGGGTTGTTACAAGATGGTATCAGAGCAAGGTTGTCCCGAGAAGTGAATCAACTGACTGAAAATAACCAATTCACATGTCTATAACTAGAGTACCACCATAACATATCTTTTGACATGAGCTCTTAGGCGTTTCCGTTAGGTATCGTTCCATATTGACGTGTTCCGTTTTGTTTCGCGTCTCCTTGCAGGAGATGCCTCGTCGCGGGACTGGTGAGGCGGGCCGCGGGCGTAGCCGAGGACGAGGTTGGCGAGGTGGGCGTGCCGTTGCCGACACCTCAGTGGACCAGCCACTACTCCCAGGCGTCCAGGCCCAGGACCTCGCCTAGCTGATACGGGATATTGTGCGAGAGGAGCTCCACCCACCGCCCCGAGCGCCTCCCCCTGGGGCTGCGGAGGGGGAGTCCTCTGTGGGACCACCCGACGGACGCGGCGCTGGACACGGGGGAGGGGATGGGCCGCCGCAGCCCCCACCTTCCTCCGATACTTCTGTGCACGAGGCACCATTGCCTGGAGGTGCACCAGCATCCCCACTACAGCGCCACTCCGAGCTCTTCGGGCAGTTCCGGAAGCTGAAGCCCCCTCCTTCAAGGGGGATGAGGACCCGACCGAGGCAGAGGACTGGCTCGAGCAGCTGGAGAAGATTTTCGACACCCTTCACCCCCCGATGGAGTGTCGCGTGGCCTTTGCCACGTACCAGCTGGAGAGTGTGGCACACAGGTGGTGGAGGGCGGTCCGGGGACAGGAGAGGGACGTGCCAACCTGGGACCAGTTCGTCACCCTCTTCTGCGAGTAGTACTTTCCCCAGACGTGGCAGGACCAGAGGAGGCGGGAGTTCCACACTCTCCGCCAAGGGACGATGACCGTGAGTGCGTACCGCACGCGTTTCCTGGAGCTATCCCGCTTTGCAGCGACAGCGATAGCTACTGAGGAGGAGTGCCTTTGGAGGTTCACCAAGGGGCTTCGGCCTGCGATTCGGGGGTATGTCAAACCCCTGAAGCTGCCTACATTTTCGAGGGTGGTGGAGGCACCCATGACTTACGAGGAGACCAACCCGTCCACGCGAGACACTGACGGCGGGCGGAAGAGGCCCTTTCAGCCAGACTTTTCACAGGGCCGGCGAGAGAGGAGACACGTGGTGTCCGCAGGAGAGCCGTCACGTTTTACTGGGCCATCAGTGGCCTTTGGGGGCCCTCGACAGGGGCCAGTCGCCAGCATCGGACCCCCGCCCAGCCGACAGCAGGGACCCACTGAGGGCGGGAGTCGGGTTCCCCTCTGTTACCAGTGTGGCCAGCCGGGCCACATCAGGAGGGACTGTCCGTCTAGGGTAGGAGGTCAGCAGATACTTCCCGCGCAGAGCACTGGAGGGCGCGTAGGAGGCCGCGGTTCCCAGGTGCGAGGAGGAGGACAACAGTCACGAGGAGGGTATCGGCTAACACCTGCCCATCCGACGTAGAGTGTGGCTGCTTCGTCCGCACCTAGAGCTGAGGGGCATATCAACGCCCTGACACACAGGGATGCCAGAGCTTCGGGCTCGGTGGTGGCAGGTATGGTTTCAGTTTCCGGCAGACTCGTTTACAAATTTTTTGATTCCGGCGCTACGCACTCGTTTGTCGTAGCCAGTTTCGCAGTTAGTTTGGGCCAGGATTATATGCTGTTAGAAAATCCGTTAGTAATCAGAGGCCCGAGTGGTCAGCTGTTTGTAGCTGAGGAAGTGTATACAGATTGCGAGGTCAACGTCGGGGGACATAGCCTGCCAGCTGACCTGATTATGATACAGATGGAGGACTTTGGCGTAATTCTGGGGATGGACTGGCTGTTCGCTTACCACGCCTTGGTAGACTGTTTTGAGAGGAGGATTGTCTTCTCCATGCCAGAGTTGCCTTCTTTCGAGTTTCACAGACAGCCAGTGGACGGAGGCTTCAGGTGCATTTCGACACTTCGGGCGACGAGACTTTTGAGCCAGGGGTGTGAGGGCTTCCTAACTTGTGGGGTGACAGAGCCCAGCCCTGTGGCAGACTTCCAGAGCATCCCGGTGGTCAGAGAGTACCCTGACGTGTTTCCCGACGAGTTACCAGGACTACCGCCCGAGCATGAGATCGAGTTTGAGATCTCACTAGTACCACGGACCAGCCCCATCTCCACTGCGCCATACAAGATGGCACTGCTTGAGCTACGAGAGCTCAAGTCTCAGTTGCAGGACCTTTTCGAGAAGGGTTTCGTGAGGCCCAGTGCGTCTCCCTGGGGAGCCCCAGTACTGTTTGTGAAGAAGAAGGATGGTACCCTACGCCTTTGTGTGGACTACCGACAGCTGAATAGGGTCACCATCAAGAACAAATATCCACTGCCAAGGATCGACGACTTGTTTGACCAGTTACGGGGTGCCACGGTGTTCTCCAAGATCGACTTGAGGTCTGGATACCACCAGTTGAGGATCAGGGAGGCAGACGTCTCCAGGATAGCTTTCTGCACCTGGTACATACACTACGAGTTTTTGGTCATGCTGTTTGGGCTGACCAATGCCCCCGCTGCTTTCATGGACCTGATGAACTGGGTGTTTAGACCGTACTTGGACCAGTTCGTGGTGGTATTCATTAATGATGTACTCATCTATTCTAGAGATCAGACGCAGCACAGGCAGCACTTGCAGATGGTTCTGGACACTCTGAGACGACGTAGGCTGTACGCCAAATACAGCAAGTGCGAGTTCTGGTTGAGGGAGGTGACCTTCTTAGGTCATGTGATCTCTGGAGACGGCTTGGCGGTGGACCTAGCCAAGGTCGAGGCAGTGCTTAGGTGGGAGAGACCGTATTCAGTCACTGAGATTCGCAGTTTCCTGGGACTGGCAGGCTACTACAGACGTTCATCAGAGGTTTTTCACAGATTGCGCGTCCTATGACACAGTTGACCCGGAAGGACGTGCCCTTCACTTGGACAGACGCCTGTGAGGCGTGTTTTCAGGAGCTGAAGGAGAGGTTGACCTCGGCTCCCATGCTCACCATCCCTGACAGTAGTGGCGGGTTCGTTGTGTACACGGACGCCTCCTTGCAGGGGTTAGGAGGTGTGCTCATGCAGAGGGGTCACATTGTCGCTAACTCTTCGCGGCAACTGAAGCCCCATGAGCATACCTACCCTACCCACGACCTGGAGTTGGCAGCTGTTGTCTTCGCGTTGAAGACCTGGAGGCACTACTTGTACGGTGAGACCTTCGAGATTTTCACAGATCACAAGAGCCTCAAATACCTTTTTGATCAAAAGGAGCTCAACATGAGACAGAGACGTTGGTTGGAGCTCCTGAAGGACTACGACTGTAGCATTTCCTACCACTCGGGAAAGGCCAATGTGGTGGCTAACGCCTTGAGCCGGAAGGCGCCCGCACACTTGGCCAGTTTACAGTTACAAAGTTGGAGCCTTTTGGAGGAGGTGGGCAGTTGGCGACCCCTGGAGTTACGGGGGCACTATGGGGCAATGACTATGACACGACAGACTATGCTAGAGCTGATAAACCGCATCATCACAGGACAGATGATCGATCCGTACTTGCAGTCCTTGCACGACAGAGTACTGTCAGGAGACCCAAGGGACTTCTCTTTCACAGACCAGGTGCTACGCCTGAGGGGATGGTTGTGTGTTCCCAGGGACGAGGAGCTGTTGAGACAGCTCCTGACTGAGGCACACGGTTCCAGATTCACCATACATCCCGGAAACACGAAGATGTACCACGACTTGAGACGCGAGTTTTGGTGGAGGGGGATGAAGCGGGATGTGGGTGAATTCGTGCAACAATGCTTAGTGTGTCAGCAGGTGAAAGCCGAGCACCAGAGGCCTGCAGGGCCACTACAGCCGCTTCCAGTGCCAGAGTGGAAGTGGGAGAGCATCACCATGGACTTGGTGGTGGGCATACCTGTTACCCAGCGAGGACATGACGCTGTCTGGGTAATTGTGGATAGACTGACGAAGACGGCACGATTCTTGCCGATCCGAGTCACTTTGGGACCAGCACAGTTGGCAAAGAGGTATATCCGCGACGTGGTACGACTACATGGAGTTCCGCGGGAGATCGTATCCAACCGGGATACCCGCTTTACGTCCCAGTTTTGGGCTGAGTTTCAGCAGGCCCTGGGGACACGGTTGAGATTTAGTACAGCTTACCACCCCTAGACGGACGGACAGTCTGAGCGCACGATACAGACACTTGAGGATCTTTTGCGTGCCTGTGTACTGGACTGAAGGGGCTCTTGGGAGGAGCACCTGCCCCTGGCGGAGTTTTGCATACAACAACAGTTATCACTCGAGCATCGGCATGGCTCCCTACGAGGCTCTGTACAGACGGAGGTGTACGGCACCCTTGAGTTGGATTAAGGTGGGGACCAAGTGGGAGGTTGGCCCCAGGTTGATCCGGCAGAGTCAGGAGGTAGTCGAGCAGATCCATAGGCAACTCCGCACTGTCAGGAGCAAACAGAAGAGCTACGCAGATCGGAGACACAGAGAGGTGCAGTTTGAGGTTGGGGACCACATCTTCCTTCGTGTTTCACCCATGAAGGGCCTGCAGCGGTTTGGGGTGAGAGGGAAGCTCGCGCCAAGGTTTGTGGGGCCCTTTGAGGTCCTGGAGCAGGTTGGACCCGTTGCTTACAGGCTTGCCCTCCCTCCCCAGCTTTCTAGTGTGCACGACGTGTTCCACGTGTCCAACCTCAGGAAGTACGTAGTCGATCCCAGTCACGTACTGAGTCACGAGGGCGTCGAGGTGGGCGACGACCTGACCTACCCCGAGCAGCCAGTGCAGATTCTTGACCGAGCCGTCCGCAGTTTGAGACGAAAGCAAGTACCCCTGGTGAAGGTTTTGTGGAGGAGCCAGAGGTACGAGGAGGCTACCTGGGAGCCTGAGGCGGCAATGCAGGAGCGATACCCGGAGCTCTTCGCGGGTACGTCTTTCGGACCGGCTTCGGTCCTCTTTGAGTTTGTTATGTTTTTATATGACATTTTTTTTCCCGCACCCTAGTTAGCGCAAGTTTCAGGGACGAAACTTCCTTTGAGTTTGTTATATTATTACGAACTCATTTTAAGACATTTTTTTTAAGACATCTGGGAGGTGGCCCAGACGTCTGAACAGATGTCTGGAACCCCTTCCAGACGTCTGGGATTTTATTTGGGTGGCACGCGGGGCTGTGTCTGTGCACAGGTGCGCGCAGACCCGCAACCGCCTTCCTCTCTTTTTCCCTCTTCCTCCTGCAGGCGCAAGCTGAGCCCCTCTGTCTCGCTCTCTCTCTCTCTCCCCATGCGGCTTTAAAAAGCCACGATTTCTCCCTCACTCCCATCACCTCCGCTCCCTTCCTCTTCTCCTTCCAGCCGGTGCGCGAGTGCGAGCGTGAGAGAGTGGCGGCAGCGACAGCCGCGGTGAGTGCGGGAGGAGGTGCTGCGCGAGGGAGGAGGCGCTCGGTCGTGAGGGCTCGAGCTTGCCGGGGCAGCGAGAGCCGACCGGCGGGGGCGTAGCGGGCACGGAGTGACGAGGGAGGTCTGCTGTAGCTCGAGCAGCAGGCGGACGAGGCACGGCGCGGCCGTGCGTCGCTGGCGGAGGGCGAGTAGCGCTCTAGTTCTGGAAGTTTTTCCAGAATCAGACGTCTGGTCTTCCAACCAGACGACGGTTAAGACATCTGGAGGACTATCCAGACATCTGGCAAGTAAGTGATTACGCAGCAATCATAGGTCTTAATTGACCTAAATTAGGCTAGGACTTAGCATAAGTTAGGGTTATCCATGCATGCATACGCATTATCTGCATCTTTACTGCTTTCCTTTAGCTATGCATGAAATAATGTTATAATGTGCTGATTAAGTATATTATGTCGATTGCAGGTAATAAGCAGATCTGGAGCTGGATCTGAAGCTGGATCAGGAATAACGGGAGTTGTAGCAGACTGGAGCAGAAGGCCTAGTTTAGATGTAGGAATAATAATGTAAGGGGGTTAAAGGTTTTCTATTCTATTAAGTAGAAATAAAGCAGTAAAATGTGAAGAGCTTAGGTCCATCCTAGCCTTAGGATAGCCTAAAGACTTCCCCAAGCCTTAGCCACCCTTAGATTAGGTCACAACACCCTAGGAAGCCCTAAAACCCTAGTTCCAACCCTTCTCTGGATGTCCAGAGAAGTTTTAAGACGTCCAGGACCCTTAGCCAACTCCCGTACACTTCAAACCCACTTCTGCAGTGTTATTGGACGTCTAGACACTTTTTCAGATGTCCAATTTCTGCAGAATACCCAAAATAGAACCCGAAATCCTTCCTAATTCTGATTAGACGTCCAGACAACAAGTCTGGACTTTTGATTTTTGAGTATAAGATGTCTGACACTATTATTAGACGTCTGATACTGCTCTCCAATTCCTGTTTTGAGATTTAAGCCTTGATCTTGGATCTCTAGGTCCCTAAACCCAATTCCAACTCCATAGGAACCTAAATTAAGGTGCCCTAACCCTAGTACATCACCTCTAGACCTCCCTAAGGACCTAATTAGGTCCTCACTAAACCTAATTGACTTGGATCTTAGTCAATTCCATTAGCCTATTCAATTGGACTCATTGAGTCCAATTGAGCCCTGATCTCAGCACACACTGTCCAATTGGACTCAGTGAGAGTCCAATTGACCTAGACCTGACTTAATTGAATTGTTTTACTCTCAATTAAGTTTCCACACACCCAATTAAACTTGTATTAAGTTTAATTGCACTTTACCTTAGTGAATTAGGGTTTATAACCCTAATTTGAGACCTACCTTGACCTAAACCCACTAGAACCCAACCTAATCAACCTAGCCACCTAAATTTCGACCCACACACACCCACACACACCCACACACACCATCCACACGAAAATATCTAGCCTAGAGTTCTCTAGAACTCTCTACCATGTGTGGTTGCCTTGGTTGCCAAAAATAGCAACCAAGAGCCATTCAATTTTTAGATCCACATTTGGTGGATCTAAAAACCACCATCCACCCTCTCTCTCTCACTCTCCCACAAGCTCCCACCATATGCCTCTCTAGAGAATTCCATAATTCTCTAGAGAGCTTCCCTTAGGTCTATAAAAAGACCCCTTGGGTGGCCATTGGCACCCATTCACTCCCTTGGCAATTGCTCTCCATTGGTGCCATTCATGCCACCTCCACTTAGCCACTCACTCCACCTCCACAAGCTCACTACCACCACCATGGAGGACACCATGCTGGGATGCTGGATCAACCCTACCTCTCTCCAAGGGTCGGCCTAAGCTACATTGGCTGCCCCTCATTCTCCTCTCGACCACTCCAAGGCCATCGGGGACCACCCCTGAATGCCCTCTATTCTTCTAGCTCTATATCATGCTCTTCATAATTTTTACTGCTTTCATTTACTGCTTAGTAGAGTAGTTTCTCTTCTCCCCCAATGATGCATGCGAAATCCCCCCGTCGATTCTTGTATGCAATCGTTTTCTGGTAGCTAGGTTTAATTTAAAGCATTCCTGTATAAGCTTTCCTCTAGATTTCCTATACAAACAACTCTCCCCCAATGAATGAATGAAAAATGCATTTATATATATATATATATATATATATATATATATATATATATATATATATATATATATATCTCTTTATGTGTTTGAAATCACCATGAGCTAAATGATTATTTTATTTGCGTGATTTAAGTGCCTGTTCTTTAACCGCCTATATATTGCACACCAGAATACTAAGTAGAGCGGCTTCAAGATCGATTTCAAAAACAAAAACACGCCTCCCAGAGATGAACGACCGGGACTCAAGTCTCGTTATTTTACAAAACAATATTTTTGATGAACATTTTTGCGTGACTATACTACGATTTTCGACGACTTTCAAAAGCGCGAAGACGGCTTTCTGTCAGTAAGTTATTGATAGCTATGGCTTCGAGAGATAACCGGGTTTTATTGTTATGTCGTTGTAATATAGCCAGTTGTTGCCATCATTTCAAATATATAAATTTTTTTACTCGGAAAAGAGTTCCCGAGGTCGAACTCAGGGAGCAAGTTGTATTCTAGAGATATACATGTTTCTTTTACAAAAATAAACAAAGAGAGAGAAAGAATTTGGTGTCTTTTTTTTCTTTGTTTCTCCTCGTCTCAGATCTTCTTCTTCTTTGTCTGCAGAGGTGATGTTCTTCTTCTGCAGTGGTGATGCTCTTCTTCTTGTTCCAGCTGTTCTTCCTTTTTCTTCTGTCTTTCTTCAGATCTTCTTCTTTCTTCTTTGTTTTTCTTCTTTCAGATCTTCCCTTGTTCTTTTGTGTTCTCCTCTGCCTCGCCTTCTTCTGATGTTCTTCAGATTTTCTTTTTCCAGTCAGGACGTCGCCCCTCCTTCTTTCTCTTTTTTTTTTCTTCAGGACGTCGTCTAATTTCCAAATCAGACGAATTAAACTGCCTGTTGCTACAGTGTCTCCCTCAGCTTCCTTCTTCTTCCGCGGTCCTTCTTCTTCACCTGTGCCTGCACACTTCAGAGTTTTACGTCAGAGGCAAAACCTACTCTACCCTCTCCCCCGCGTCTCTCTCTCTCTCTGAAACCACTCTTGGGAAAGCTCTCCCAGAGCTGCCGGGTAGTCGGGTACGGGTCGCGCCCGGGTCCAGGCCCACCGGCATGCGTGGTGGGCGAGGAGTGCAGGTCAGTCTAAGTCGGGTCGGGTCGGGTCAGGTCCGCGGGGCGTGAGCGCGGACGAGACCGGGTAACCGGGCGGGTGAAGGGGACCTCACCCCGTGTGCTGAGGCAGTAAGCCTCCAGCACTTTTGCGTCTTATATCGCTGCGCCTCTTCAGACTTTTTCGAGGTGGGACTAAATGTCCCACCTCAATTGCGCGCCCGCAGCGGGGAAAGCAGCGGGCGATCGCGGCGTCACGCGAAGCCTTCTGCCTTAGCTGCGAGCCTGGTGTTTTGTCGAAACGCCTCGCGAGGCCTGGGAGTCGAATCTGGGCGTGGCGCTGAGCGTGGCGCGCCTGTAGCTGCAGGCGGAAGCAGCTCCTTCTGCACGGCAATGGCGGCGGAGGGCGGGTGGCCTGTTCACAGAAAACGGCCTCTCGGCCTAATCAGAAGGTGCCGGGAGCTTCGCCAGGGTGCGGCGAAGCTCGTGTGGGTGGTGGCGAGGCGTGGGGCGGCGTGCAAGGGCTGCCCTAGGTCAGACTGTGGGTCAGAGGATGGGTTTGTTGGGGGAAGCGTTACGGAGGTGTGGAGTGGCAGTGAAGGGGTGGGGGGTGCTCAGTGTGATGAGGCGGAGGTTCGGTGAGGGTCGGCGAGGTGTGTGAGGCTGTGGAGCGATGGGAGCATCTCGCCGGAGGGTGGCCGGAGACGAAGGGGGTGACGATGGTCAGGGTCGGTCGAGGGCTTAATTGAATAAATTGAAAGCGGGGAAAGAAAGAGGAGAAGAAGGGGAGTAGTTCTAGCTTACTTGCAGGGACGAAGGGGGAGTAGCAGGGCGACAGTCGTATCGACTGTCGCCGGAGAAGACGATGCTCAGGGAAAGGGGCAGCGGCGAGCAGAGAGCCGGAGAGGCGCCAGCTGGGTGCGGCGTGGCGCGGGAAGAGCAGGGGAGGAAGTCTCTGCTGCTGGTATTGCGGCAGGGCGAAGAGGAGAAGGGGGAGGAACCGCCGGAGCTGGTGAGCGTCTGCCGGAGAGAGAAGAGAGGAAAGTTGGGGGTTTTCTCCGTCAGACCCGAGCTGCCTAGGTCGGTGGAGCGACGGGGGTATTTATAGGGATCAAAACAGGGAGGAAGGCGGAGGGAGACGACGTGTCTCCCTCGCCGGAGGATGGCCGGAAACAAAAACCCATACCGTCCGTGCGTTCGCACGGCCGGTATGGTGGGCTACAGCGACCAGGGGGTGTCCCTGCGACGGCTGACGACGCAGGGTACCCCCGGTTTACTTGCCAGGCTTCCCCCCTCACCCTGCGCGGCGCCATGCTCCGCGCAAGGTCGCCGGAGCATGGTGCTGGCAGGTTTTGCAGGGGGGACCTGAATGCGAAGAACGAAGGAGAGTTAGGGGCCAAAATGCGATGGTTCAAAAGTTGAGGGCCAAAAAGTAAATATATGAGGACCAAAGTGTGAAGTCGGTCAAGGAGGTTTCTTCTCAGGCTCAAGCTTTTATACATGATTAATTAGGACCTAAGGAATCTGATGGTGAATTTCATTTCTATATTAAACCTTGTTTGATCGGTCAATTTATGCAAAAACCTAAATTAAGTTATTAATTGGGCATGGTTCTCAATGTAGGTCAAAATGGGTTCTGAAGGCCAAATTGAATGTTCTAAACCCTAGAGATTATTTTTCTATGAATTTTAGAGGGTTTATTCTATTTTTACTTTGCCTCGAACCTCGTGAATTGAAGTGGGTTGTTTTAGGGTTACAGATTATCATTTAGTTTCTTGGAAGTGCTGTAGCCCTTGCTAGATCATCTCATCCCACTTTTATTCTTGTTAAGTTGCTTTGACCTATGTTTGGGCCCTGAATTACCCTGTATGCAGATTATACTGGTAAAATTGCATTTTTACCCCTTATGACTTGTTTTCTTCTTAAACTCAGAATTCTCTGAGTTAAGCCTTTCCTTGAGATATGTAGGAGCTTTTATCCTTTGTATTAGGTCAAAATGAGCTAGTTATGGCTCATGATGAGGTTCTCATCAGTTATTTTTCATCCTTCTTCCTTTTCTGCGACCGTCCGTACTAAGAACGATGAGTGGGTACGTGCAGGTTCTGAGATTCGCATCCAATGCGAATCAGACGTCTGGCAGCGGTGCCAGACGACTGGAGGGACTTCCAGACATCTGGGGTGACCATCGGACGTCTGGGAACTAGGCCAGACGCCCCCGCAGGCTTCTGGATGTCTGAGAGACTACGCAGGACAAAGGTACCATCTAACCCTCATTTTAAGACGTCTGGAAGAGGTTCCAGACGTCTGATTTTGCACTGTTTCGTCGTTTTCGACCCGTTTAGGGCCCGTTCGGAGTCTGTTTTCTGTGTTTCGAGTTGCGTTCTTTTCGGAATTAAATCCTCTACCCGCCTAAAGTAATTATATACTATTCTGAGAAACTCCTTGTGTTTGATCCTTGTGATAGGACCCCATCCCATTGCAGTCTCGGGGGTTGCGGAGGCGTGCGGGATTTCCGACCATGCCCCCAGTACTTCTGCTGTAGCTGGTAGAGTGGCTTTTAAGTTTATTAGCATAACCTGTTAAATTATGGAACCATAAATAGAACCTAGGACATTGCATGAATCCTAGGGATGAGAAACTAGATTGAATGATAGATCCTAGGGTGTTGCATGAATCCTAGGGCTGGAAAACTAGATTGTATAATAGATCCTAGGGTATGGCATGAATCCTAGGATGGAAAAACTAGTGGAATATATGAATACTGCAGTCTTTAAAAAGTGGAAAGGAACAAACAGCTGCATGTGAATTGAATAAATAAACATGATTGAGAACATGGGTTGTATGAACGTGAAACTGGAAGGTGAAACCGAATTGTGCTGAGTTAAAAGAGCTGGAACCCTATGGGGAGTTAGGAGTAGAACTCCTGGAAAGAGAATGAAATGGAACTGAGAAGGAAAGATGTGGAGGTGTGTTGTCTCTTGGGTACGTAGTACCAGGGGAAGCACCTGTTACCTGCTTAGTACAGAGCGGAGCCAGCCACCCCAGGGACCCGGGGTTAGGCCTGGCCACTTTGTACTGACTTGTTGGCTCTCGTGTACACAGTACCAAGGAGAGCTACTAGTGTAGGGTGAGTACTAGATACCCCACGGGCCCCAGAGTTCTGCTAGCTCACCTACACCGACTTGTTAGGCCCACTGGGCAAACCAGGGTAGTCAGGCGAGGGTGCGCGGACTGTGGAGGGGCAAGGCCCCTGTTTGGTTACTGTGGAGGGGTTAGACCCCAGTTACTGAGAGGGCTCTGCCCTGTACTGGTTCCGTGATGTGCTTTGGGTGCACCCGTTAACGGAAATGACTGACCATGTGCCAGTGCGGGTTAGCTACCTGTGCGTTTATCGCGCGTGCCGTAGTCACCGTTACGTCTTTCCGTGACCTTGGGGTGGTTGACTGAGAGTAAGATCACCACGGGGGACTCTCCCGGCCAGGAGAGCACCATGTGCTACTTCTACTGTTCGGAAAAGACTGCAATCAAGATCGTTCCCATGAGGAACATTCGAGATCAAGTGAAGGATCTGAGAAATAGATAAATTGTGAAACAATAGAAAGACGTAAATAAAGGAAGAGAGAAAATAAAACAGCTACTATACACCTTACTGCTTCTTTAGTTTAGCTGCCACTCTACTCAGCGTTTCGCTGACGTGTTACACTCGTTGCTTTTCAGGACCAGGTGTTGAGTAGCCAGGGTCAGTGGCTGCAGAGGATGCTGGGCCGAGTAGGGTCCAGTAGAGTTACCACTGTTCTTTGTACCCCTTTTGTTTCCACTATAGTGAGTAGTTTTTGTTACTCTCTGTACTTTTCTTTACCCGCAGTTCTTGTTATGTTATAAATGTTGTTCTACTATTGTGGTGGTACATGCTGTAGTAGTTCTTTTTCTTACTACTGTATTTTGTTACTGCCAGTTATATTTCATGTTGAATGCGGTTTATTTTACTGCTCTTTTGGTTACTTCCTCGTTGGACAACTAGGTCTTGGGATTAGTCGAGTCGGTCCGGTTCTCGTGTCTCGTAGGGACTCGGGAATCGGGTCGTTACAGCTCTGGTTCTCTTGATTCTGAGAGAGAAAAGGGAGGTTTTTGCCCTCTGCTACTCTCTACACTTGGTATCTAAGAGGCTTTCGTGTCTCTGTGCTGTGCTTGTGCCTCTCACTGAGGTTTGGAGAAGAGGCCTTTGCCTCTGTTGTATTCAAAGCTGCGAGTTAAGGCATCCAACGCCTTGTGCCCTGATGTAATAAGTTGTTGTTGATGGTTCTAGACTGTTGTGGAAACTGATTGATATTCACTATTCAAATATTAGGATTAAATTGTAGGGTTAATTTGGTGATTCAAATCGCCATTTTAACCCCATCTTTTTGCACTTTATTACTAAGCTTCATCTTTACATCATTTTTAATTAAGTTTTGATTGCAATTGCTCATATATTTGATTCAAACTACGATCTTGAGATTCATATTTGCCACTTGCTCCCAGCGAACGACCTCAGATTTCGTTCGAGTATAAATATTATTTATTTTTCGCTTTGATTTGATTTATACTGCAATGCGATGACTTTAAAACCCATTTCAGAGCGAATAACAAACCTTCCTCTTAGACCCCTTGTACACAAACTGGCCGAGTTAGCTTGAGAGGTGGGGATTACCATCAGTTCGTTCTCGATGAATTTTTCTTTAAGAATTCGAACTTAAAACGAAACATCTAGTCATCTGATCATAAGGACCATCTAATTGACAGGGCCTTAGCCTTGCCTAGGTTGGCTACACCAACCCATGGGTTGGTTAGTGTATGTAAGGAAGGAGGTCACTTAGATCTCAACTAGTTGGATCATGGGAGCCAATCCCAAGGAGGCAAAGGCGATTCATCACATCGCCTAAACCATCTTCTCACTCTTCTTCTACTCTCTTAACTGAGATGGCTAACCCTAGACCCGAACCTGGTCAAGATCCAGCAAATTAGGGCCCGATGGCTCATCTGGAAGGCCAGGTTGCTGAATCTGAGGAGCGGCACTAGCAGAGTATTGAATGCATCTTGACTACTCTGGACAAAATGTAGCATCCACCATGAGGAGAACAGCTTCGGGATTTCTACGATCCGGCAGCACCGATTGTTGCACCTTTAATCTGGATTCTTGCAGGTGGAGATGCGTTCGAGCTCAAGCCCAATGTAATTAGTCTAATCCAGAATTACTTCTATAGGAACTAGAACGAAGATCCATTCCAGCACTTAGAGGACCTAAGTCGAATCGCAGAAATGGCTCGACCCAGGAACGTAGACCTTGGAATTATTCTGATGAAGCTTTTCCCTTTCTCTCTTAAGGACAAAGTTTCATACTGGTTCAAGACCATTAAGATGCCAATTGAAACCTGGGCAGAATTACAACGCAAATTCCTACAAAAGTTCTTCTTGATCGGTCGTACAAACATGATGAGGCGCGCAATTACATCTTTCTCCCAAGGACCTGGGGAGAAGTTGCATGATGCATGGGACCAATTCCATGATCTCCTTAGGAAATGCCCGCACCATGGTGTGCCCAGATAGCACTTGGCTCAGATCTTTTACCATGGACTGGATGACACACATCGGTATCTGCCCGATGCATCTAGTGGTGGGAATTTCCTCGCGAAAGACAAGAATAGTGCATTTGAGTTATTCAAGTCTTTGGCAAAGAATTTGATGAATGCCACGTCTTTGAACCGGTTCCAGTGCCTGGACAGCAGTGGGTTGGTGTCCACAAGGCTCACACCAAGTCTATTTGAGCAGATATGGATATCATCGTCAAGCAGCTGGATAAGATGAATCTGATAGAAAAGAAGATCAACCAACTAGGTCTGGGTTGATTAGATCTGGTCGAAAATTCTTCGAGATCCTCTTATGCACCCCGAGCCCCTCCTACTCGAGTTAATTTCCTCACTCGGGATGCATCTTCTCCGTATTCATGGGAGTCCACATATCAGGATCCTGTGAATAACCTTGAGCTAGTACCACAAAATCAGGGTTACGCACCGCATGATGATGCATATTCCCTTAATGAATATACATCTCAGACGTCGTCGGCCTACGAAGACGTCAATGCTATTCATGGATATGAGCATAATAACCTGTACTCGAAGACATATAAACCTGGTTGGCACCAGCATCCGAACTTCTCCTGGTCTGGTAATTCGTAGAGACCACATCAAGACCCACACTACTAGACTAGGCAGTACGGGAATGCACAAAACAGGTACCCTAGGCAACAGCCATTCTCGTCTCAGTAGCAACAACCTCGTTCTACATACCAGCTGCTGCAACAAGTTGCCAATCCCTCAAAAGCGAGCCAACCCTTTGGAGGCATTAAAAGAAAAGCTGTAGGAATCAATGTAGAAGTCGACACAAGATAACTTGCAGCTTATGAAGATGGTGGCTAACCAGATACAGAGCATCTAGGACATGCAAAACCAGCTGTTGCAGGAGCATAGGACTCAAGGAGCCTTGCCCTCCCAACCTATCCCAAACCCAAGATATGTGCAGAACCAGGGTGCCTCACCTAGGTTTCAAGCACCACAGGGACAGGCACACGCCATATTACAAGCGCCTCCTGTACCACCTGGTTATGCTCAAGGCCAGCCGCCTTTGTTGCAAAACCCCAATTACTCAGCCCCTTCCGCTCCTCCACCACCTCACAAATAGCATGCCGATGCGAAAGCTGTTTCGTTGAGGAGCAGGAAGAAGACATACGACCCACTAGTTAGGTAGGCGGGTCCAAATTTTTTACGCCCTTCACCATAGGGTGGTTTGACTCCTTCATCTCAGGAGCCACCCATGGTAGATAAGGGCAAGAGGCCAATTAACCCTGAGATTCCCATCCCTTTTCCCGAGGCTTTGACGCAAAATGTAGCGCAGAAAAAGGATACGCAGAATTTCAAGGACCTGAAGTCAATGTTCAAGGAAGTACATACTTAAGTCCCTCTCCTCAAGGCCATTGATCACATTCCCGTTATTGCTAGGTTCTTCAAGGACTACCGTACCCTGAAGTGATAGCCAAGAATTGGACGACAAGTGATACTGTCGAAAGAGGCTAGCGCCGTGATTCTAGCTAACTTACTGCCGAAGAAGAAAGACCATGGCACCCCACTCATTTCCTACTTTTTGTAGGATTCTCCATTTTATCGAGCCCTTCTTGATCTGGGTTCATCCATCAACCTAACTCCCACTGCTGTATTTGATCAATTTCGATTTGGGGAGTTAAAACCCACCTCGGTTATGATTCAACTGGCTGATAGATCAGTAAAAACACCGACGGGGGTGGTTGAGAACATGATCATTAAGGTTTATGGATTCTACTTTCCCACAGACTTTTTTGTTCTTGATATGGAGGTTTCTCCTAATCTTTGCTATGCACCATTTATTTTAGGTCGCCCATTTCTAGGGGCATCTTGAGTGAACATTAACTGTGCATCCGGGTGTATGGAGATTGCCTTAGGAAACGAGCGACTTAGACTTGATATATTCAGGGCATCAAGAAACTTTGATTGTGATCACATCGTGGAGGATGGTGAAGACAAAGAATTAGCATATTGTGGTAACATTGGGCTCCTTTGTGACGACCCAATGTCTCATTCATCTGCACTATCAAGGTTTCTGGACCTTGATCAACATAGGACTGAGACCACCGAAATGCACATTTCTTCCCACGGATCTGATTGTCTGGGGTGTTCATCTGACCACAACACCTTGACTCTGACTATCCTGATCCACATATCACTGAATCACCCTTGCTAATGTAGGAAGGCGTGACTCCAACAAATGAGTTTCCAGTTAATGCAGTCACGACTGACTATGTTGCAAGCGGCAAATCAATGAGAATCCCCACAGGTCAGGATCATCAAATTTCTGCCACTAATTTTGCTTCTTCTTCTCTCACTCCCACCTCTAATTCTAGCCCACCCATGATTGAACTGAAGCCCTTACCTGACTCACTCAAATATGTGTTTTTGGGAAAAAGTGAGACATACCCGGTTATCATTAATGCTCACTTAACCCAAGAATAGGAACATCAATTGATTTCTGTATTACAAGACCATAGGACTGCTATTGGGTGGAGTATTGCTGATCTCCGCAGAATTTGCCCCTCGTATTGTATTCATCACATTTACACAAATGAGGGGGTGAAACCCTCGAGACAACCTCAAAGACGGCTGAACCCGAATATGCTAGAGGTTGTTAAGAAGGAGATCATCAAATGGCTGGATGCGGGCATTGTATACACAATCTCTGACAACCATTAGGTGAGTCCAATCCAGATTGTGCCCAAGAAACCAGGACTCACCGTAATAAAAAACAATAAGGGTGAATCCATCCCCACCTGCACCGTAACATCATGGCAAGTTTGCATAGATTATAGGAAACTGAATACGGCTACCCAGAAGGATCACTTTCCTCAACCATTCATTGATCAGATCTTAGAATGGTTAACCAGACGCAGTTTCCTTTGCTTCTTGGATGGATACTCCAGGTATAATCAGGTAGCGATTAGCTCGAAAGATCAAGACAAGACCACATTCACGTGTCCCTTTGGAACATTCACCTTCAAGTGAATGCCCTTTGGCCTCTGCAATGCACCAACGACATTTCAGCGTTGCATGATGGCCATCTTCTCTAACATGATTGGGGATTATGTGGAAGTGTTCATGGATGACTTCTCCGCTTTTGGAGATGATTTTCAATCTTGTCTTCATAACCTCACCAAGATCCTGAAACAATGTATTGAGGTAAACCTAGTACTATCCTTGGAGAAAAGCCATTTCATGGTGAGGGATGGCATTGTACTAGGACACAGAATCTCTGCAATTGGACTCAAGTCGACCAAGCCAAATCTGAAGTTATATCATGATTTCCTCCACCTAGCTCGGTCAAGCAAATCAGATCATTCTTGGGTCACGTCGACTTCTATCGGAGATTAATACATGATTTCTCAAAAATCGCACAGCCATTGATGAATCTCCTAGTAGCCGAAGTCCCATTCGATTTTAACACCTCACGTCTCAGTGCCTTCGAGACTTTGCGAAGCGCTATTTCTGATTCCCTGATTCTCCAACCACCCAACTGGTCGCTCGATTTCAAGATGATGTGCAGCGCCTCTGATTTCATCGTTCGAGCTATTTTAGGCCAACGTCGGGAGAAACAACCCTTCGTCATATACTACACTAGTAAGATGCTGAATGAGGCTCAGCGTAATTATACTATCACTGAAAAAGAGTTGCTAGTAGTAGTATTTGGGTTGGAGAAATTCCATTCATATTTGCTGGGGTCCAAGGTGATAATTTTCACAGACCACTCCGCCCTTCTGCATTTGTTGGCAAAGAAGGATGCCAAGCCCCATCTTATCAGATGCATCCTTCTCTTGCAGGAATTCGATGTTGAAATACATGATAAAGCTGGAGAACAAAATGTTGTGGCGGATCACTTATCCAAACTAGACCCAACCCACATTCCATATTCCTTGCCTATTTCAGATCAATTCCCGGATGAATCTCTTTTAGCAATTCACTCTGTTAAGTTTCCTTAGTATGCGGGTATCATAATTATCTTGTCGCAGACAAGATTCCCACGAATTTATCCAAGGACTAGAAACTCAAATTCATATCTAAGGCCAAATTCTATTTCTAGGATGACCTTTTGCTCTTCCGCATTGGAGCAGATCAGATTATCAGGCAATGTGTCCCAGATTCTGAAATCTCTAGTGTGTTATCTTTTTTGCCATAGCAAAGCTTGTGGTAGGCACTTCTCAGGCCGAAAACTACTACAAAGATTTTGTAGTCGGGATTTTTCTGGCCGACCATCTTTAGAGATGCACACGATTACGCCATATGTTGCAAGCGATGCTAGTCAACCAATTCTATGACCAGAAGAGGCATGATGCCTCTCTAGCCCATCTTGGTCGTAGAAGTGTTCGATGTATGGGGCATCGATTTTATGGGCCCCTTCTCAAATTTGCATGGCTTCGAGTACATACTCCTCACTATTGATTATGTCTCGAAGTGGGTCGAACCCATCCCGACGTTACGAGCTGATCATAAGATCGTCATTTCTTTCGTACGGGAATACATTTTTGCTAGATTCGGTGTGCCCCATGCTCTGATTAGCGACGGGGGAAGCCACTTCATCCACGCCCACTTTAAGTCATTACTAAAGAAATACAGGGTACACCACCATATAGCCACCCCGTATCATCCGCAGACCTATGGGCAAGCTGAGGTGTCTAACCATCAAATCAAGCTAATTCTCCAGAAGATGGTTAGACTTGACAGGAAGGACTGGTCTGATAGATTAGTTGATGCCTTTAGGCATATCGAACCGCTTACAAGGTCCCACCTGGAATGTCGCTATATTGTATGGTGTATGGTAAGGCATGTCAACTTCCTGTGGAGCTGGAGCACCACGCCTTTTGGGCGATGCAAAAATGCAATCTTAACCTCGATACGGGAGGTAAGGAAAGGAAGCTCCAGCTTAGTGAATTAGAAGAAATCTGGTGGGAGGCCTATGAGAACCCATCGATATACAAAGATATGACCAAGGCCTTTCATGACCGCCACATCTAGAGAAAAGAGTTCACGCCCAACTAGCAAGTCTTGTTATTCGATTCACGCCTAAAATTCTTTGCAGGGAAGCCCAAGTCTAAGTGGATTGGTCCGTATATTGTGATTCACCCCTATCCTAATGGGGAGGTCCAAATCATGGACCCAAAATCTGGGCATGTTTCTACAGTAAATGGCTAGTGCCTCAAGCCATTGATGGCCCAGGAACCTCCTCCTGCTGACGAATTCATTCATTTTATTGACGTATGATTGAGTTTTCACCTAGCTAATGGTGTTAAACTCAGCATTTATAAATAACATTTGATACTTTCTATACATAGCATATTTTCTTTTAGCATATTTTTCTGCATATTGCATATCGTCAAATTGGCTGATGCAGAATGTAAAAAATTCAGGAGCAATTTCAGGTGATTTCTACCCACTTACTCCCTGTCGTAATTTATTCTCTTTTATAGTCATGCATGAGGACATGCAAGAACATAGGCAAGGGGGGGTAGATACATCAAAACTGAAAATTTTTATGCCAACATTTAGGAAAACCTCAAAGCAGCATGTTATATGTACTTTAGGGTCCTAATTTAAAGAATAACCGACTCCACCTCCAATGCTCACATTGGAGCTAGAAATCATTCGCAGCAGCCACTTCCGACCCGTTCACTCATCTTTTTGTTCTGAATTAAGGACCAAGATGAATGTAACCCAATAAGAGAACAACATTAAAGTACAAATTATAAGAGGTTATATATATATATATATATATATATTGCATTCATGAATAAGATTTTATCTTGTGAATGCATTAGGATTTTATCCTCTGGTTGATTCCTATAATCTGGATTCCAGTACAATTTTCACACTCACATGTAGATTTTGCAATGAATTCACTGTGAAGACTGATAAACGTCATTAGTCTGTCGTGAAGAAGCAATGCTTCTTTTCCTGAACCCTTGGACAGTGTTTTGGGAGTCAGGAAAATCTTCTAAAAATCCACCAGATAGTGTGAGATGAGAGTAGAGTGTTACTAGTGCTCTAAGATTAATGTAAGGAATCCGAAATTTTGTATAATTAAGTGGTGATACTTAGAGTTAGGCACAGTTTTGCTCTTGGTTCCCACATGTAAATTTTGTGTGAATTTTTGATAGCCACCAACTAAGGCAAATATGCGGAGCTTGAGTTCTAATAAAACTAGGATTAAGGTAGATGGTTACGACCATTCTTTACGGAATACTCAGCTAAAGGAGGGTATTGATGTCCAGTTTAGGAATACACCATCCTATCCATCTCTTCCCGATGTCGAGAGTAAGTACTTCCACCAAATAAGCCACCCGATATCTCTTGAACACCACCAATCCCTAATAATGCCTCCTGAATAAAAGTCGCATATGTCATGTGCTGTATTGAGTTGTGTAAAAAAATTATTAAAAGAAAAAAAAAGAAAAATATCAAAATATCAAAATATATATAGAAAAAAGAGAAGAAAAAAAAGGAAAAAGCAGAAAAAAAGTGATGAGTTTATGGGTGTTTAGTGTATATTTCAATTATATTGAGGCAGCATTACCCACCACAATTGTGCTTCACCAAATATGGCCTTAACCTACCTTTTCTGTATTCCTGATCACCCGAATACTGGCTGAGGAATTCTGACTTAGTGTTAGGGTTATTGGAACTTTATTAAAGTGTTAATGCCATGTGAGACACTAAATATAGATTATATGCATAAATCCGATGAGATTGTGAGGTCAAAAAGAAAAGAAAAAGAAAAGAAAAGAAAAGAGAAAAAGATTGCATACAAAGGAACCAAAGAGAGCATAGTTTTTCTCACTTTTCTCTGGATTGATTCACTTAATAATTTGGGAATCTAAATTCTATAGTACTAATCTCTATGTAGCACCAAATGAGAGTAAGCCACCAAAGACACCTATTTTCCTCAGACACTCTCTATGTAAAATTAAAGCTGGGGTGGAATTCATAGAATATTTTGAATACCCCAAGGGAAGAAGTTTGCCTATCCCGCTAGAATTTTACTAGGGGTCAAGTATAGGCTTTAGAGGTAAATCAGGTTTTTCACTCGAATCCGTTGCAAAAGCTAGATAGCTGCACTTTCATGATTGTCTGGATTTTTAGATTTTAGGAGGAAAACGAAAAGGAAAGAATCTCTAGTCATACACTTGATAATAATCAATCCTTTAGGGACCCAGTTGTAAATAACTTAGCTTTGCATTTGCTATGGACTAGCAAGATTTAGGCATGGGGCTATGATTGCGCAGCAATCATATGTCTTAAATGACCTAAATTAAGTTATAACTTAGCATAACTTAGTGTAACCCATGCATTCATGAGCATACTTTGCATCTTTACTGTTTTATTTTAGCTATGCATAGAATAATGTTATAATGTGCTAATTAAGTGCATTATTTTATTTGTAGGTAATAAGAAGATCTGAAGCTGGATCTGAAGAATAAAGAGAAGCTGGTGCTATAGCAAAGCTGGAGTAAAAGACCTAGGAATAAAGTAGAAAAATAATGTAGGGAGAGGTATGCAACTCTACTTAATAGAATTTAATGTAGAGTTAAATTATGAAGAACTTAAGACCAATCCTAACCCTACGATAGCCCTAGAGACCATCCTAATCCTTAACCACAATTAGATTAGGCCACCTTAGCATAGGATACCCCAAAACCCTAGTTCCAACCCTTATCTAGATGTCCAAAAAAGTTATTGGACGTCCAGAACCCTTAGGCACAACCTGCAAACCTAGAACCCAAGTCTGTAGTGTTATTGGACGTCCAGACAAGTTGTCAGACATCCAATTTCTGCAGAATTCCAAGACAGAACCTTAAATCCACTCTAACCTCTAAGTGGACATCTAGACAAGAAATCTGGACTTCTGATTTTTGAGTATAAGTTGTCTGACACTTAGATTAGACGTCTAATACTCCTCTCCAAACCCTATTTTGGAAATCAAGCTTGGATCTTGATTTCCTAGGTCCCTAAACCCTAAAGAACCTAAATTAAGGTGCCCTAAGCCTAGTACATCATCCCAAGACCCTCCTAAGAACCTATTTAGGTTCTCACTAAGCCTAATTGACTTAGACCAAGTCTATCACACTTCACCTAGTCAATTGGACTCATAGAGTCCAATTGAGCTCAGCTCTCAACCCACACAAGTCTAATTGGACTCGGTGAGAGTCCAATTGACCTAAGCCTAACCTAATTGAGTAATCTCACTCTCAATTAGTCTTACACTCACTCAATTAAACTTTTGACAAGTTTAATTGTGCACTCACTTTAGTAATTAGGGTTGCAACCCTAATTCTAAAACCTACCCTAACATAAACCTATAGGACTCAACCTAGACCACCTAGCACACACACACATGTTCATGCACACACATGACACCCACACACCCACTTGACCACCACCTAGAGTCTTCTAGACTCTTCTCCAAGTAGCGCCACATTGGTTGCTAAAAATAGCAACCAAGGGAGAGTTTTCTCTTAGATCCATGATTTTTGAATCTAAAAACCACCTCTCCCTCTCTCTTGGATGGCCACCTTAGAGACTCTCTAGAGAATTCTATAATTCCCTAGAGAGCCCTCCCTTGGTCTATAAAAAGACCCCATGGGTGGTCACATGCACTCGAATTCCATTAGAATCTAGTTTTGGCTTTACTTCCACCCACCATTAGCATAGCTCTCCACCTCCATTCCACCTCCACTCCAGAAGTTCCACCACCATGGCCACATCACCTCCATGCCAAGACTAGAGCCTCCTCTCTCCCCCTCTCCAAGGGTCGGCCTACCCACCATTGGCCGCCCCTCTTTCTCCTTCCTACCACCTCAAGCTCCACAGACCTTTGGAGACCACCTCCATTGCCCTGATTTTTCGTAGATAAGTAGTTCTTCATATTTTAATTCACTGCATTATTTCTACTTTAGTAGTGTAGTCATCTTCCTCCTATCTGATGCATGCGCAATCTTCTGTAGATCCGCGCTTGCACTCAGTTTCTGTTTGCTAGTTTTTGCTTTAATCATTCCTGTATAAGCTTTCATCTAGATCCACTTTGTAATAACTCCTTCTGATGAAATGAAAATCACCTAAGCTATATATATGTGTGTGTGTATCTATTGTGGAATCACCATGAGCTTCCTTGCATAATTTTTCTTCTGATAATAAGTTGCTTACTATAACTTGTATTTTTTGCAACAAGCATGTCAGTGCATGAAGATATTAACGACCTAACAATCGATGCTTTTTCGGTAAATAGCCATCACATAACTAGGATCGTGTACACTGATACTCACATGTTCACTTTTGTCATCCATCTAACGCACGCACACGTCATTAGGGTTAATAACGCGACTAGCAACACATTTATTCGTAGGTTGGAAACTGGCGTGCATTTCTAAGCAACTAGCAAAAAGATCAAATCAATTTCTCTTTTCTAAACACCTCCCTGAGATCGACTGGGACTCACCATCTCGTTAACTAAAATGTTTTGTTGAGTCATATTTCGCGCTATACTACGACACTGTTTTAAATCAAATACGCGACTTACGATTCCCAATAGGCATCGATTGCAAGAATTTCCTTGCATAAAAAGAAAGGAATAAATAAAATAAAGAATAGATTGGTTTATTTATGTACAAAGCCCAAAAGAATGTTTAAATTTTATTTCTTTTAAATAATGCATGTAATGTATGCATGCAAACTAAATAATAACTAGCCTACTTAAATTCTAATGCATGCTAAATAATTTATATATGAATGTAATGCATACAAGCAAATATACATAAACTACATTATTTACATCTTAATGCATGCTATGTATTTGTTAATATTAATCTAATGTCTAGGCTTTTAAGTAACTAATTAGCCCACAAATATGGGTTCATCAATGGAGCTTTGATAAACAAATTCTTACAACTTCCTTTTTGATAGAAAGATAGATTTTATACTTAGGAAGTGTGTATGATAATGTTTAGAAACAATAATATGTTCAAAGGTGTACACACAAGATTCTAGAATCAAAGATTTGTATAATCAATGTTGCTTCTAAAGATGACAAGATAAGTATATGAAGCAAGATCAAAATATCAACAAATAATACTCCCTTGAACTTCCTTCTCAAAAGTATGAAGTAGGCATGGAGGAAGTAGAGAAGAAGATCCTCTTCAAAGATCAACAATGTTGGTGCACGCAAGGAAGTAGAAGCTTCAAGACATTTTGATGAAGCACTAAGATGGCGTGAATGTATGCTTCAATCAAAGCACAAGAATGGTGTAGAGACTTCTTCTTTGAATGCTCAAGAATGGCATGAAGGCTTGAAACAATTTCTCAAGAATTGTATTCGCAAGAGTATGAGCTTTTGATAATAATGTTGTTGTGTGGAATAAATGAATCCATCGAGGGTATATATAGATTAAGGATAGGAAGTTATTATCTCATGAAACGGTGTGAATCCAAGAGATGCCATGATTACAATCGTTTGCAGATGTTTAATTTCGAGTATAACTGTTTGGAGTCAGTTTAAGAGATTAGTTGAATGATTAATACATTCAAATTTGTCTTTAAAGAAATCATAGAAACCAATCGATTAATTCTGCAGCAGCAGAATCAACGAGAGGAAGTTATTTGGGTAGTTTTTCTTTTGCTTAATGGAATAACTACATATGTAACTTCCCTTATGAAGGGATGCAACATTTCAAATGAGTAACTATCCTTCTAGAAAGTCTAACCACCCATTTTGGAAGAATAATTATTAATTTAAGATATATTTTAAATGTATTTTACTCATGTTTTAAATGTTTTAACATTCTAGAAAATATAACTACCACTCTAGAATATTGTTTTAGTATTAATAAATATTTTAGAACATATTATACGTATAGGATTCATTTTAATTATTTTACAATTAATTTATTTATGTTATGCACATGAAATATATTGGGAATATTAACACTTGAATTAATATGTGCGTGTGTTTAGATGCATTTGGCCTTTAACAAAAAATATCTAATAAATAATACAACATCAAATTAAATGTAAGAGAATCTAGGAATCATCAAATTAAGTCTCCTTGTGTTGCAATCAACATGTTTAGATAACAATGAAGCTTCCTTTCATCATTATTAATCTTCAACTTTATATCTATAGCAACTTGATGATATGATATGATAATACATAAAAATCAAAATAAATGTAATTAGAACCTAAATACTAACTGATGAGCCCATATTTGTAGGCTAATTTATTATTTAAATGCCTAGACATTAAGTTTATACTAACACATACATAGCATGCATTAATATGTAAACAAATTAGTTTATAAATTTACTTTCATGCATATTTCATACATTACATTCATATGTAAATATGATAGCATGCATTAGAATTTAAGTAGGCTAGTTATAAGTTAGTTTTCATGCATGCATTACATACATAGTTTAAATAGAAATAGGATTTAGCATTTCTTATGGGTTTTGTGCATAAATAACCCACATATATTTTCTTTATATATTATCTTCTCAACGGCTGTAGGAGCTTAAAAGATCACAATGAAGGAGGCAAAGAACATGGATCTCTGTCGCCACCACCATCTCATCTCCTGTGTCGTTTATGGCTCATCTTCTCCCCTACGGCTATAAGAACAAGCCACCCATTGCCATACTAGCGAGGCCACCATCCCACTTCATCACAATGCAGAGCTTCAAGCTCACCCATTCCACCATCGTGGACCTCGACTACAACAACGAGTCTCCACTAGCGTGGGCGTGTGGCGTGACAAGCCACACTGCCAACCAGAGTTCCTTGCAATACCGTGAGCTTACGCAGGTGTGCACTCAACCGTGATCTACCTTCCTACCATGTTACAGAACCTCTCTCATTGCGTTCAAGCAACCCACCACCTTCACCTCTGCTGCTCCACCTCCATTGGCATCCACCATCATCGAGTGCACAGGGACAGCGTGCACTTGCCACCCCACCATCTCCATCTTCCTCTTCATCTTCCTCTTTAAACCCCTGCTACGTCACATCTTCTTCTTCCCTTCTCCTTCACTCTTTTTCTTCCTCTGTTTCATCTCCACCGAAAAGAACCCACTACTGCACTTCCTAAAATCACATCGAGGATCCATCACACCGACCCCAACCTCGACCACCATCGACCTTCAACCTTCGACCCCCCCCAACCAACAGCCCTCACCACATGTGCCCCACTGTAGCTGCAGCCCAGTAGGGCTCTTCTCCTTCGCTCCTGTCTACGCCTAAACAGGACTGCCCTTCACCTCCAGCACCTCCCTCTCCTCCGTGCATCGTCACCCTTACCCCAGCAACCCTCATCACACCACATATGCATAGCCACCAGCTGTAGCGCCACCTCCTCTCTGCCATCGGCTCCAACACACCAATAGCCACCACCAATCACCACACACTCCTCCTTGCCACCGCTGACTTTGGCTACCATTCGCCATACTAACACTGCCATTGAAATGTCTCGACCGACTTGTCCTTGGGCCAGCTCCTCACCTCCGACCATCCTCTCCTCCGTGTATGGAGAGCACTAGTAGTAAGTGCTCTATTTTGGATGATGATAAAATTTACATTCATGTGACATTGTGGAGAGGGGATTTTTGATTTATGAATGTCATATTATGCTGATTTTATGATCATATCCTTCATCTTTCTCATAAACTCTATTCCAGCTTTATCTCACATTGATTTCTTAATCTAAAGGGGATTTTGGCTTGATTTTTGGGAGAAATCAATAGTGAACATTGGATTTCAATAATAGAAAATTTTAATAGGCCATTGCTTCTCTGTGGATACGACCCACTCATCTCGAGTGGTTATTTTAATTATTTTGATGGCTAGTTTTCCACCACTTACATACTACTTCAACGTGTCATTTCTTGTGTGGAATTACTTTGAAAGTGAAAATTGTCTTTTCACTAACACATGAACCATCCCCTAACCACCAACTAGTCACCCTCTCCATGTTCTTCTATCCATAATCATCCATGCCAAATCCACCAACTTCATTCAATATTACACATTCACTACATCATTAATCCATACACATTCACAAGTGCTTGTTAGATTTGAGAGCCTAATTGAATCAATTGGGATGCAATTATTATATGGTGACATGGGAATTCATGTTGAAATCAGTGAGGTTTGGGAGAGGTTTTTAGCCCTGACGGTTGGGGGAGATCGCGGGTTTAAGATTACGACTGTCGTTCTTTGTAGTATAGCTACAAAATCCACTCGTCAAAAATAATTTATAAAATAACAAGACTTGGAGTCCCGGTCATTCGTCTCTGGGAGGCATTTAGGAAATGCAAATTAATTTTGATCTCGCTCACTCTACTTGCTTAAAAACTCATGCCGATTTATGATTATGTACGTATTCATGCATGACATGTTGTTCCAGTAGAAATATAAAATGAGCGTAGGCAACTGATTATCATGAGAAAGATATTACAATCAAGCACATGGTGATTTTCATACATAGATATATAGATACATAAAAAGATGATTTCATTGATTGCATCAAAGTTACAAAGCACAGCTAGAGGAAAGCTTGGTGCAGGAAAGCTTGAAATAATTACTGGCTACAAGAAAATGACTAGATACATGAATCTATGGAGGGATTATGCATTCATCATTGGGGGAGAAATATGGAGCTACATGATCACGTCAGATTTGCACGTGGAAAGGTTCGGAGTTTGGAAAACCCGTCATCGTAGTTTGATTCGCGAGAAAATCCGTTGATTAGATAAAATTTACAACCGAAACGCGAAAAGTGAGTCCCGGGTCGAACACGGGGAGTCGAACGTTTGGTTTTGAAAGATACACGTTTTCCTTTTTATTTGTTTTTATCGTTTTTGTCTTTTCTAATTTTTTTGGTATTTTTAATAAGGCAAGAGATCAGGTTGATGAAATCTAGTTAATCTACTTGCAAAATAAAAAGAGAGAGACAGAGAGAGAGAAACAATCATGTATTTTTATAATGAAATGTTTATTACAACTAGGAAAGTAGGAAAACTATACTATGAAAGCAATAAAGATAGAAATAGGTGAGAGGAATCCCCCTCGATGGTCGCTTGGCAGATGACTCATTCTGAAGTTGCCTAGAGGAAGGTGGTGAAGAGCGGGATGAAGGAGGACATAGCTGGAGGACGAAGGATGGGGTAAGACAGCATTGCTGCGAGGATCTTCCCGAAGGAAGGTGAGAAGACAGCCATGGGATGCTCCACAAATGGGGATGAGAGGTAGGAAAACTATTTTATTTTCTACTCTAGAGGAGTATCCCGAGCTTGGGACAAGCTCTCTTTAGAGCCTTAGAGGTGGTTAGAGGAAGAAAGGAAGGGATGGTTTGGAATGGAAGGGGGTAGGTCCTTTTATAATGGAGGAGGAGAGACAAAATCATCCATGGGCAATTAGTGATGGCTGTAATCATCGCTAAAGATCCGCCAATTGTTGCTAAAGATCCACATGCTTCAATTTCTTTGTTGTTAGTGACAGCTACAAGCGTCACTAAAGGCCTGCCCAACTGTCACTGAAGATCCACGCCCTTCAATTCCTTTGCTAGCGCCGCACTCAATTGGCCAATTGAGAGGGCTGCGGGGATTCGAATCCGCGCCCCTCCCTTGAAGGTTGGGTGCTTAACCACTATGCCAAGACGTCCAAAGGTCGAGGGGACTACTTAGCGCGTGTGGTGGAGAAGCGTTCTCAGCCGTTGGATCAAGATCCAACGACTGAGAATTGATGATGAAGATGATGAGGGTGCCTTCCAGTTGCTACTGGTTGGTGTTGGGCGGCCTAGATGGCGCCACATGGTGCCATCTAGGTCATCCATCTTCTATCTATTGCAAAGGGTGCCACGGTGCTCAGATCAAGATGATTCCCACATTGCCATACTGCGATCGTCGCTCCGAATACATTCGTATGGTCGAATTTTTCATCCGAAGCCTGTAAGGATGTCACATTTCCCTCCTAGCTATTGATCTTCCTCAGACTTCATATGATGCTACAGGACTCCGATCTAGACGATTTTGGAGGCATTAGACTCCGATCGTCGTCTTGATCAGATCCGTACGATCTGATCATCCATCTGAGGCCCTGAAATAAATCCTCTTCTCTCCTGACCATAAAAAGGACCTAATTAACCTAAAATATATACAACTACTCTAAATGCAGAATGATGCATGCTATGCAATATTTATAACATGAAATGCAAATCTAAGCCTAGAAATATGCATGATTAGGCATTTTAACCTAAATAGATGTGTCTATATCACTACACTACTAAGTAGTAATAAAGTAGGAAATTTACAAAGAACTACTATCTACTTAGCTAGCAGAAATAAGGGCATACGGAGGTAGGCTCCGATGGCCTTTAAGTGGATGAGAAGAGAAAGAGGAGCAGCCAATGGGGGTTAGGCCAGCCCTTAGAGAGGTGAGGAGGAGGTGATCCAAGATTTTGGCATGGAGATGCTGCTGGCCATGGTGAGAGCTCATGGAGGTGGAGGTGTGGAGGTGGAGCTATGCTATGGAAGGTGGAATAATTGAGCCAAGCTTGAATGGGTGTAAATGGCCACCCCTTAGGTCTTTTTATAGATCTAAGGGAGACTCTCTAGAGAAGCGTGGAACTCTCTAGAGAGAGCTCCAAGTGTGGTCGTCCAAGGGAGAGAAAAGGTGGTTCTTAGAGAAGACCCATCCTTGGTTGCTATATTTGGCAACCAAGGTGGCGCCACCTTTGGAAGAGCCTATAATACTCTAGGTGGTGTGGGAGTGCGTGAATGTGTGTGTGTGTGTGTGTGTGTGTGTGGGCGTAACCTAGGTGGCTAAGTGGTCTAGGTTAGGTCCTAAGGGGTTTGGGTTAGTGTAGGTCTCAAATTAGGGTTGCAAACCCTAATTGCTAATGGGAAAGTGCAATTAATCTTGACGTAAGTTTAATTGAGTGAGTGTGAACTTAATTGAGAGTGAAATAACTCAATTAGGTTGGGCTTAGGTCAATTGGACTCTCACTAAGTCCAATTGGACTTGTGTGGGTTGAGATCTGAACTCAATTGGACTCTACGAGTCCAATTGCCTAGGCAATGATAATTGACTATGATCCAAGTCAATTGGGCTTAATGAAAACCTAATTAGGTTCTTAGGAAGGTCTAGAGGTGGTGTACTAGGGTTAGGATACCTTAATTTAGGTTCCTAAGGGGTTGGAATTGGGTTTAGGGACCTAGGAACTCAAGATCAAGGCCTGAATTCCAAAACAGGAACTGGAGAACAGTTCCAAACGTCCAATAAAGGTATCAAACGACTTATACTTAAAAAATCAGAAGTCCAGACTTGTTGTCTAGATGTCCAATCAGAGTCAAGAGGGATTTAAGGTTCTGTCTTAGGTATTCTGCAAAAATTGGACGTCTGACCAAGTGTCTGGATGTGCAATAACACTGCAAACTTAGGTTTAAGGTGTGCGGGTTGTGGCTAAGGGTCCTAGACGTCCAATAACTTATCTAGACGTCCATATTATGGCTTCAACTAGTGTTTTAAGGCTTCCTAGGCTATGGTGACCTAATCTAAGGGTGGCTAAGGCTTGAGAAGGCTTGTAGGGCTATCCTAGGGCTAGGACTGAACCTAAGTTCTTCATAATTTAACTGCTTTACTTCTACTCAATAGAATAGCATACCTCAACCCCTTACATTATTTCTCTACTACATTTTATACTAATCTTCCACTTCAGCTCTGATGTAGCACTAGCTTCAGGTCTAGCTCCAAATCCAGCTCCTGAGCTTCTTATTACCTGCAATTTATATAATGCACTTAATTAGTACATTATATCATTATTTCATGCATAACTTAAGGAAAGCAGTAAAGATGCAAATAATGCTTATGCATGCATGAATTGCACTAGCTTATGCTAAGTTCTAGCCTAATTTAGGTTAATCAATGCCTATGATTGCTGCACAATCAAGTCCCATGCTGGAAGTGTACAAACCTCTTGGTGGGTGTAAAAGGCTTCTACCTCCCATAGCTTATGTAGCAAAGAATGAGAGGTGGGGCTAGGGACTACACATGCACATGCGTGCGCCCCGCCTCACCCCGACCCAGCTCAAGCTCCGGTGAGAATCAATTTGGAACTTGAAACTTGGACTCTTTTGCTACGAATTTTTAATCTCATAATTTTGGCCTAAATTGGTTGATCAAAAGGTAAAATTGATGGATCAATTATTTTTTATTGATCAACAGGTTAGTTTGGTTGACCAAAAAGTTAAGTGTGATCGATCAATTGATTTCGATCGATCAATGGACTTAATTGGTCAATCAATTGTCGTATTTCCATAAAATAGGAATTTCTATAAACGTCTAGTGATGAGCTCTATATAAGGGACATGAAGGGGCTCTCATTTGACACACAACAAGAGCAAAAAAGCTCTCTTCACACACTCTCTCTCTCGTTCTTATCTCTCTTTCTCAGTGCATTCGTTCGATGTAAGATTCATAGAAAAACTTCCAATCAATTTCGTCGATCTTGTACAAGGTTGAGAGTGATCCACGAGAGGTTTTTGATTGATCAGACTAATTAATTAGTAGATCAGTTGGGAATTTGGTTAACAAACCAAATTACCTTGACTTTATTCCCCTAAGGTGGTTTTCGAGGACATCCAATATCAGAGTGCACCGAATCTTAGAGATGAATTGTCATATCTTGGGAGGAGTTTGTCTGACCCTGATACACCGGTATTGTGGGGGCAATACCTTCTCTAAGGGAAGTCCTTAATAGGTGTTTCAATCGAAGTAAAATCTAATCACTTCTTGTTTTATCTATTTGTGCTATTGCATGTTATTTGTTCTTTATTTTATTCTAGATCTTTCCAAATCATGTTTGACGTGCTTGATTTAATACTTTTTATCTATACGAAAATCTTGGAAATGCATATGTTATTTATTTATTTATTTCCTATATGCGTTTATTTCAATAATCTTAGAGAAGATATCGCTTAGATCTAAAATATTTGGGATGTCGAAAATGATTTTCAAATCACGTGTAGAATTATTCGATATGCCTGGGAAGTTTGGTGGGCAAAATTTCAAGCGTTGGCAACAATGCATAAGGATTTGGTTGACCGCTATTAGTTTGATTTCGACATTGGAAATTGAATGCCTAGTTTTGGTTAAGAAACCCACTCCTGAAGGCCAAAAGGCAGTAAATAAGTGGAATGAGCGCAACCGTATTTGTCACAATTGCATCTTATTGGCTTTTTCCAAAGTGCTATTTGATGTATATAACACATCCACATCCACTGCGAAGGGGCTATGGGAGGAGTTGGACAAGAAGTATAATATCGAGGATCTTGGTATTGAAAAATACTCTGTCACAAAATTCCTTAAATTCCAAATTGATACCAGAACAGGCACACGAATTTTTGTTATTGCTCCATGGTTTAGCAAAGCTAAAATGAAGCTTCCTGAGAAGTTTTAGGTCATGTCTATCATTGAGAAACTCCTTAAATCTTAGGAGGACTTTGGGATGACTCTCAAACATAGGAAGGGAAAGATTTCTTTTGATGACTTGATGGTGGCCATTTTTATTTAGGAAGAGCATAGGAAACAAAAACCTGTAGTGCATGTACAGTTTAAGGTGAATGTCATGACATCTAAGGGCCAGGAGAATAGGAGTAAGCACAATAAAAGTAAATCGAAAGCCAAACCCAAGATCTAGAAGAAATCCAAGAGCAAACCATGCTGGCACTGTGGGTAGGTTGGGCATTGGAAGAAGGATTGTCCTTGTAATAAAGCTTAGTAGAAGACCACAAATAGGAACCCTCAGGTGAATGTAATCACCGAGGAGGCTGAGCCTAGCAACTAATATGTCTCAATAAAATCCAAACTCTATGTTATTCACGATCCTACTGAATGGCTCGTGGATACAAGAGCCAACGTATATTTGTACTGATAGATCATTCTTTGCTTCCTATCAGGCCAGCAGTGGCAAGACTATGAAGATGGGGAATGATTCTGCAGCCAAGGTGCTAGGATTCGAATGCATGGACTTGAGGCTTTCCCCAGGGCGAGTTTGGACATTGCACAGGGTGTTGCACATTCCTGCTGTGAAAAAGAATGTTTTTTCTAGTTCCTTGTTAGTTAAAGAGGGTTTTGAGTTAAACTTTAAATGTAATAAAGTTGTTATGTTAAAACATGGAATATTTTATGGAAAGGGGTATTTGGCAGATCTTGATCTATTATGTAAAGTGGGGTGTAATGTGAATGTATCACCTAGAAATGCTCTAAACAATGTTAGTTTTCATTCAATTCAATCTATTTGCAGTAATATTGAATCTTGTGATTATGGCATGATAAATTGGGTCTTGTAAATTTCAATTCTTTAAAAAGAATGATGAAATTAAATATAATTCCTAAACACACCATAGATAAAACTAAGAAATATGAAATATGTGCACAGGTTAAACAAACTAGGAAGCTTTTTTACTTTATTACTAGAGATACTGAGGTTCTAGATTTGGTGCACACGAATATCTGCAAGTTTAAAGATGTTGACTAGGGACAATAAAAAGTATTTTATCACCTTTATATATGATAGTAGTAGATACTGCTATATGTATTTGCTTAAATCTAAGGATGACGAATTAAGTAAATTCTTTATCTTCAAGAAAGAAGCAGAAACACAAATTAGGAAACCTCATAAGAGACTAAGGACGGATAGAGGAGGGAAATATATGTCCAACTTATTTGATGAACACTGCTAAGATTTTGGTATAATTCATGAAGTGACGGCCTCATATTCCCCTCAATCTAATGGAATAGTATAGCGAAAGAATAGAACCCTAACTGACATGGTCAATGCTCTCCTGCAAAGCTTAGGATTACCTACTTATATGTCGGGGGGAGGCTTTGAATATCGCATGCCATATTCTAAATAGAATTCCCCTCAAGCATAAAGAAAGTAGTTCATTTGAAATTTGGAGAAATAGAAAACCAAGTTTAAAATACCTCAAAGTGTGGGGCTACCTTGCAAAAGTAGTTGTACCAAAACATAAGAGGAAGAAGCTTGGACCTAAGACAGTTGACGTAGTCTTCTTGGGTTATGTTGATAACAGTTATGCCTATAGATTTGTTGTTACAAAATTTGAGATTTCATGCATAGATGTCAACACTATTATTCAGCTTCATAATGCTACATTTTTTTTTGATGTCTTCCCTATAAAGACTAGATTACCTCAAAACATGACTTCAGATAATCTAGCCACCACACCTAGTTCTATTCCATATTAAGTGGAAAGGATGTCTAATGTAGGAGCTAGCTCTTCCAATTCTGAACCCAATGAAGTAGAGGATTTTGAACCTAAGAGAAGTAAAGGACCAAGAATTGCCAAGGATTTGGAAAGTAATTTTAATGCTTACCAAATCAAGGGTGATCCCCCCACTTATCATGATGCTATAGCTTCTTCTGAAACTAAGCATTGGAAAGATGTCGTTAAGAATGAGATGGACTCAATTATCTCTAATGACACTTGGGAGTTTGTTGATTTACCTCCAGGATGTTCTACTATTGGGTGTAAGTGGGTGTTTAAGAGAAAATTCAAGCTTAGTCGATCTATTGAGAAATACAAAGCCAAACTTATTGCCAAGAGGTTTAAGCAAATGGAAGGTATCGATTATTTCGATACCTATTCTTTGGTAACTAGGATAACTACTATCCAGATGCTTATTGCATTAGCTTCCATTTATGATCTCATTATCCACCAAATGGATGTGAAGACTGCCTTTCTTCATGGCGATCTTGGGGAGGAGATCTATATGAATCAGCCTGAGGGATTTATAGCTCATGGGAATGAGAAAAAGGTTTGTAAGCCTGTTAAATCTCTTTATGGTTTGAAACAAACACTCAATCAATGGCATGAAAAGTTTAATAAGATTATATAGTCTTTTGCCTTTGTAGGTCATGAATCTGACAGATGTGTCTACTCTATGGTTAAGGGTGATATGTGTATTGTCCTATGCCTATATGTAGATGATATATTACTGTTTGGTACTTCAGACATTAGAATTGTAAATGAAACTAAGTTGTTCTTGAGTAGGAAGTTTGAGATGAAGGATATGGGTGTTGCAAATGTGATCTTAGGCCTCAAACTGATTCGGTCATTAGAGAGGATAACTATTTCTCAATCTCATTATGTTGAGAAGGTTCTTGAGAAATTTTTCTATCAAGATTGCAAGATTGTAAGCACTCCTTTTGATTCATCAAAAACTCTCTATAAGAACAAAAGTAGAGCACCTATTTCACAACTTAGATGTTCATAGATTGTAGGAAGCTTGATGTATTTGGATAACTATACTAGATCGGATATTTCTTTCTCCGTGTCTAAGTTTAGCAAATACATAAGTTATCTTGACCATACTCATTGGGATGCCTTGGACCGAGTACCCAGGTACTTGAAGGGAACTATTTCCCTTAATTTGCATTATGGTAAATATCCTTTAGTTTTGGAAGGATATAGTGATACAAGTTGGATTAGTCAAATGGAGGATTCCGAGAGCAATGGTGTTACAGGATATATCTTTACCTTTGTAAGGGATTTAGTGTCTAAAGGTGTGATTACTGTGGAATTTATAGGATCCAAGGATTGATTGCACAGCAATCATGCATCCTAAAACACTTGAATTAAGATATATTCTAACATAACTTAGGGACAATGCATGCATAAGCATCATAATTTGCAAAATGGTTAGTTTAATTAGCTACATGGATAAAATTGTCATTTTATGAGCTAAAAGAGAGATGAAATCAATTACAGATGATTCAAAGCTGCGGATAACAGATCAGACTGTACAGATCTAATTAGAACAACGACGGGAGTCCAACACTTCCGAAATAGTCTCTATCAGACAACTAGAGCATCGTGCATAGTCCATAGAAAAATAGAGACCACAGAGCAAGAGGACAAATATCAAAGCCTCAAATGAAAGATCCGACCGCACGGATGGATCCGGATCAACGATCGCAGTCCAACAACGCAAAAATCATCTCAATCGAAGGTCTAAATCACCTGATACAAAGAAGAGAAGATGGACAGCCATGATGGTGGCACGTGGTGCCATCACAGTCGCCCCCTCATCACCACCCCATCTATAAGGCTCTTCAACCGTGTACTGTGGGCAGTTGGATTTTCATCCAACGACCAGGAGTGTGTTGCATCACCACCTCCCCGCGCGTCATCAAGGAGGAGGGATTGTCGATCGTTGGATCTTAATCCAACGGCCGAGAGTACGCGTCAACAAAACCTAAACACAATAAAAAGTTAGAGTAGCACATTAGTTAGTGCCTTCGCCGCAAAGAGAAAGGAACGCAATCAAATCACCTGACACGTGAAATCAGGGCAGATGCGAGAGAGGATGTGATTGGGTCGTCGAATCATGAGCGGAGGATGGAGATATAACCACGTAGCGCAATGAGATCTTTTCGTGGCCGAACACACAATCCAACGCACGTTAAACGTGCAATCCCACACATTTCTTTGAAACAAAGGAAGCAAGAGCACGAGTTTAAGCCATCTGATCGTAACATCAGACAACTAAGGAGCGATGGATGCACGAATCAAATTCAAAAGTGTGCGCAGGTGTGAATCTGAGACATTCGATCCTAAGATCGAACGGTAAAGGATCGGGCGCTAAAACAAGGCGAGTGAAGAATCGAAGCGCACATGCGAGGAGAGATCAGGAGCATCTGATGGCCATCCAAAGCACCAGCGGTTGCCACGTGTCGCCGCAAGATTAAATCTGAGAGTAGAAAGAGTTTTTGAAACTATTTTAAGACCCAATCAAGTCCATTGACTTCCCGATTGACGGATCTGATTAACCAAGAGGTTGTTGCATGAATTTAAGGGTTAAAATACCCTATTTGCCCTCATCAAAACTATAAAAGAAGGCCAATGCCCCCTTGGATGGATATCAACTTCATACAACTCTCTCTCTCTAAACCAAGCCCTCCCTCTGCAACTCTGCTCCAACCTTCATCCCAACACTTTGGATCTGAAGTGTTGCCACATCTCGTACAAGCATCCTGCAAGCGACATTGTCTCTCTGCCTTCTTCTCACTCTCTCTCCCTCTCTCTTTCTAACTATCTATCTATCTAGCTCTATTAGCATTTTCGATTGTGAAAAAATGTATCTAATTGCAATAAAATTCTGATTCTCTGGATATCTGCTCTATACATATATAAATATATATATCTATTTAGAATTAGTTTTATTGAAAAGCTTCCATTAAAATAGACATTGCCTCCTTGCGAATGATCTGCTACTCCCAGTTCTCATAAATTTATTTGTCAACGCATTTCGCGCTATACTACAACTAAATCATCTTTTAAAACATGATTTACATGCCGAATAAGTTGGCATCGTTGCCAGGTAGGCAACAGAAATTTTTGAATCCTTTCTTCATAGTGCTTATTTGAGATTTCTAACTTATTCTATTTGCGTGTGCAGGAAGCGTAGAAATCTAAGGGGAAGACGCAACAAACGGAGAAAGTGCGAGTTCGAATCTTAGGTAAGTACCCGCAGGTTAGATTACTTAGATTTAGAAAAAATAGGATTTGTTTTAACCTTAGGATTAGTTAGAATTTGCTTGCTTACTGGTAAAAAGAAAAATATATATATCTCTTATTAGTGATTTTCGGGTTAAAAGAAACTATTAACTTATAAATTTAATTCCAAAAGATCTGCATGTCTAAAACTTCTCAAATGTTTACTAGACGTGAAGTTTGAAGTCAGGAACAACATATCCAAATTTTGTGGAAATCTGAGTTACAGAAAAATTTTTAAAATTCATGTACTGATTTGTTATCAATTCGGTTACTATTCCTGATTTTGCGGAGTTCAAAATATCATAAGAATTTTTATGCAACTTCAATTGATTTGAAATTTGTAGCACTGAATTTTTGAGATAATCAAGAATTTAGGAAAATTTTGAGAAAAATATTTCTTGTACATTTGATTGCACGAATTATACAATCACGAACTAGGGGTCAAAACAGACTGCAAAACCCTTAGTATACTTAAAATTAGAAAAAAATAGGACCAATTGATTGCATAAAAATTCTTGAAAAATATTTTCTGAGTGCCTAGTTAGTGGTGCAATAGGACCAATTGCTTGCATTACTTGGGCCGCACCACTTCCCTGAATTTGGACTTAAAAGAAGAATCTTAGCACTATCTGCTTCTAGGGTTTTACATTAAGGATAGGGCACACTTGCATTTCCATACTTAAGGGAAATCTATCAAACAAATTGGGATCTGCAAAACTCTTGTGTGCCTCATCATAACTTTGATTGAAGAGATTAAATCAAGTGAACCCTAGAATTCACTAACACAAGTATTTGAATCCTAAAATTCACTTCATCATAAAATAAAAATTGCTTGTGAAACCCTTACCTGTGCACTCACACATCTGAAATCAATTTTAAGGGCAAACACCCCCCTAACGCCCATCATATTCCAAAAGCACATCAAACCTAAGCTTAAAACTGAGTAGACATGCCCTAGGCAGGACAAATAGACTTAGGGACTTGAAATTAATTTGGGCTAAGGTCAAGGCCTTGTCTACTTGGACCCACTAATGACAAGAAAGTTTGGTGCGGTAATCGCGTCAACCATTAGTGGTGTCCCACCGTGCGCAGTGTCCTAGGGGGTCCCACCCTTCTAACCAACCAAGTAATTCAAGGGTTAATCTAACTCAGTCGTATTTTGGGGAGCCAAGATCAAGTCTATTTAAGGATAATACTCTAAGGACCAGTTTGGTTTCTTACATTGAAAGGGTGGGGTATTCTCTCATCTATCTTCTCCCTCTCATCTACAGACATTCTTCTGGTGCATGCAAGGTAGAAGATCTAAAAATCCTAATTTGCTACCACCGTTAGAAAGAAATCCTAGGAAAAGACCTATTTATCCAAGATCTGAATCTAAACCCTCAACAATGACTAGTCACCATGAGGAAGAAGAAATTGAAGAAGAAAATCTGGATCCTATGACCCTCTTACAAAGGCAGATCACTAAGCAGGGCCAGCATCATGACCAACAAATGGAGGTCATAGTGTAGGCCATTACTCGTCTCCAAAATGGAAGGGCAAACTAGCCTCTCTGTGACTTTTACAACCCTCCTAATGTCTAGCCTGAACCCTTTGTTAGGGTATCTCAGGATAGGGATGATTTTGAACTCAAACCTTAGAGCATCAATTTGATTCCCCACTTCCATGGTCGTGAGTTAGATGACCCCTTCCACCACCTTGAGGAGCTGCTACACATAAGAAGGACCTTTGGCCCTAAAAACATGAATGAAGGTACCCTGATGATGAAAATGTTCCCATTCTCTTTGAAAGATAGAGCTGCTCATTGGTTGAGAACGATTGGTAGACCAATCCTAACCTAGGAAGATTTGAGGAGCACATTCCTAAAGAAATTCTTTCCCATAGGAAAACCCAATGCCCTTAGATGTGCAATAACAACCTTTAAATAGAACCCTAGGGAACAACTACATGAGGCTTGGGAGAGGTTTAATGATTTAGCTAGGAAATGCCCCCATCATGGGATTCCGAAGTGGCACTTGGCCCATATTTTCTATTATGGGTTGAGTGATAATCTGAAGAATTTTGTCGATGCAGCATGTAGGGGCAATTTCCTAAGTTGAGATGCTGAGGGTGCCTTTCAATTATTTGAGAATATGAGCAAAAATTCCCTCAACAATGCCTCAATGTCTACCTTTAACAGAGCAAATCAACCAAGGAGTAGAGTTTATGAAGTTGAAAATAATTCACACTCAGTTGATTTAGAACTAATTGCACAACGATTAGACAAGGTGGAACTCATGGGAAAGAATGTATAGAATTTGGATAAGAAACTAGATAATCTTTTGAAGGGCGGGAGTTCCTTAGGTACACAATCTAGTGTAAATCCTATGCCTACCCAAGGAGTGCCTATGTTAACCCACAACTAATTCCCCAACCCCCTAGGTCAGGAATTAGCGCACAACATCAATGACCTAACTATGGCTCCACCTATGAGCCAACTGTACTTGGACCTATCTCTTTCTGGGTACCAAGGAGGGACCTTGATGCCCTCGAATTTTGAACTAGGCAGCCCGATGCCTAGTTATCTTGAGGATATGAATGCACTCCAGGGTTACACTAGAAATGAGCCTTATTCAAACACTTACAACCCTGGATGGTGTAACCATCCCAACTTTGCTTGGTCAAGTCAGAAACCTGCCCAAGTTCCTAACTTAACTAAGCCAAACACTTATGGGCAACCTAGTAGGTACGCACAACAGTGCACATACCAGCCACAACCTACTCAGGAAAATCATCCCATTGATCTAAGTCTGGTCCTTAAATAAATGCAAGAAATGAATCAATTGAGGACAGATTTGACGGGACGATTAGACCAGCTAGTTGATGCTAGACAACACGGGTTGTTGCCATCCCAACCCATCCCAAACCCAAGGAACTTCAATAGGGTTAACCAGCACAACACACAGGAGCAACAAGCACACCTAATTCAGCCTGCTCCCCAGCACTCATCAGGCTTTGTTAGCCCTAACCTAACTTAGGCTCAACCCATTTTATAGAACCCACCTTACCCATCTAACCCTAATGCACATGCCTGTGCTATCACTTTGAGAAGTGGAAAACAAATTCAAGATCCTTCTACATCAAAATCTTACCAAGATCTTAAGGAGCCTAAATCTGAGTTGGGTGACGAAGCCAATTTAGAAAACACGACTCAGGATTTGAATACTCATGATTTTTCTCAAGCACCTTTTCCTAAAGCCTTGATCAAACCTAGGGAAAAACCAACCAATCTAAGGAGTGGCTTGAGATTATAAAGTAAGTCCAAGTAAACATACCACTCCTTGAGGCCATTGAGAACATCCTGGCCTATGTGAAATTTTTGAAGTAATTATGCACACCGAAATGCCAGGCCAAATCATCAAAAAGGGTCGTGATTTCTGAACAAGCCAGTGCCGTCATCCGAAATAAACTCCCTCCTAAAAAGAAAGATCCAGGGACCCCCTTAATTTCATGTGAAATAGATGGTTTCATCCTGGATCGAGCCTTACTGGACCTTGGTGCCTTAATCAACTTAAGCCCCACAGAATTATATGAAGAGTTGAATTTAGGCCCCTTACAACACACTGATGTGACCCTTCAGCTTACTAATAGGTCAACTAAAATTCCAAAGGGCCTTGTGCAGAATGCGATTATAAAAGTAAGGGATTTTGAGTACCCTGTGGACTTCTTTGTTCCGGATATGGAGGCATTAGAAAACCTGAACCACACCCCGATAATCTTAGGGAGACCTTTCTTGGCCACGACCAAGGCTCTAATCAACTGTAAGATGGGGATTATGCACATCATCTCTAGAAGGAAAAATTGTCAACTCAATATCTTTAAAGCTTCCCAAAAGAATAAGGTGAATTGTGGTTCCATTGTGGTTGTAGGAACAATTGAACAAGTTTTGGAAATTCACACTAAAGATGATTTAAATCCTACCAAAGCTCAAGATCAGCACGAAAGGAAAGAAGGGGATGTACTTGAGGATGATTCTGATCTACCACCTCCCATAGAAACTCAAATTGAAAAGGACACTAAGGAGATTGAGAAACTCTTGGGAGTAACTTATGACGAGTTAGATGATAATGTGAAGAATCCTCAATACACTCACCCCGAGATCTAGGAACTATTAAATTTTGAGGGAGTTCAAGAGAGTGGACAATCTAAGGACATGAACCAGGAAATAACCCCAGAAGAAGAAGTTCAACACATAATTGACTGGGGAAGAATTTATAAACCAACTAGCTCAAATGGATGGCTTGAATCTGAGGGAGAAATGACTTCAGATGAGGAAGAGGTAATATCTAATGAAGATTTTGACGAATTCAACACAACTCTACCTTTTCCCTCATATGACCCAGAGCCTGGAGAACTCATGATTTTTTATATCAACTACCATTATGAAGACCCTTATGACTCTAATTCAGATCCAGACTTAAATCTCAATCATGATCTCAATCCAGACCCTCTACCACCTCTTCTTAATTTGTGGAATGATGAGGGTGTGTGTTTCGCGAATTAAAATTATGGGTTTGGAGGACCCGTCGTCGTAGCTCGCAAAACACGTCTATCAGATAAAATTTATAATCGAAGTTCAAAAAGTGAGTCCTAAGTTGAACACGGGGAGGCGAACGTTTGGTTTTGAAAAATCCACATTTCACTTTTATTTATTTTTGTCATTTTTATCTTTTCTATTTTTTTTTGGTATTTTTATCAAGCAAGAGATTAGGTAGATGAAAACTTTATCTACTTGCGAAAAAATATAACAGAGAGAGAGAGAGAGATAGAATCACATAATATTTTTGAATCTAATGTTTTCTACAACTAAGAAAGTGCGAAAAACTATACTAGAAAGCAGTATGAAGATGAGAAAATCCCCCTCGACGGTTGCTCGGAAGATGACTCACTCTGACGTTGCCTGGAGGAAGGTGGTAAGGAGCATGACGAATGGGGACATAGCCGGAGGATGGGGCAAGACGGCATCGTGGCGAGGATCTTCTTCCCGAAGGGTGGTGAGAGGATGGCCACATGATGCTCCACAAATGGGGATGAGGGGAGGGAAAACTATTTGGTTTTCTACTCTAGAGGAGCATCTCGGGCTTGGGACAAGCTCTCTCTAGAGCCTTGCAGGTGGTGAGAGGAAAAAAGGAAGAGATACATAAAAATGGGAGGGGTAGGGGTACTTTTATAGTGGAGGAAAGAATCAAATTCGTATACAAGACATTTAGTGATGGTCATAAGCAACGCTGAAGATCCGCCGCAAACATCGCTGAAGATCTCGCTCACGCACCCCTGTTGCCGCACCGTTGGCGTGCGCTGTATGCACGCGTACGCACGATACACACCACTGCTGCTGCCGCCTCCGCACGTGCGCTACACTTGTACATGCGTTCCTCCAAGCGTACGCGTGCACCTACGCTGCTATGCATGTGCGATGGCGCATGCGTGTACATGGGCAACCTGGGTTGTGCCACATGGCGCAATCTAGGCCATCCATCTTCTTTCCTTTGTAGGGGATGCTACAGAGGTTGGATTGAGTGGATTTTCACGCCGTTGGGATACAATAGTCAACCTGAATCCATCCGTATGGTCGGATTTGTCGTTTGATGCTCCAGATTGTGTCACCTAGTCCCTTGATCGTTGATCTGCCTTGGATTGCATATGGTTCTACCGGACTCCAATCAAGGCGATTTCGGAGGAGTAGGACTCCGATCGTCGTTTTGATCAGATCCATACGATTGGATAGTCAATCCGAGGCTCTGAAATAAATATCCTTCTCTCCTGACCACAAAAAGGATGCAATTAACCTAAATTATATACAACTACTCTAAATGTAGAATGATGGATGTTATGCAATATTTATAACATGAAATGCAAATCTAAGCCTAGGAACATGCATGAATAGGCATTTTACCCTCAATAATTGTGTCTACATCGTGGAACTGGATTGACAAACAGGCTCTGCATCTTGAACCTCGTCCACCTGACCCTATTCCAAATTTCAAATCAGAAAGACTATTTGGAGTAGGATCGTATCATCAACTGGTCTACCTTTGTGGATCACTGATTCTTGGACCAAATAATTATATCTTCATTTTAATCCTGACTCAACCCATTAATCTGATCATTCATTTTTGGGTTTAGGTCCAGCAAATGACGTTAAACTTAGTGTTAGCTAGGAGGCAACCCAACACTCTTTACAGGTAGTTTTGCATCCTCTGCATCCATGCTGACTTGGATCAACAAGCATAGTCAGGTGATATCCCCTCCTCTTGCTTATTAACTTTTTATTTTCATGCATACATTTCAATGACATTGTAATGAATAGTCATGGAGGGGTGGACATTGCATGTCTTATTTTTATGTCAAAAAAAAGATTACATTTAGGCATAAAGATTCTTTATTAAGGTTTTATTAGGGATTTATTCTTAAGTTGATTCCTAAATTTAGAATCCAGTACAATTTCACACTTACATGTAGAATTTGTAATAGATCCTCTATGAAGACCAATAAACATCTTTAGTTTGTCAGGCAAACTATCTTCTAACAGATCCACCAAATAAGTGTGAGGTGAGAGTAGAAAGTCTGCTGGTGCTCTAAGGCTAGTATGAGGAATCTTAACTCCTAGATAATTAGATAATGATATTCGGAGTTAGGCATAGTTTTTGCTCTTGATTTTTGTGTACAAATTCTTTGTGCGAATATTTTGAGAGCCATTAAATAACGCAAATACGCAGAGAGCGGGTTCTGATAAAACTAGGACTAAGGTGGATGGTCATGACCGTCATTTACGAAATCCTCGACTGAAAGAGGGTATTAATGTCAAGGTCAAAAATGCATTGTCCTATCCATTTCCTTCCTAGTGCCAAGAATAGGCACTTCCACCAAATAAGCCACCCGATATCCTCTTGAACACCCCTAATCCCGAATAATGTCTCATAAATAAAAGTTCGTATGCTATATTGCATTGCATTAGTAGATATTTGAATGCAAAAAAAAAAGAAGAAAAGAAAAAACGAGAGAAAAGAAAATATATACATTCATAGAAAAAAAGAGAGGAAAAAGACAAGAAAAAAATATATATACATAAAAAAAATTAGAAAAAAAGAAAAAGCAAAAAAAAATGAGTTTATGAATTTAGAGTTTATTTCAAGTGTATTGAGGCAACAACACCTACCACCCTCACAATCCACCAAATACAGCCTTGACCTACTTTCTATATTTCTAACCACCAGAATACAGGCTGAGGAATTTTGACTTAGTCATAGGGTTATCAGAACCTAATCAAAGTATTAGTGCTAGTAGAGACCACCAAATATATTGATAAATCTGGTGAAATTGTGAGATCATAAATGAAAAGAAAAAAGAGGAAAAGAAGAAAAAAAAAGAGATAGAAAGAAAAAGAAAGAGAGAGAACACGTACAAAGGAACTAAAAAGAGCACATTTCTTGCCTCTCTCTGAGTTGAATTATTTAATAATCTGGAAATCTAGGTTCTAAAGTACTAGTCTATATGTAGCACCAAATGAGTGTGAGCCACCAAAAATAAATCCACTTGACTCAAATCATTTTCTACCTAAGCCAAAAGCCAAGGCTGAATATACAAATTACTTTGTAACCCCAAGGGAAGAATTTGCCTATCTCAATAGAATTTTACTAAGGGTCAAGTACAAGCTTTAGATGAGGATTGGCTTTTCACTTGGATCCGTTGCATAGGCTACAACAAAATACATTCACGATTATCTGGATTACTAAAGCTTCAGATGAGAACAAAAGACATAAACCTCTAATCAAACTCTTGATAAAAGTTAGTCATATAAGACCACTTTGCATTTAGTTTTGCATTTGCTAGGGACTAACAAGATTTAGGCATGGGGGTGTGATTGCATAGCAATCATGCAAACTAAAACACTTGAATTAAGCTAGATTCTAGCATAACTTAGGGACAATGAATGCATAAGCATCGTAATTTGCATAATGGATAGTTTAATTAGCTGCATAGATAAAAATGTCATTTATGCACTAAAAGAGACATAAAATCAATTGCAGATGATTCAAAGCCATGGATCACAGATCAGATCGTACAGATCTGATCAAAACGACAACAGGAGTCCAATGCTTCTGAAATCGTCTCGATCAGACAACCAGAGCATCGTGCACAGTCCATAGAAGAACAGAGACCATGGAGCTAGAGGACAAAGATCAAAGCCTCAGATGAAAGATCTGACCATACGGATGGATCCAGATCAACGAGCACGGTTCAACAGCACAAAAATCATCTTAATTGGAGGTCTAATCACCAGATACAAAGAAGAGAACATGGACGGCCATGATGGCGCCATGTGGCACCATCACAGTCGCCCCCTCATCACCACCCCATCTGTGAAGGCACTTCAACCGCGTGCTCATGGCCGTTGGATCTTCCTGCAATAGCCGAGAGAGCGCATCAACATAACCTAAATGCAACAAAAAGTTGGAGTAGTGCGTTGGTTAGCACCTTCGCCGCAAAGCGAAGGGCACGCAATCGAACCACCCAACACGTGAAATCAGGGTAGGATCATTAGCGGAGGGCGGAGATATAACCACGTGGCTCGATGAGATCTTTTCGCAGCCGAATGCACAATCCAATGCACATTAAATGCACGATCCCACGCATTTCTTCAAAACAAAGGAAGTGAGGGCACGAGTTTGATCCGTCTGATGTAAGATCGAAGGACTAAGGAGCGATGAGCATGCAAATCAAATTCAAAAGCGCATGCAGGCGTGAATTTGAGCCATTCGATCATAAGATTGAATGGTCAAGGATCGAACACTAAAACAAGGCAAGAGGCAAGCGAAGAATCAAAGTGCATGCGCAAGGAGAGATCAGGAGCATCCGATGGCCATCCAATGCACCAGCGGCTGCCACGTGTCACCATGAGATTAAATCTAAGTGTAGGAGTTTTTGAAGGTGTTTTGAGGCCTAATTAGGTCTGTTGATCTCCTGATCGATAGATCTGATTAACAAAGAGGTTGTTGCATGAATTTAAGGGTTAAAATACCATATTTGCCCCTCATCAAAACTATAAAAGAAGGCCAAAGCCCCCTTGGATGGATATCAACTTCATACAACTCTCTCCCTCCAAACCAAGCTCTCCCTCTGCAACTCTGCTCCAACCTTCATCCCGACACTCTGGATCTGAGGTGCTACCGCATCTCGTACAAGCATCCTACAAGCGACATCGTCTCTTTGCCTTCTTCTCTCTCTCTCTCTCTCTCTCTCTCTCTCTCTCTTTCTAACTATCTATCTATCTGGCTTTATTAGTGTTTTCTATTGTGAAAAACTTTATCTAATTTCAATAAAATTCTGATTCTCTGGATACCTGCTCTATTCTATACATATATACATATATATATATAATTAGTTTTATTGAAGTGCTTCCATTAAAATCGAGATTGCCTCCCTGCGAACGACCTGGTACTCCCAGTTCTTATAAATTTATTTGTCAACGCGTTTCGTGTTATACTACAACTAAATCATCTTTTAAAACATGATTTACGTGCCGAACAAGTATAACACAGCAGATCCATTTACCAAAGGATTTGATAGATCTTTAGTTCTTAAATCTAGACTTGGGATGGGATTGAGATCTATTGGGAGTTTACCCGCAGTAGCAACTCAACCTAACTGAGTGGAGATCCCACAAAGTAGGTTCAATGTGGTAAAAACAAGTTGTATGGGGAACTAATTGGCACTCATTGTTAGATGCTTTTGTATCTGAGACTAATCCCTGGAAGCCTAAGTGCCTTAAGCTACAAATTTAAGAAAAGCAAAGGCTCTGAATGGGTTCAAGTCTTTATGGCAGGATGTGAGTAGTGCATCCTTGGAGAACACCACCTATATGAGTGTTACTGTGGACCGCAATTAAGGGAATAGGGTCTTTCCCAATTACACTCACGAAATGGGATAGGGTGCATCGCCCTTAAGAGCACCAACCCTGAAGATTATCACTAAGAACATTCTGTTGTCATCATTATACACCCTACATCAAAGGTCTAGAGCTCAAGACTAGTTTCACTTTATTCCTATGGTGGTGAAGGCGGATGACTCAGGTAAGGGTTCAAACTGGAAGGTACCTTTACTGAAAGCAGAGTGTGGTAGTTAAGGAACTTATCATTGAATTTCAACGATGAATTTGTGGGGGAATGTTAGATTTGAGAGATTAATTGCATCAATCAGGATGTAATTGTTACATGATGACGTGGAAATTCAGGTTGAAATCAGTGAGGTTTGGAAGAGGTTTTTAGTCTCATACTAGAAGTGGACAAACCTCTTGGTGGGTGTAAGAGGCTTCTGCCTCCCATTGTTGATGTAGCAAAGAGTGAGAGGTGAAGCTGGGGAACATGTACTCACACACGCGCGTCCCACCTGGCCGCAGCCTGGCTTAGCTTGGGTGAAAATTAATTTGAAACTTGGAACTTGAACTTTTTCGCTATGGATTTTTAACCTCACGATTTTGGCTTGAATTAGTCAATTAAAGGGTAAAATTGTTGGATCAATTATTTTTGATCGATCAATGGGTTTACTTTGGTCGGTCAATTGGTTGGTTAACCAAAAAGTTAAGTTTGATCGATCAATTGATTTTGGTCGATCAATGAACTTAATTGGTTGATCAATTACAGTTGATGGTGGATAACTACGCGTTCGCAATTGGATTTGAAAACCCATTGTTGTAGTTCGAGTCGCAAAGAAATCCTTTCAACAAATAGAATTTATACCGAAAATCTATAAGGAAATTCCGGGTCGAACACAAGGAGGCTACGTCGATTTCAAAATCCGCAATTATATTTTTTTTTCATTTTTTTTTAAAGGATGAAATAATCACAATGGAAGCAATATAAACAATAAGAGAGAGAGAGAAAGAACAATCACTTGATATTAAATAATGTTTTTACAACTAAAAAAGCGAGAAATGATTACACTAGAAAGCGGAAAATTGTTACAACTACAAAGCAGGAAAATTCTACTCTAGAAAGTGGAAAAGGAAGGGAGAGAGAAGCTATCCTCCTCGATGATCGCTTGGAGGACAAGCTAGACGGGACAACGCCTGGAAGATGGAGAACGAAGCGAGAAGAAGCAGGACGAGATAGGACGAACGGGAACAAAGTAGCACGTCATCATCGTCATGGGATCCACTTCGTTTTAGCTCCTGGGGAGCATCCTGGGTGTGGGACAAGCTTCTCTTAAGCTTTGGAGAGGGAGAGAGGAGAACGAAGGGATGAGAAATTCGTAGGGTAGGGGTCTCCCTTTATAGTTGCAAGGAGAGGGGGCATTTTGGACATTTCAACATCAAAAACATTAATTCAGGTCCTTTCAAAAAAAAAAACATTAATTCAGGACATCCATCATTGAAGGCCTGGACGTGGTCGACGTGCACGCGCCGCACCCCCCCTCACCTTCAACGCCTTTAAACGTATGCGCACGTTCATGCACGCTTAGCCATCCGATCTCAAGATTAGACAGCTTAAACCGCTCCTCGCTAGCACCCCGCGCCCTCGTGCGATCGGGCATTCACGCTATGCGTCTGATCGCGCGTGGGCGCTATCGGCTGATCCACGCCACTCGATGCCAATCGCACGGCCATGCTAATTCACCCACAAGTAGCAGATGTGGAATCGAACGTGCGTCGTGTGTTCACACAACATGCTCGACCACTATGTTGCAGCGGCGTCTTTGTCACGCGGATGATTTTTTGCGCGCATGCGTGCAATCGTTGGATGAGCATCCAATGGTGTAGATGTGTTGAGCGGTTGAAGAAGAGAAGAGCTGCGGCCGGTGTTGGGTGGCTATGATGGCACCACGTGGCGCCATTTAGGCCGTCCATCTTCTGAGTGTTATAAATGGTGCCACGGGTGTCGGATTGGATCGATTTTTGCACCGTTAGGCTGCGATCGTCGATCCGAACCCATCCATGCAGTCTGATTTGTTGTCTAAGGTGCAGATTAACACCATCTTGGCCCTTGATCTTTAGGGTTCCTCGATCTCTATTTGGTGCTACGAATGTCCGATCAGGGCGATCTTAGAGTCGTTGAACTCCAATCGTCACCCTGATTAGATCTGTACAGTTGGATCTTCGATCCGAGGCCCCGATTAACAAGTTGCTCTATCCCTAGCTATAAAAAGGAGAAAATTACTATACAATTTATACAACTTGACCTAAATGCATGATTATGCATGTTATACACTATTTACAATGTATAATTCTAATGTGACACTAGGAACATGCATTAATAAACATTTTAGGTTAATCAAATGTATGCACATCAATTACCGTATTTCCATAAAACAGAAATTTTTATAAACGTATGGTCGTGGGCTCTATATAAAGGCCACGAAGGGGATCTCATTTGACACACAACAAGAGTAAAAAAGCTCTCTCCACTCTTTCTTCCTCTCTCATTCTTATCTCTCTTTTTTTGTACATTCGTTCGACGTAAGATTGGTAGAAAAAACTCCAATCAATTTTGTCAATCTTACACAAGGTTGAGAGTGATCTATAAGAGGTTTTTGATTTATCAAACTAATTAATTAGTAGATCAATCGAGAATTTGGTTGACAAACTAAATTACCTCGATTTTGTTCTCCTGAGGTGATTTTCAAGAACGTCTAAGATCGGAGTGCGTCGAATCTTGGAGGTATATCATCGTATCCTGGAAAGAGTTCATTAGACCCCAACTCACCGGTATTATAGGGGTGATACCTTCTCTATGGGAAGTCCTTAATGGGTGCTTCAATCAGAGTAAAATCTAACCCCTTCTCGTTTTGTTTATTTGCACTATTGCTTGTTATTTGTTCTTTATTTTATTTTGGATTATATTTGACTTACTTAATTTAATATTTTTTATCTATGAAAAAATCTTGGAAATGCATATATTATTTATTTATTTATTTCATATATGTGTTTATTTCAACAGCACGAACACCAACAACAACACACCACCCTAAGTTTTCGCAAAAATTCCTACATTACACATTCACTAAAGGCACTCCCATGGCTATTCCATCTCCCTACCATATCCCTCATAACAACAATCCATTTGACATCCATACGCTTAAAACCGTCATTACAACTCCCAACCATACCATACACATTTACACGACCTTAACTCTTACCATTATCATTACCACATTTAATGACACAAACACTTCCATAGTCACTACCATCGAAGTAGACCTTTAGGTGTCTTAAACATAACCCATTCCTAATCACTACACTGCACACATTAACCTATCAACCCACTCCTACATGGCCGCCTACATAATTGTAATCACCCCGATAATCACCATGACCACCACCTGCACCCCGACTCCTCTCCCTATCCCTCATCTCCACTACTCCACGCACCAAAGGACTCACCGTATCACTCTTGTTATCACCATCATTCCTATTATTGTCCTTGGTGCTTAGTTCAATTTGTTTTCTTTTTATAGCCTTGTATAAGTTGGCTTGGACTAACATTAAGTTGTAATTTCAATTTCAAGTTCCAAATGTTTTTGCTTATACTTCAAGTAGTGTAATGTTGTACATACAAATAATAAAAGTTAGCAAATTTTAGTTTAGTTGTGTTTCTTGTTGTTGTTTTCCTCTTAATCAAAAGAAAAGACAAAAAAAAGTTCAAATGAGAAAAAGCATAAAAATAGAATAAAAGCGTTAAAGCAAGAATCTAAGCAAGAGAATGCATTAAATCCACCTCCCTGAGGATCAACTTGGGAGTCTCAAACTTAATCAAGAGATACTTGTTCTTAAAGGATAAGATAATACAAAAAACACTACAACAAACAGATTCTAGAATCTATTTCCTAAGAACCAATCAAATGGATTGGACCACAAATTAAATAATTTGGCCTTTGTCACTTATGCCATTTGATTGCATCATAATTTTGTAGGAATTTTATACAGATTTATTGCTATTTTTTTGGATTTTTTAAAGATTTTATTTGATATTTATAATAATTCTTGTTGTCTAGTTAAAATTAGCAATTAATCTAGTTTTATTTTACTTATGCATGTAGGTAACAGGAGAAGAAGTTTTCGAGAAGGGTGATAGACAACGTCCCAAGATCAAAGCACAAATTTTCAGAGAGAGGTTGGCACAAAAATCTCCCGAAAAGGCCAAGGAATGACAAAGAAAAAAAAACAGAAGCCAAATAAGGAAAATGAAAGAAAAAAAGGAGCACAGCTGGCGCACAATCAAAATGGAGAGTTGACCTTGGCATGGACGGGTCAATGCCCCACTGTAATCGCGACAGGGCATGGATTGAGTCAATAAGGGAGGCACACCTCTCCCTCGTCCTGCACACCCTGGAGCGCCCACTTATTGACTCAATCCAGGCAGGCCACCTCTCCCACGCACATTCATCCAGGCAGGCTTGCTGGGCAATTTGGCAGGCTAAGGAAGATGTGGAGAGCCCAAGGACGCTAATGGACCTTTAGGTGCAGAAAACGAAGAAAAAAAATAGGAAAGTTGCCTAAAAGGATTAGTTGCGTCCAAAACTTGATTCTAAAGCAATATTGGTGGAGATTTTCCTATTCCTACTCCGATTTGGAGTATTTTGGCCCATGCAAACTTGCCATATTTTTGGGAGGATGGAATAGTGCTAATCTCAATCAATTTTGGGGTCCAAGGCGGCTCTCTTCTCTATAAGTATCCCCAAAGGCCCTCCATCTTTCACCCCTCATCTCTCATTCTTCTTCTACCTCTCTCTTGGGCATGAGGTCTCTCCAGCAAATCTCTGCCACTGTAGCCACTGTCCACCCCCTACTTTCTCAATGCTACCATCTCGGCAAGACATGCCCTTGCTCCTTCTCTTCTCTTTCTCTCTCTACTCTCTCTTTCTAGTTGTATTTTATAATCTTGACATTATTTTGGTTAATAAAAGTTTTCTTTACCACTTTGCTTACATTCTCATTTGTTTTATTCATAGTCCGTACTTTATAGATAGGTCATAACTTAGTTTCTCAATCTTTGTGCTACTTTATATGTTAATTTAGGATTAGTGTTTATTCCTTGTTCTAGAATCCCTAAAAAAATGGAAAAATCCCAAAAAAAAATAGTTTAGATTAATAATTAATCATTTTGATAATCTTTCCTACTTGAGAAAGACTCAAACTCCTACTATACTTATCCTTATTTGTTTTTGAGAGTTCAAAATTTTTGATAAACAATCAGATTTCATGTGCAATGACACTTCTTATCATCTTACAATTTTCATTATCAGTCTTTTACATTGTTGCTAAGGAGGCGACATCTAAATTACTTTTACTCCAACTCATGCATTTATTTGGTTTGCATTTAGTCTCTTGCATACTAGGCCATTGATTAATTTGTTTTGCATGTTTTCAAGAACACCTTCATAGAGATCAATGGCAACATAGGTGGACTATGAAGGGTGCACATGGAGGCCCAGCATCTTGGCATCACATTTAGGATTAATTAAATTAGGAATTAGTTTTTACTTTTTTTGGTGATAGAGAGCTTTTATTCCTATTTTCTAGTTATTATATCTAAATTATGGACTCTTTATCCCTCTCTTCCCCTCTTTTGGCTAGTGGGTCATCGAGTCTGCCACTTGTTTGCCACACTTTCTCACTCTACATTCCCCTTATTTTCCTACCCCCCTTCATCCTTCTTATTCTTGTCTTTTGGTTTTGTGCGCCACATTTTTGTTGTGTTTCACGACTTCAATTCCTGCACATTTTAGGCTTTGATTGCTTGATTGTTTGTTCTGCACTACACAATTGAATTAATCTTTAAGGGAAACTACCCCTAATAATGCCCATTACATTTTGTGCATTTTGATCTTAAGCCTTTAAAACTAGGTAGATATTGGCACTAGAGTTAGATAATCAAGTCTTGTGATACAATTTGAGCTTTTTGGGTGAATTGCTTAAGTTTCTTTCGCCAAACTTGGCATTAGGTTAGGGGTCTAACTGTCAAACGACTTAAGCTACAACTAGAGGTTAGTCAATTAGCACCCAAACAAGTGTTTGGGAAATGCTCCATCAATCCCACCTATCTCAACCGAGCTAGATTAATGTTGGAAACAAAGGCAATTCATTCACATGTTTGGTTGTATTTATTTGGCTTAGATTGTTGGCGGCACAAGAAAGGGAGCTGAATTATACTTTTAAGAATTAAAGAAAATAATTTAAACAGTTGCACAAAATAAGACAATGATTTAGAAAGTGAATCCTTATTGGAAAAATCTCTACCTAAATCTTTCAATCTAAGATTTTACCCCTACCAAAATAGGAATCACTATCAACAAATGATATTACAAATCCTCTCTCATAAACAAATCCAAATGAGAGTTTTGCCCCTCTACAAAGAGAAATTAGGAAACCCATAGCTTAGGCACCTAAACAAACTAATAAAAATAATATATGAAAATCCTATGAGCCTTGAAAGATAATGAATATAAAATAAGCTTAGAATGGTCCCTTTGCAAACCTATAAGATGTAGAGAATGAGAGTGTGAGTGGGATTGCTCTCAAGAAATTGCTAAGAGCAAGAGATCTAGAGAGCAAAAGCACAAGAAAGAATGAAAGAGATTTGTTGCACTAGAGAATTACTTTGCTTGGTGCGTGCACAAAAGATCACTTTCCGTGGGTATTTATAGGTGTAGGAGTAGGTTTAGGCATTTGAAATTGTTTGAATTTAAATTTGAATGAAATAAATTAAGGTGAAACAAATACTTAATTTTTAAGTGAAAATTAACTGGATGAGACATCCAAAAAATCAACGTAGACGTATGAGAAATAAGGTTTAGGTGTCTGAACTTCAGGATAGATGTCTAAAGTACTAATAAGAGGTGTCCTAATGACTAGTCAAATGTTAGAAAATAATGACCATAATGTTTGAAAGATTCTAGAAACTTAAGCCAACGTTTGAATTAGGAAGAGACGTCGGCGAGTAATTCTGAAGATAAAATAAGGCCTTTGAAAAGAATAAATTCAAGTAGATCAAGTTGATCGAAGCCTATTCGACGCCTTACAAGGTTGGTTGAATAAAAATTAATTTCAATTGGTACCCTGTAGAAGGATTCTAAGTCAGAAATTCCTGGATTTAAAATAAGCCATACGTTGTGGAGTTTACAATATCAGACGATGCCTTACAAAAGCAAACGTCTCAAGACAAACACCACGCATATGAAGAACTAAAAATGCTTATTTGAACAAAAGTAGTTGATTATAAATCAATGGTCAAACTTTTTGATTTTGAAAATATGATTGATGGAGGTCTTTAGAATAGGAATTTTGATTTAATAAATAATCACATAGAATACATATACAATAGTTGATGACTCAATTTCATCAAAGAAAGGTATATGTCTTGGGAAGGATGATAATCTAAATTTTCACTAGTAGTTGAATGGTACAAATTCTCTATTTCTCTTTTCTGATTGCGAAAAAAATAAAAGTTAGTCTACCCCATTATTTATAGGGTAGACTTCTCTCAATTGCAAGCCTGTTTTTTTGTTCCCATAATCTTGGGATTCTACTAAAAATAGTATGTCACGTAATAACCTACAAACGATCATAAGTTGGTGTTGTACTTTACATGATTCCTTCTTGGTGGCACCACAACCCTGTCGATTGGTGGTTTTCTGGACTTAGAAAGACCCACCATTCTACTAGGTACACAGACCCAGGTAAACGGGCCTACGTTGAGGTATCGAGTCTTCACTATTTGTCGGGTAGCTGGATCCTCCACGAAGCTCAACTCGTGGGGTGATTTTTCTCCCCTCATCAATAATCATTAAGGCATTATAAAACATATATAGCCATTTAAGAAAGAGGTGTTCGGCATATAAATTGTGTTTTAAAAGTTGATTTCATTGTAGTATAGAGTGAAACATGTCAACAAATAAAATATAACAAAACTTGGTAAGTCCCGATAAAACTTAGGGAGGCGAAAAATACGAAATTGAAACTGATAAGCTAACTAGACCCCTAAAACTAGACTCGACTCCTAAACAAGTAATTCAATTTCCAACTCACGAATATTAATCTCACCCACTTTTTTTTTTTTTTGCGGATAAGGAGATATAAAATGTAAATATGTACGTTTCAGTTTTCACGATTTCCGTTATATTAGTATTGTTGAGTGAGTTCAAAAAAACGTCAAGTCGTTAATGTGGATCGGTGCGTCTATACGAATATGTGTTTTTTTTTTTCAATTTTTCTTGGTAAGTCCCGATAGAACTTAGAGAGGCGGAAAATACGAAATTGAAACTGATAAGCTAACTAGACTCTTAAAATTAGACTGACTCCTAAACAAGTAATCCAATTTCCAACTCACGAATATTAATCTCACCCGCTCTCTTTTTTTTGCGGATAATCAGTGTACTCGTTAAGGAGATATAAAATGTAAATATGTATATTTCAATTTTCACGATTTCCGTTATATTAGTACTGTTGAGTGAGTTCAAAAAAACGTCAAATCGTTAATGTAGATAGGTGCGGATATACGAATATGTGTTTTTTTTTTAATTTTTGTTTTGTAAATTTTTTTTATTTTTTTGAAAATAAAGATCTACCTTAACTAAATATTAAAAATAAATAGCAGGATAAATTTGAAGTACATCAACTTTAAGATATCATGTAATGATTTTACATCTAATTGAATACTTGATAATAAAAATAATAATATTAGAATCACTAGAATTAAATATATTAGAAATAAAATTAATGAGAAAAAATTATATCTATACAAATAGGATACCAAAGATTAATCTTTGGTGACCTTTGGAATACGTGATGGAGTAGCAACGGTCCATCAAGAGTGACCTTCGTGGACGGTGGAGGAAGGAGGCGGAGCGGAGGCCGGAGAGAGAGGAGAGGAGAAAGAGGCACAGGCGGGAGAGGGAGTTCTGTTGAGGAACGGATGGGAGAGGAGGTGGAGGGGGGGCCGAATGTGGTTTCGAAAATGAGTAGAGAGATAAATAATAATCGGAAGTGGTCATTCACGGCGGTGGGATTTGGATTTTGCTACTCGGTGTAGTTTTTTTTTCTTTTATTTTTTTATAATAGGAGGGGATAAAATGGAAATTGGTTGGGATTTCGGTGGTTGTTGAGGGGGATTTGGTTATCTAAAATAGGGTGTTCTAGAAAATTTCTTAAAATAGGTATTTTTAGAATATGTACGTGTCTGTACGTGATTGTGAGTACTGCTGGGTTTGTTTACATGGATATATGTGGGTATATGTTTAGGTTGATGTGCATGGATATGTTTTTACGTGGGTGTGTGTTTGGTGTGGATGTACATGGCCGGTGGGCATGGATAGGGATGGGTTAAGGCTTACGTAGGTTGGGTATTTAGTAGGATTTTTTGTGTAGTGTATAGGAATAAGGTGGGGTTGGATTGGTTCAACTTAGGTTGGGTTACGTGGGGGTGTGTGTATGTGAATTTTGGGTTAGCCTAAATTAGGTAGTAGTGTGTCTAGTTAGGAATAGGTGGAGTCTAATTAGAATCTAGGTGGGTTTATAAAAGGGAAGTTGGGACTAGGAAAGGGGAATTAGTGTAAAGGGATTAGGTCTAGGTTAGCTTTGGATTAGGATAAGTCTATTTGGTGGTCGATGGAGTAATACGTTTATTCCTCCTCCTCTCTTCTCCTTTTATTTCTTCTTCTATTCTTTAGCTTTTTGAATCTTTTCTTCTCATTTCCTCCATCTTATTTCTTTGTCTTTTATTTTCTTGATTGATTATTCCCATATAAACCTACCATCACAAGATAAGATATTATATTATAATTAGGTCCATAAAATGTATTATTTATTAATAAGCAACTAAATATGATGCAAATGCAAACTATGCATGAATGAATGCAATATTTATAACTATACTAGAAATCTATCCTAATCTAGGTATTTTAGAACCTATGATCGTTGCGCAATCATACCCCCATGGCTAAACTTTACTAGTCCCTAGCAAATGCAAGAATGAAAAATGAATGCAAAGTGTATAATCAATGCTATTTACAACTCAACCCCCAAAGGACTACTTATTCTTTTATCAAGGGTTTGACGGAAGATTTCTTCTTGTTTTCTTTCAAAAATCTAGAAATCCAGCTGACATGAAAGTGTAGTGATAGTAGCCTAAGCAACGAATCCAAGTGAAAAGCCAACCAACACTTAAAGTTCATACTTGACCCTCAGTAAAAATTCTATCGGGATAGGCAAACTTTTTCCCTCAAGAATACAAATAATCTGAAATTTCTATCCCGACTTTCTAGCTTAGGTAGAAGATGTTTGAGTAAAATGATTTCATATTCGGTGGCTCACACTCATCTGGTGCTACATAGAGACTAATACTACAGACTCTAAATCTTTAGACTATCAAACAAGTCAACCCATAGAAAGACTCAAAATTGTGCTCCCTTTTTGGTTCCTTTGTACTCACTCTTTCTCTCTCTCTCTCTCTCTTTTTCTTTCTTTCTTTCTTTTTCTTTTTTCGAGCTCACAATTCACCAGATTATGTAAATACACTCAATATTTAGTGCCCTCACATGGCACTAACACTTTAATAAGTTCTGATAGCCCTCTGATTGCACCGCAAAAATACACCTGCAATTGTACCTTCTTGTGCTATTTCCTAGCATTATCAGTGTATATTAGGTAGACATAGTCGCATTTGTGAATATAGATGCATGCATGCATTTAATTGAGAGGGGAGGAGAGTGAATAAATTGGCCTCGTGATATGCTGACGTCGGGTTTCCGTTATATCGTTGTAGTAAAGCCGGTCGTTACCAACGTTTCATATAAAATTTTTTACTCGGAAAAATAAAAGAGTTCCCGAGGTCGAACTCAGGGAGCAAGTTGTATTCTAGAGATATACAAGTTCTATTACAAAAATAAAGAGAGAGAGAGAGAGAGAGAGAGATGAAAATTTGGCTTCTTCTTCTTTTCTTCTTTCTTCCTCTTTGTCTTTGGTTCTTCCTGTTCTTCTTTGTTTCCTTTCTTGCTTCTCTTCATTTCTTCTTCTTCTTCTTCTTCTTCTGCTTTCTTCAGTCCTTCTTCTTCTTTGTCTTCACCTGCCTTGACCTCTCTTCTTCTTCTTTCGCGATGGCCGTTGCTCTTCCTTCTTCTTCAGCCTGTCTTCTTTGCCTTGACCTCTCTTCTTCTTCTTTCGCGATGGCCGTTGCTCTTCCTTCTTCTTCAGCCTGTCTTCTTTCCTGCTCTGGCTGCTGACCTTCCGTCGTCTGCCCCGGTGCTGAGACGACTTAACGATGCCTTCGCTACAGTGCAGCAGCTCCTTCTTCTTCAGCGGGTCTGCTTCTTCTTCTTTGGCCTGCACACTTCAGAGTTTTTTCGTCAAGAGGCAAAAACCTACTCTACCCCCCTCCCCCGCGTATCTCTCTCTCTCAAATCACTCTTCGGAAGCTCTCCCAGAGCGCTACCGGGTAATCGGGTTCGGGTCAGGCCCGGGTCCAGGCCCACCGGCGTGCGTGGTGGGCGAGGAGTGCAGGTCAGTCTAATCGGGTCGGGCCAGGTCCGCGGAGCGTGGTCACGGACGAGGCCGAGTCGGGTCGGGTCGGGTGAGAGGGACCTCACCCCGTGGTAACTGAGGCAAACAGATGGTGGCACTTTTGCAATTTATGTGGGTGTGTGGCTTCAGAAACTCCCGAGGTGGGACTATCCGCGCACCCCATTTCTCTCACGCCTGCAGCAGGGATGGCGCTTCCAATTGCAACAGCTGTTGAGGCGCGCAACTCCAATTGAGGGCCGGGGTGTGTGCGCAAGACTCTTTCGCGCTGGCCGTGGCTCTTCAACCTGGGATATCTAGGCTTGGAGCAACCTCAAGCAAGCTTCGAGCTTCCTCGCCAATGGCGGTCAAGGCCTGGAACCTGAAATCAATAGAACGGCCTCTCGGCCAAATCAGACAGGCGGGGGACCTTCGCCGTGGCACGGCGAAGGTGGTCAGGGGGTCTGCAGGGGGCGAGATGGAGCTATCAGGTCGTCCTAGGTCAAACTGTGAGCGAGGGAGTGGGTGTGTTCGGTGGATCTGCAGAGGGTGTTTGGTGGGAAGTGGAGGGGCGGAAGAGGATCAGGGTGAGGAGGCGGAGGTTCTGCGGTGGTTGGCGAGCCGTGTGGGTCGCTGAGGTGATGGGAGCGGCTCGCCGGAGGGTGGTCGGAGGCGGAGAGGATGAGGGTGAACAGGAACGGTCGAGGGTTTAGTTGACTAAATTGAAAGCGGGGAAAGAAAGAGGAGAAGAAGGGGAGTAACTCTAACTTAACTGCAGGGACGAAGGGGGAGGAACAGGGCGACAGTCGTATCGACTGTCGCCGGAGAAGACGATGCCCAGTGGGGGGAGGACGGCGGTGACGACGGGGCAGAGGCAGCGCGCGCCCGTATTGCGCGACGCGGAAAGAGCAGGGGAAGAAGTCTCTGCTGCTGGTATTGCGGCAGAGCGAAGAGGAGGAGGAGGAAGAACCGCCGGAGCTGGTGGGCGTCTGCCGGAGTGAGAAGAGAGGAAAATTGGGGGTTTTCTCCGTCAGATCCAGGCTGCTTTGGTCGGTGGAGCGGCGGGGGGTATTTATAGGGTTGAAGCAGGGAGGAAGGCGGAGGGAGACGACGTGTCTCCCTCGCCGGAGAATGGTCGGAATACGAACCCATACCGTCCGTGCGTTCGCACGGCCGGTATGGGGGGCTACAATGACCATGGGGGTGCTCCTGCGACGGCTGACGACGCAGGGCACCCCCGGTATACATGCCAGGTCCTCCACCTCACCCTGCGCGGCGCCATGCTCCGCGCAAGGTCGCCGGAGCATGGTGCTGGCAGGGTTTTGCAGGAGGGACCTGTTTGCAAAGAACGAAGGAGAGTTAGGGGCCTAAATGCGAGGGTTCAAAAGTTGAGGGCCAAGGAGTAAATATATGAGGACCAAAGTGTAAAGTCGGTCAAGGAGGTTTCTTCTTAGGCTCAAGTTTTTATACATGACTAATTAGAACCTAAGGAATCTGATGGTAAATTTCATTTTCATATTAAACCTTGTTTGACCGGTCAATTTGCGTAAAGACCCAAATTAAGTTATTAATTGGGCATGGTTCTCAATGTAGGTCAAAATGGGTTCTAAAGGCCAAATTGAAGATTCTAAACCCTAGAGATTATTTTTCTATGAATTTTAGAGGGTTTATTCTATTTTTACTTTGCCTCGAACCTTGTGAATTGAAGTGGGTTGTTTTAGGGTTACAGATTATCATTTGGTTCCTTGGAAGTGCTGTAGCCCTTGCTAGATTATCTCATCCCACTTTTATTCTTATTAAGCTGTTTTGACCTGTGTTTGGGCCCAGAATTACCCTGTATGCAGATTATACTGGTAAAATTGCACTTTTACCCCTTATGACTGGTTTTCTTCTCAAACTCAGAATTCTCTGAGTTAAGCCTTTCCTTGAGATATGTAGGAGCTTTTATCCTTTGTATTGGGTCAAAATGAGCTAGTTATGGCTCATGATGAGGTTCTCATCATACCCCCATGCCTAGCTTTTGCTAGTCCCTTAGCAAAAAACTTAAGGTTTCAACCCTTGTTCTAGACCATGAAGTTTTCAATGGTTTTAGATAAGTGCCTTTTTATTTGAGCATAGATTAGGTTAGAATGCTGACCATAGGCCTAAAAGATACTCTAGTACCAATCAAGATCCAAATCTGTCTAGCCTTAGCCTCAGTCTTTTAGCAAAGGTTTTTAAGGCCCGCAAGAACTAACCTAAGGTTTATTGGACTTCGTGGTTAAAGCACCCGTGCTTGAAATGATTTTAGCCCTGGCCCAGTTCGCAGTGCGTTTTGTAAGAGAGAGATAGAAAGTTTTTTCTGTTTGGAGAGTTTTCTCTCTCTTTTTCTTTTTAGTTCTAGCCTAGGATTAGCTTTTCAACACGGTCTGTATCAGATTCCTTGCTCCCATCATCAATCCTCAAGGGTTCCTGGCGATCGATGCTTCGAGATAGCACCGCCCATGGCAACCCCCGGAACCCTGGCTATTGAGATTTCGAGATAATCCCATCCATGGTATTCCGTGGCCGAATCCAGACCCTGGCAATTGACACTTCGAGATAATGCCATCCATGGAATCTGAACCAGCAGAGTGCTTACATGCCCCCCGTAGGATATGTAAATATCCTAAGAGACAAGCACCGAGGAGATGATATTTTGTTACGCATCTTCGAGGGGATTTTCCGCCTCTCCGCGCTGGGAACTCGTCCAAATCAACTTGTGTTGATCGGCCATTCCTATTCTAGGTGTTCTTTTCAGATTTTTGCGACGCTTCTGCGTGATTCTGATTTTTATGCTTACTGAACCAGGCTGTGTGTGAGATTAGGGTGCTTAGGTTACTGAGTCCCGTAAACCAAAAATTAGTTAACGAGGCCGAATACTCCCTAAGCCTTAGACCTACTACTTCAGCTTTTCATTTTCCTCAACCTCTTGAGGAGTGTCCAGATCTTAATGGGTACTAAGAGTCTATTCAAGAATGCCTAAGGTTTGCATTCTTACTAATCTTATTGTGCACTTTTCAGTTATTTTCTTGAATGAGGTCTAGAACTTAGGTTAATTCCTTAGTTCCTTACTAATGACTATCAACTTTTCTTATAATTTTGTGCTCCTTTTTCATTTTGTTTCTTTTCTCCTTCACAAAATTTTCTTCTCCTCTTTTCCTCTTATTCTTTTTCGAAAATTTTTTTAATTTTTATGGTATTTTTGGCATATGTGAATTTTTTGTTTGAAACCTTTTCTTACGAGTTTTTGCACTTTCATACCCCCCCATGCCTAAGATTTGCAATGTCCTCATTGTAACCTAGGGGTTTTTATTCAACTAAGTTCATACATTAGGATAGCTGTTTTGATGAGTGAATGGGTCGGGGTGACTGTTGCGGACAATTTCTAATCTCAGATGCAAGCACCTGAGGTGGAGTCGGCTGTCCTAAAGTGTGAACTTCAAGTGCAAAAAGCTGTCAGAACAAGTTTCAGGTTTTCAAAGAGAATGACGGGCTGCCTCCCGTTGAGCGCTAAATTTGATGCCTTCAGCCAAGCGGGAAATGCGATGGAGAGGGGATGGTCAACTCAGCAGAGTTTTGTAAGACAAGCACCTTGATTAAGAGCCTGGTTGGTCCAACCAGGTGCTTGTTCAGATCAACAGGCTGATGATGCAGCCCAAACCCAATCAATCTGGTGGGTTGATAGATGTGGATAAAAAGGTGTGGAGCCCACCAGAAATTATGAAGCTCAGATGGATGTGGAAGTGTAAACGCAGGGTTTGGCTGTGCCGAATCAGCCTGGTCAGAGTAGGGACCCGTAGGATAATCAGTGGTTGATGCAGGAACCCTACAGGGGTGATCAGAGAATGATAGAGCATGGTATGTAGTCTGATCAATGTTCGAAACCCGATGTGGAAATGCAATCGGCTCGGTGAGAGGTGAATCAGCATAGAAATTGAGTCCGGTTGCGGGTCGGGGTTTGGGAGAGGTTTTGATCCGTTCCGTGTGTGCGGATGAGGTGGCCATTGTGTATGAGGGCTCTTCTAGAAACAGATGATAGGTGATTTTCTGTAGAGAGTCCTCTGGGTAACTATCAAATGCCGGAAGAGTGTTTGTAGGATGAAAGAAATCGGATTCGAGAAAAAATTTGGATTCTGGGTTGCAATCACTCTTGGCATTTTCTGTTTTTGGTTCCTGAGGATCGAAAAGGAATGATTCTGTGTTATCAGTGATCTCGGGAATCAGGACCTCAGAGTCAGAGTCAGAGTCATGTGAACTGAGGTCGTAGATAGGCCTGGCGTGTTCAGGAAGGGGAATCTCTCCGCAATTATAGTCAGATCTGAAATTGTCGGAGAGTTGGCGAAAATGATCATGAATTCCATCACAGCAGAAATCATCAGATGTGGAATCAGCAGCCTGATTGGGTTCTAGCCTATATATCACTTCTGGGCTCAAAAAGATGTTCTGTTCAAGCTCTAAGCTGGTAGGATAGACCCCATTAAAACCTTGCTCATCCAACTCCTCAGTTTCTGTATCATAAATTGGCATGTTTTCTGAGAAATCGATCAGATTTCCTGAGGATGTTGGAGAGGGATACTCATTAAATAGAGGCCCGGAATCATATCCTGTAAAAATTTGATCTTCCTCATAAAGGGCCTCATAATCTTCCCAATAAGTTTCAGATCTAGGTTCTAGGCTTAGGATGTGGGTAGAATTATTAGAACCTAAGTCCGAATAACCTTCGAGGGTCACCTTATCAAAACAAGGGGTGGAATTTATACCCTCCAGAGGTTCAATTCTAATCTTGTTATTGCAGGAGTCTTGGAGTTCTAAGCTTGGTGATTCATGGCCTAGGGTTGGCTCAGCATTGTGTTCTCCTGCAATATCCCAACCTAATTCAACATTGTCTTCTATCTGGGTTGGGATTTTACAACCACTTTGTGCCTCAATCCCGGGATCTGGGAAACTGGATTGATTCTTAGTACTGTTCCAAGATGACTCATCCTTTGTTTCTGGTATATACGGGTATTTCTGGTTGATAATTTGTTCTACTGATTTCATCATTTCTACCCGTTTTATAAGGGCATCTTGGTGTTGTTCCCAAAGTACAGGATTTGTCAAGCATTGAAGGTATTCAGATTGGTGTAATTTTTCCATCTCAATGTATCCTGTCATGAGCATATCTCGGGTTGATCCTTTTGAAATTCCAGTTAATAGAATTTGGGCACAGTTTATGATGAAGGATGTGGTTGTTGGGACATCAACCTGAATATCTCCTATTGGTGTTGAGGTTTTTTCTTCTTTTTCATAGAATCTTATGGCATCCTCGATCATTTTATCTTTCATAGATCTCCGATATTCAGGTTTCTTGAATGGTAGTCTTGCTAGGTAATTAGGCTGCATAATTGGATCTGGTGGTGGAATAGAATCAAAGTTTGAATCAAGATGGAAGAAGGGGATTTTGTTCAGAATCAGAGGAAAGAGGGGCTATGTGAATGATTTCTGCAAAAACAAAGGAGCCGAGGCTTAGCCTCGGGAAGAGTGAATTTCTATAGGAGGTTTCAAGGACCTCCTGAAAAGTACTGAAGGGCTGGATGAGATAAGCAGGTGCTGGACCCAATCAAGACACCCAAAAATTGTTGGGTGACTGTAGAGGTTCGGGGCAGATGGACCCCTTGATCAGAAAGATCGTCCACCTGAGAATTACCTGGGCAGCCAGAGAGGGAGAGTCCCGCGAAGACCCCTACACGGTAGAGCGTCCCCATGGGTTACAGGGTTTCCCCCACCCGACCTCTCTTGTCACTGCGGTTCCAGGTAGACCAGAATGGGGATCTTGACCTCTTAAGTCTACCAATTTTAAGATCAGGGTGCTTAAGGTTTCACTTGAACTTTAGTCTTTTTAAGTGCAAAGAGTGACCTAATTTAAGGTTGGTTAACCCAAAAGGGGTCAACTTTACCTCTTGTTTTCTTTGAGAGCTTTTAGGTCCTGTCTTTTAGGGTTCAAGTGTTTAGAGAGCCAATTGTTTTAGGTTTTTCTTTGAATAGGTATTTTCAGACAAGGGCTTGGGCACACTTCATTTGGTTTTCTCAATTCTTGCTTAAGGAGTGTGTCTCTAAATCCCTAGTGTTGGATCCTAGGTTGGCTCTACTTGGTCCAGTTAATTCTTTGTTGGGTAATTAGGGCTCAAGCAAGAATGTGTTAGCCCTTAAATACCCTTACTAGTGTGCAGGAATGATGAGTTGAAAACATGCAACTTTTTATGGTTACTAAGTATGGAAGACAGGTTAGCCCTATATTGCTTGTTCTTTTCTTTTCTTCCTCTTTAGAGTGTAGGGGTTAATAGTGAGAGAAAATATTTTACCTGTCTTTGGTGTGGTTGCTTGTCTTCTTGAGTTCCTGTAGCTGCACAAAAGAGAGGAGATTATCAGAAATTAAAAGATACAGGAATGTTTACCTCTAGAATAGCCGTTGCTCCCCGGCAACGGCGCCAAAATGATATGCTGACGTCGGGTTTCCGTTATATCGTTGTAGTAAAGCCGGTCGTTACCAACGTTTCATATAAAATTTTTTACTCGGAAAAATAAAAGAGTTCCCGAGGTCGAACTCAGGGAGCAAGTTGTATTCTAGAGATATACAAGTTCTATTACAAAAATAAAGAGAGAGAGAGAGAGAGAGAGAGATGAAAATTTGGCTTCTTCTTCTTTTCTTCTTTCTTCCTCTTTGTCTTTGGTTCTTCCTGTTCTTCTTTGTTTCCTTTCTTGCTTCTCTTCATTTCTTCTTCTTCTTCTTCTTCTGCTTTCTTCAGTCCTTCTTCTTCTTTGTCTTCACCTGCCTTGACCTCTCTTCTTCTTCTTTCGCGATGGCCGTTGCTCTTCCTTCTTCTTCAGCCTGTCTTCTTTGCCTTGACCTCTCTTCTTCTTCTTTCGCGATGGCCGTTGCTCTTCCTTCTTCTTCAGCCTGTCTTCTTTCCTGCTCTGGCTGCTGACCTTCCGTCGTCTGCCCCGGTGCTGAGACGACTTAACGATGCCTTCGCTACAGTGCAGCAGCTCCTTCTTCTTCAGCGGGTCTGCTTCTTCTTCTTTGGCCTGCACACTTCAGAGTTTTTTCGTCAAGAGGCAAAAACCTACTCTACCCCCCTCCCCCGCGTATCTCTCTCTCTCAAATCACTCTTCGGAAGCTCTCCCAGAGCGCTACCGGGTAATCGGGTTCGGGTCAGGCCCGGGTCCAGGCCCACCGGCGTGCGTGGTGGGCGAGGAGTGCAGGTCAGTCTAATCGGGTCGGGCCAGGTCCGCGGAGCGTGGTCACGGACGAGGCCGAGTCGGGTCGGGTCGGGTGAGAGGGACCTCACCCCGTGGTAACTGAGGCAAACAGATGGTGGCACTTTTGCAATTTATGTGGGTGTGTGGCTTCAGAAACTCCCGAGGTGGGACTATCCGCGCACCCCATTTCTCTCACGCCTGCAGCAGGGATGGCGCTTCCAATTGCAACAGCTGTTGAGGCGCGCAACTCCAATTGAGGGCCGGGGTGTGTGCGCAAGACTCTTTCGCGCTGGCCGTGGCTCTTCAACCTGGGATATCTAGGCTTGGAGCAACCTCAAGCAAGCTTCGAGCTTCCTCGCCAATGGCGGTCAAGGCCTGGAACCTGAAATCAATAGAACGGCCTCTCGGCCAAATCAGACAGGCGGGGGACCTTCGCCGTGGCACGGCGAAGGTGGTCAGGGGGTCTGCAGGGGGCGAGATGGAGCTATCAGGTCGTCCTAGGTCAAACTGTGAGCGAGGGAGTGGGTGTGTTCGGTGGATCTGCAGAGGGTGTTTGGTGGGAAGTGGAGGGGCGGAAGAGGATCAGGGTGAGGAGGCGGAGGTTCTGCGGTGGTTGGCGAGCCGTGTGGGTCGCTGAGGTGATGGGAGCGGCTCGCCGGAGGGTGGTCGGAGGCGGAGAGGATGAGGGTGAACAGGAACGGTCGAGGGTTTAGTTGACTAAATTGAAAGCGGGGAAAGAAAGAGGAGAAGAAGGGGAGTAACTCTAACTTAACTGCAGGGACGAAGGGGGAGGAACAGGGCGACAGTCGTATCGACTGTCGCCGGAGAAGACGATGCCCAGTGGGGGGAGGACGGCGGTGACGACGGGGCAGAGGCAGCGCGCGCCCGTATTGCGCGACGCGGAAAGAGCAGGGGAAGAAGTCTCTGCTGCTGGTATTGCGGCAGAGCGAAGAGGAGGAGGAGGAAGAACCGCCGGAGCTGGTGGGCGTCTGCCGGAGTGAGAAGAGAGGAAAATTGGGGGTTTTCTCCGTCAGATCCAGGCTGCTTTGGTCGGTGGAGCGGCGGGGGGTATTTATAGGGTTGAAGCAGGGAGGAAGGCGGAGGGAGACGACGTGTCTCCCTCGCCGGAGAATGGTCGGAATACGAACCCATACCGTCCGTGCGTTCGCACGGCCGGTATGGGGGGCTACAATGACCATGGGGGTGCTCCTGCGACGGCTGACGACGCAGGGCACCCCCGGTATACATGCCAGGTCCTCCACCTCACCCTGCGCGGCGCCATGCTCCGCGCAAGGTCGCCGGAGCATGGTGCTGGCAGGGTTTTGCAGGAGGGACCTGTTTGCAAAGAACGAAGGAGAGTTAGGGGCCTAAATGCGAGGGTTCAAAAGTTGAGGGCCAAGGAGTAAATATATGAGGACCAAAGTGTAAAGTCGGTCAAGGAGGTTTCTTCTTAGGCTCAAGTTTTTATACATGACTAATTAGAACCTAAGGAATCTGATGGTAAATTTCATTTTCATATTAAACCTTGTTTGACCGGTCAATTTGCGTAAAGACCCAAATTAAGTTATTAATTGGGCATGGTTCTCAATGTAGGTCAAAATGGGTTCTAAAGGCCAAATTGAAGATTCTAAACCCTAGAGATTATTTTTCTATGAATTTTAGAGGGTTTATTCTATTTTTACTTTGCCTCGAACCTTGTGAATTGAAGTGGGTTATTTTAGGGTTACAGATTATCATTTGGTTCCTTGGAAGTGCTGTAGCCCTTGCTAGATTATCTCATCCCACTTTTATTCTTATTAAGCTGTTTTGACCTGTGTTTGGGCCCAGAATTACCCTGTATGCAGATTATACTGGTAAAATTGCACTTTTACCCCTTATGACTGGTTTTCTTCTCAAACTCAGAATTCTCTGAGTTAAGCCTTTCCTTGAGATATGTAGGAGCTTTTATCCTTTGTATTGGGTCAAAATGAGCTAGTTATGGCTCATGATGAGGTTCTCATCACCTCGCAATTCACATTTTCCTTAAGTGCTGCCTTGCAAAAATTCCATCTTCATTTTTTATTTCTTTTTGATTTTCTTCCCGCGGCTGCATGGTAACCTCTTCTTCTTCGCACCATTCCCTACTCACACCCCTCCCTGCCAGCCGCATACTTGATCTCCTTGCCGACCATGCCAAGCCATGCACAGCTAGGGCATGGCTGTGCATGCTTTCTCCTTTTATAAAAAGAGCGCGACTGCCTTCTTGCAAAGCTAGCTTGGTCCTCCACTTCAAAAATCCAACTTCTCCTTCCAGGGCACCATCCCCTCCCCTCTCCCTCCATACGCTGGCCCTCCTCCTCTGAGGAGACACCCGACGGACAGGAGCACCTCACGGTGGTGCACAACCACCACTGTGAGTCCACCACCTCCCAGCTCACCATAGAGCCGGTGGGCGTGGTGGCTCTTCCCTGACTTATTCACTTTCCAGCCACTTCAGCCAATGCCGCAGGCTTCAAGGTCTGAAGTTCCGCGGCAGCAGCAGCAAGGCGGCAGCAGCAGCCGCCCCAGCCCTTTCCGAGCACGCCTGCAGGCCGCCCTCTCCTCCAGCGCGCGCCTGAAAGGCACCCTCGCCTCCAGCTTCTTCGCGCAAGCGCCCTGTCGCGCTCTCTCTTCCGCAATCGGCCACCGCACGCCACTGCAGCGGCCAACCAAGCTTCACCGCACGCCGGCAGCACCCGCAAGCCTCCGTGCAAGCAACAGGTCGCCCTCGCCCTCCATCGCGCACGCCAGCAGCCCTCTCCGCGTGCTCTGTTGTGACATCCCTCCCGCAAGCCACCAGCCGAAGCCACTCTTCCGCACGTGCCGAGCTATCCGCACTCACAGCACCAGGTGTACCCGGTCGCGCGGCGTGGCCATACACTGTAGCCAATGTTCACGCCAGTCTACAAAACACTGTGGCTACAGTGGGGTGACCGGTGAGTTTCTCACTTAACCGGTTAACCGGCACGTCGCAACCAGCCGCAGCCCATGCGCGCATCTCGGCCCGCATCACCCGCACCCGCTCGCGTACGTCTCCGTGTGTCCGCCTCTCCCAGTGCCTGCCTTAGCCAACTCCATTCGCCCGTGTGCCTCTGCGTGCGCCCGCTCCAGCTTAGCCCGCAACGCGGTGCGCTGCGGCCTCTTCTCCCCTCCGCGCCAACTACCCTGTGTGCGCGTGCCTCTCCGCACGCCTATGCTCCTGTGCACGTGCGTGGAAACCACCAGATGACGCCCCGAGTGCTGCAGATGCCTTAGCCCTCCAGCCCTTACCTTCAGCAACGCTCTCTCTCTCTCTCTCTCTCTCTCACAACACTCTCTCACTCTCATCACCGACACTTACACACCTACACTCACACTTTCATACACACACACACACCTATACACTATTATATACATATATATATTGATATATATACATATATTTATATACATATACATACATACATAGATATATATATATATACACACACACACACATATATACTTACCTATATATATATATATATATATATATATATATATATTACTATATACATACACATAGATATATATATACATCTATATAGTATCATATACATACAGATACATATATATATCTATATATATCTATCTATACATATAGTTATATACATACATATATATATACATATATATACATTTATACATATATATATATACATATTACTACATATATACCTATATATATATATATATTTCACATTATTTACCATACGTCGTATTGCGGGAATATCTGCACCAGTTGCTGATATTCCCCGATACACGCATACAAAAAGCGTGATCGCACACATCTTCCGCCATCCACCTTATACTCCACGCGGCACCTCGTCTTGTCAGTTGCGCCTTTCTAGACGACGACCGACTTGACATCGTGCTACACTCCATCTCCACCTCCACCCCCACCCCTTTATACATATATAATATATACATATATATATACTATATTTACTTGATTTATGTTTCGCTTTCCTATTAGTAAAAAGATAAGAAAATATATAAAAGAGAAAAGATAATCCTTGACTTGCAGGTACTCCGTCTTGCTAATAGCAAGACCTGTTTTGGAACCCTGATTTGACTCAAAGCCAAGAACCTAATTTTGAGGGTGTGCCTCAAGGGCCAAGATTATCAGAAAAAAAGTCTAAATAAAAAAAACTAAAAACACAATAAACGAACGGAAGAGATTCGTTGTAGGAAAGGCGTAGAAACTTGACTCGTAACCCCACTTCCCTGAGTTCGACCCTGGGCCTAAAAGTGACCAAGATAAAATCAAGTAGGCCAGGTTAAAAATTTTGTAAAGTGATGGTTAGGTCCGATTTAGGTTAACCACTATACACACCACAATGATAAGATCACCATATTAACAACCTAACCGGGTCCGACACTATACCTTTTCTGGCACCGTTGACGGGGAAGTGCGCCTTCAAGTAAGTTTTTACTCCATTCCTGTAATTTTTTCTCTTCTCTCTTCACGGGTGTCTCTGTTTTTGGTGTGTAGGTGAACCTGTTGCAAGGAGAAGGCAAGCAGACGAAGTCGGAGACGTGAGCAGATCCAAGGCGGGAACGAGAGCGTGAAGACGCCGACACCGCACTGGAGCTCCGCAAACATTGCTGCACAAGTAGGTCTTTCTTTCTTAGCAACATAGGTTAACTTGTCACCCTAATAAAAAAAAAACTAAAAACTAGAAAAACTTCTTGGGATCTCTTGGGGCAACTGGATTAAAATTCACTTGTTTGATTGATTGCCTTTACCCTACCGCCCCGGGATTTCTTGCCTTACTTCGCATAGTGAAAATCCAAGAATCTTGATTCTTGAATTTTTCACCGTGTGAAGTATTCTTTGAGGTAAATAAAAAGATTGATTACCACCCCTCTTTGCCTCATTTATCTGCAAATTCGGGATCATATTTTTGGTCGGGAGACTTGGAATTGAGTTGATTCCAACCCCACCACGACTTTTCAACTTGCCTAAGATTCGATCCCGAATATTTCAACCCCAACAAATTGATTTTCTTTATCTATTGGTTGAGCCTTGTGTGTGGACATCTTTTTGGTGATTGGGAGCACTTGAATTGAAGTACTTTGGCTCCCTTTCACACTAATATAAAACTGATTCGTGCATCCACACATAGAAATCTCCATTTAGGGTAGCCCATTGCATTATAGCATGCATTAACCAATTGATATTGAAGAAGGGTTTGTTGGGTTTAGAAGAAAACTTGTATTCTCTCAAAACTCGGAGATTGGTTGAATTGGTATTTCAGCGAAATCCTAAAATCTATACTACCTAAGGCAGAATTCTAAAAATCATTCACCAATTAAAACTTAAATTCAGGGAGATTTCTCCATTGCATGCTTGTTTTACACACTTTAGAAAATCAATCACTTGGGCATTACCTGTAAACAACGCCCTTCACATTCCAAAAGCACTTGATCCTAAGCCTCTAACTAAAATTGATAATAACTTGACCCTTATTAAGGATTGGAGGTCTAACTACCTGCGTGTAGCGTCTACATGATGGTGAGGGTTCCCACGTGCTATCGGGTGTCTAAGACTGGGGCAAATGGCCTTTCAATCTAGCCCGGTGGTTCTGCGGTGCTCGCATTCGGTTCCGTAGTTCGTGATAGTAGGTAAATTAGATCTTTAAGTCTAAGGGCACACTATAGAGGTTAGGAATTTGATTGTACTGATCTGTCATCAAGTGTACCTTTGCGGTGTCATTTCTCTCATCTCTTTTCCCTTCTCATCTCCCCAATTCTTCCTGCGGTAGTGCATGTTTGGGAGGAGGTCACAAAACCCTGAACTGTTTGAATTGCCTGATAATTTTAGAAAAGGAGCCGAATCATCCTCCTCCTCCACAAACATGGCTGCACGCCCACCCCCAAATCCCAAGGGAGGAAACCGCCCTCAGAACCCACCAGGTGGTGGAGCCTTAGATCCCATAACCCGCCTCCAAGCCCAAATGGAAATGTATAATGAGCAAATTGAAGCCATAAGGGAAACATTGGAGGAAATGCAGAACCCTCCTGAACGGGAGGAGCCTAGGTCTCTTAGCTCCTATCAGAATCCCGCTGCTACAGAGACCATAGGACAAATTCGGGTCCCCATGGGCGGGGACGACTTTGAACTGAAATCGAACATAATTGGCGTAATAAATTTTCACTTCCATGGTCTTGCAAATGAAGATCCTTTTCTCCACTTGGAAGACTTAACTCGATTGGCTGAAACCGTTAAACCAAGAAATATCAGGTTACCTATAGTCCTCATGAAAATGTTCCCGTTTTCATTGCGGGATAAAGCGTCGCAGTGGTTACGCACCCTTGGAGAACCATTCACTCTTGGGAAGAGATGCGAACAGCATTTCTCAAGAAGTTCTTCCCAATCGGGCAAACCAATGCGCTTCGCCGTGCCATCACTTCATTTACGCAACAAAACGGCAAACAATTTCATGAGCGCATGGGAGAGGTATAACGACCTCCTCAGGAAGTGTCTGCACCATGGTCTGCCTAAGTGGCATATAGCCCAGATTTTCTACTATGGGCTAAATGAGACTTTGAAGTAGATTGCAGACCCTTCCTGTGAAGGGAATTTTATGAATAAAGACGAGAATAGAGCATTCGAATTGTTTGAAAATATGAGTGAAAACTCAATGAACAATGCCTCCATTGTCGCCTTTAATCGTACTAGCCCACCCCGAAATGTCCACGAAGTTGACACGGGACCCTCCCATTCATCCACTGATCTCAGCCTTATAGCACAAAAACTAGATGAAGTCTCCGTCGTGCACAAGAAGCTGGACGAGCTTCTGGCCAACCCCTCCCGTTCTATGGCAAACACCCCTACCTCACCACTTCATCACAATTCCAATTCTTCCAACACCAGGCTTATCCCGAGAAACCCCGTAAGACCTTCCTTACCGAGTGTCGCGCTGAGCGACTCGGTAAGTCATGTGGATCTGGCTTCTGCGAGCCAGTATTTCGACACGGAGGACCAAGCCTCCGTGTGCTCAGACACTCATTTACATGTGGACGCGTCTTCTGGCATAGAAGACGCTTGCGCCCTGGGGAATAACCCGTTCTCTGCCATTTATAACCTAGGGTGGCGAAATCATCCAAACTTCGCATGGTCCAACAACCCGCAACGTCAAAACCCCGCGGGTGGACCAATGCAACTGTCCGCACCCGTCATCCCAAGGGCCCAGTCTAATCCTATGGCGAATCCGCCATCAGGCCCTTGCGTACCGCAAGTAGAACACGCATCAAGTCCTCTTAACAAATTGATGCGAATGATGACGAAAATGTCAAAGCACCATGAAGAGAACATGACCTCTCTTTAGCACTAATTGGAGCAACAGAATGCTGAGATCAGTAAACTACGCATGGCGACTCAATCTCAGGGCACTCTTCCAGCACAACCTGTCCCAAACCCGCGAAATTTCGTACCCTGTGGTCCTCAACCACAGGTACGACCTTCTCAGGGGAAGGTTCATCATATTCTGCAAGCTCCTAGCATTCCACCGAGATTTCAGGCTAATCCCGCTGCAGCACCTCACTCTTATGTCCCTATTGCGAACCCTCCTCCGCCATATGATCCCACTGGACCTGCATCATCCAATGCTATCACTCCGAGGAGCGGCAAGCAGACTGTCGATCTGCCTCGACCTGATCCTGGCCCGTCTTCTTCATCGCCCTCTCATTCAGGATGCGCACCGCATTCGCGAGAGGATGATACACCCAAATTGTTGCCAAAATTAGTCCCATTCCCTGAGGCTCTACTGAGGGAGCCAAAAGGTAAAAAGAAAGATACGCAGGCCTTTGATAACCTGTGTAATTTGTTCAGGGATGTAGAAATCAAGGTACCCCTGCTCGAGGCTATCGACCACATACCTACTGTCACCCGATTTTTCAAAGACTACACATCACCCAGGCGACAGTCAAAGAAAACTAAGAATCTGGTGGTTCTCTCGCCTCATGCGAGTTGTGCTATACTGTCAAATCTACCACCGAAGCAGAAAGATCCGGGCACACCGCTTATTTCCTGTAGCATCCAAGGCTGCAATTTTAACTGTGACCTGCTTGATCTAGGATCTTCCATAAATCTCATACCGACCATCATGCTTGAAAAATTTTCCTTGGGAAATCTGAAACCCACCCCTGTCACGTTACAGTTGGCAGATCGTTCTGTCAAAATCCCGAAGTGTGTGGTGGAAGACGTGGTGGTTAGGGTCAACAGTCTCTGTTTTCCTGTTAACTTTCTTGTTTTAGATATGGAAGTTCCTAGCTCACTTTCTGATTGTCCGATCATCCTTGGTCAACCTTTCTTGGCTACAGCCCATGCCCTTATCGACTGCGAGTCGGTCTGTATTGAGATTACCGTTGGATCTGAAAAGCTCAAGCTTAACATCTTCAAGGCAACCAAGAACTTTGATTGCGATTGTATCGAGGATGACACGTCTAACGAGGACATGGCCGCCAGCGTGTGTATCGGACTAATTGGGACCTATTCTGACTGCTATGGATTACCTGTAAACCTTGACGATTGCCTGACCGACACATATTGTGACGTTCCCCCATCCCTCCCTTGTCTCGTACCTTCTCCTGGCCAAACTTCTGATGAGGTTTTCTCCGCTTCCCATACCTCGTGGTGTGAGTCATATCCAGGCTACTCACCGCCGGTCCACACTCTTGAAGACCGGATTCCCTTTCTTTCTTGCCAAATCAGGCGGATTTGCAACTCCACACTGGGACCTTGAGCCCATATCCTACTCACCGGGGCTATTCCCTTTTGGATCCATCTATCCAAGAAGCTCCTCTTCTTGGCCAATCTGAGGGCCAACTTCTTCTTCCCGACTTGTTCTCCAATCCGCCTGGGACACTCTCGTCCCATGAAATGCCAAACCTCTCACCATCCACCATCACTTTTCACTTCACTGTCACGCTCACTTCACCACCTACCATCCACCCACCCTACCACCCTGTTGTATACACTGCACCTCAGCTCTCGTTACCCGATCTTTCATCCTTTCTCTACCTTTCCCTGCATGCATATGAGGACATAGCATCGTTTGGCATGGGGGGGTGGATAAGCATCCATAGGATCTGGGTATTTTATGGTATCATGCAGTTTCCACCTATTTATAAATATGCAAGAAAAAGAAAAAGAAAAAATATATAATAATAATAATAAATGGTGTTTAATAATGATCTGAACGCTAAAACAAAAATACAATAAGTGTTTATGGATATTCAACCTCTGTTTTGAAGACTTTCTAAGCCACAGAAGCTTGATTCGCTCAGGCTCGGCTTCATTCACTTGAGCATTGACAAAATAAGATCAGATTCTCTCCTAACTAAGGACGTATTCTTGTACCTGAGACACCAGTACAGGATTCGTTGGTTTGCTTCTACTTGAGAGCTTAAGTAAACTTGGTTCACACTACACATATCAAGAAAGACCAGGTGAACATAAGATCCAACCCTAGTGTTCATTAGGGAAGGTGGAGTCCTTACCTGTGCGCTCAGGTAGACTTTTTATCCCAGGTTTGAGTCTTGTGTTTAGGAGAAACTCTTTCCACCAAAAAGAAACTCTCCCACCAAAAAGAAAAGTGTGCTCCTCCAAATAATGTTGTAAGAGATATACTGACACGTGTTTCAAAAAAAGAAATGCAAATAAGTCAGTATATCTCGCAAATATCTGTAAAGTCTCTACCCTAAAAAAGTTCTTCAGGGCAAGTCACAAATACCTTATTTTCCTGTGAGCCACAAATGTCAGAAAATGGGAGTTGAGTTTTCCGTCATCTTCTTAAGGGTTAATCCGAAAATATGAGCTGAAACTGGGACCAACCTGTACTTAAAAATTTGTGAAACCCTGGGCTTGAGTCTTAATGTTCATCTGGTCAGTCTTGATCCCTCACTAAGCACAAGCCATAACCTCTTGAGCTCTCGAGTATGGCAAAAACCTTCTGGGTCCTGGAAATCGTACTTAAGGTTTAAATATCAAGAGTCCTAGTTAATCGAGAGATGATCTATGTCATGTGAGACTTAAAATACCGGTAGTCTTCTCTACAATTGGTTCTCACAATATAACAATAAACACACCTATGTCACCTCAGAAGAAAATCTTAAGCTTAAAGATCATTTATAAATACTGTTTTGCTAAGGACTACAAAAAGATAGGCATGGGGGTATGATTGCATCGCAAAAATACACCTGCAATTGTGCCGTCTTGTGCTATTCCTAGCATTATCAGTGCATATTAGGTAGACATAGTCGCATTTGTGAATATAGACGCATGCATGCATTTAATTGAGAGAGGAGGAGAGTGAATAAATTGGCCTCGCAATTCACATTTTCCTTAAGTGCTGCCTTGCAAAAATTCCATCTTCATTTTTTATTTCTTTTTGATTTTCTTCCTGCAGCTGCATGGCAACCTCTTCTTCTTCGCACCATTCCCAGCTCACACCCTTCCCTGCCAGCCGCATACTTGATCTCCTTGCCGACCATGCCAAGCCATGCACAGCCAGGGCATGGCTGTTCATGCTTTCTCCTTTTATAAAAAGAGCGCGGCTTCCTTCTTGCAAAGCTAGCCTGGTCCTCCACTTCAAAAATCCAACTTCTCCTTCCAGGCCACCGTCCCCTCCCCTCTCCCTCCATACGCCGGTCCTCCTCCTCTGAGGAGACACCCGACGAATAGGAGCACCTCACGGTGGTGCACAACCACCACCGTGAGTCCACCACCGCCCAGCTCACTAAAGAGCCAGGGGGCGTGGTGGCTCTTCTTTGACTTCTTCACTTTCCAGCCACTTCAACCATTGCCACAGGCTTCAAGGTCTGAAGCTCCACGGCAACAGCAGCAAGGCGGCAGCACGCAGCAAGGCAATAGCAGCCGCCCCAGCCCTTTCCGTGCACGCCTACAAGCCACCCTCGCCTCCAGCACGCGCCTTGATGAGAGCCTCATCATGAGCCATAACTAGCTCATTTTGACACAATAAAGAAGATAAAAGCTCCTACATAACCTAGAAGAAGGCCTAACTGAAGAAACAAGTGCTCTAAGAAGAAAACATGAAATAAAGGTTAAAACTGCAATTTTACCATTGCAGTAGATAAACGGGATTTCTCAGAGGCAAAACATAGGTCAAATGGTCTAAATGAGATAAAAAGTGGGTTGAGTCAATCAGAAATGGGTTCATGTGCAATCTAAGAACTAAAAGACACTTGGTAACCCTAAAACAGACCCGCTTAAATTAACAAGGTTCCGGTTAGAACAAAAAGCAAGTAAACCCTCTACAAATCATGGAAAACCATACTCTAGGGTTTAGAACACTTAATTTGGCCTTTGGAACCTAGTTTGACCTAGATTAGGGTCCTAGCTCTTCAATTAACCTAATTTGGGTTTTTACGCAAAATATCCAGTCAAACGAGGTCAAACCTGAAATATAACTTCTCCATTGGTTTCCTTAGGTCCAAATTAGGTTTATACCAAAATTTGGACCTAAGGAGAGGTCATCTTGACCTACTTTGCAAGTTAGTACACCCAAATCACAAAGAGGTCCCTATCTTTTGAATATCCTTGCAGAGAGCCCCCTAGGTTCCTCGCCTTCTTTGCAAACCGGTCCTGCCGCCATTGCTAGGGCAGAACCGAACTCCGGCGAGGTTCGGAGAGGGATTGCTCTCTAATCCCTCAGAGATTCCCTCCCAGAAATGGAAGGAGGATTCTCTGAGGAATTCCCTTCCTCATAAAGTCAATCACAATCGTTGGTGTGAACCCAATCTCTCGTGCGAACGCACGAGAGATTTGGGTATCCTAACTCCTTTCCATCTCCGGCGACCAACTTCAGGCAATTACGTGCCCTTCACGCCCTGCACACCAAGTCCAGCACCTATAAAACACCCCTCGGACCCGGCCACTCATCTTGAGCTTGATTTGGCCGAGTTTCCCCCTTCAATTCCTCTCCTCCTGCTCGGTCAAATACCCCAGCTAGCTCCGGTGAGCCTCCCTCCCCTCCCTCTTCGCTCTGCCACAAAACCAGTGGCAGAGTTAGCTTCCTGACCTCCCTCCGCGTCGCGCAGTACCAGCGCACGCCGCCTCAGCCCCGTCGTCGCCGCCGTTCTCCCCCACTGGGCGTCATCTTCTCCGGCGACAGCAAGTACTGCTGTCTGCCTTCTGTCCCCTTTCGTCCTTACAATTAGGTTAGAACTCCTCTCCATCCTATCCTCTCTCTTTTCCCCCTGTTATCTCATCTGATTACCCCTCGACCGACGCTGACCACCCTCATCTTCCACATCACCGACCGAACTCCGGCGAGCCGCCCACACCACTCCGCCACTCCACACGGCTCGCCAACCACCTCGTGAGCTCCGCCTCACCACCAGGAACTCGCTCCACCCCACAACTGCCACTCCAGACCTCCATAATCACCCCCCGAACAACCCACCGTCTCCGGCCACAGGTTGACCTAGGCGGGCACGCCTAGGCCGACAGGCAACCTGCAGCATCACCCACCGCCTTCGCCGTGCTACGGCGAAGGTTTCCAGCCATTCTAATTGGGCCAATAGGCCGTTCTGTGGAAGTTCAGGTAAACGCTCCGGCCGCCATTAACAGTCGAAGCAGCAGGAAGCTTGGAGCAGCAGCAGGCGTCAGGCTTCCCAGGCGGCAGGTGCAGCAGACTCTCGCAAGAGTTGCGAGGTGACTGAGTTCAGCAAGGATCAGCAGCAGGGCCTTCAGCGTGGGCAATTGCACACGAGAGTCTGCGGGCGCACGCAAAGGAAGGGCGGAAAGTTTAGTCCCACATCGTGGAATCTCAAGGCACAGGTATGGTATAAAGCTTTTTTGTGATATACGTTTACTGCCTCGAAAGCACAGGGGTGAGGTCCCTCACTGACCCCACCCGCCTCGTCCGCGGCCTGACCACGCGGACCTGGCGGATCCGACCCGACCTAGACCTACGCACTCCTCGCGCATCACACACCTGCAGGTGCGCCTGGTCCCGGGTACGATCCGACCCGATTGAGACTGTGGCTCTGGGAGAGCGGTTAGAGTGAATTGCTTGAGAGAGAGACACGCGCGGGTAGAGGGAGAAGGGTTAGGTTTTGTTCCCCTGTGCAGGCAGGCTGATTGCAGGAGAAGGACGTGGCCGCTGCAGAAGAAAGGAGAAGCAAGACAAAGAAGAAGAAGAAAGCAAGACAAAGAAGAAGAAGAAGGCAACGAAGAAGGAAGAAAGCAAGACAGAAGAAGAAGAAAGAAAGAAGTCTTCGCAGGCGAAGGAGGAAAACAGAAAGGTTAGAGGTCTTCGCAGGAGAAGAAGAAGGACAAGGGAAGATTGCAAAGAAATCTGAAAGGCAAAGCAGAAGAAGAAAAAGAGAAAGAAAGATCACATTTAAGACGTCTGATACATAAATCAGACGTCTAATTCTATTTTTTTTACATCTTTCTTAAAAACTCTTTGAATCAATTATATTTGCATTTAACAGTTGTATTCTTGGGTTTTACAAAGTACTGAGTTTGCTCCCTGTGTTCGACCTCGGATACTCCGGTCTTCGAGTAATAAAAACTTTATATTTGTTCGAACGTTTTGTCGGTTATACTACAACATAATACGCTTTAAATCCGCACGAAACGTTGAAAAACGCCTGCAGGCACCCTCGCCTCCAGCTTCTTCGCGCAAGCGCCTTGTCTCACTCTCTCTTCCGCAACTGGCCACCACACGCCACTGCAGCGGCCGGCCAAGCTTCACCGCACTCCAGCAGCACCTGCAAGCCTCCACGCAAGCAACAGGTCGCCCTCGCCCTCCACCGTGCACGCCAGCAGCCCTCTCCGCACGCTGTGTCGCGACATCCAGCCGGAGCCACTCTTCCGTGCGCACCAAGCCGTCCGCACTCACAGCACCGAGCGTACCTGGTCGTGCGGCGCCGCCATACACTGTAGCCACTGTTCACGCCAGTCTGTGGAACACTATGGCTACAGTGGGGTGACAGATGAGTTTCTCACTTAACCGGTCACCTGGCGCGTCGCAACCAGCCGCAGCCTGCGTGCGCATCTTGGCCCGCGTCGCCCGCACCCGCTCGCGTACGTCTGTGTGCATTCGCCTCTCCCAGTGCCTGCCTTCGCCCGCTCCATTCGCCTGTGTGCCTCTGCGTGCACCCACTCCAGCTCTTCACGCAACGCGGTGCGCTGTGGCCTCTTCTCTCCTCTACGCTAACTCCCCTGCATGCATGCGCCTCTCCGCGCGCCTATGCTCCTGCACGCGCGCGTGGAAGCCACCAGACGATGCCCTGAGTGCTGCAGACGCCTTAGCCCTCCAGCCCTCACCTCCAGCAGCGCTCTCACTCTCTCTCTCTCTCTCTCAACACTCTCCCACTCTCTTCACCGACACTTACACACCTACACTCACACTTTCATACACACACACACACACCTATACACTATTTTATATATATATATATATATGTATGTATGTATGTGTACATAAATATATATATATATATATATATATACGTGTACATATATATATTGATATATATACATATATTTATGTACACATACATACATACATATATATATATATATATATACATACATATATATATACATATATATACATTTATACATATATATATATACATATTACTACATATATACCTATATATTTATAACCATATATATATACATAGAGATATATTTACATATATACATATATATATATATATTTTTCACATTATTTACCATACATGGTATCGCGAGAATATGTGCACCAGTTGCTGATATTCCCCGATACACACGTACAAAAAGCGTGATCGCACACATCTTCCGCCATCCACCTTACACTCCACGCGACACCTCATCCTGTTGGTTGCATCTTTCTAGACGACGATCGACTCGACACCGTGTTACACTCCATCTCCACCTCCACCCCCACCCCTTTATACATATATAATATATACATATATATATACTATATTTACTTGATTTCTATTTCGCTTTCCTATTAGTAAAAAGATAAGAAAATATATAAAAGAGAAAAGATAATCCTTGACTTGCAGGTACTCTGTCTTGCGAATAGCAAGACCTATTTTGGAACCCTGATTTGGCTCAAAGCCAAGAACCTAATTTTGAGGGTGTGCCTCAAGGACCAAGATTATCAGAAAAAAAGTCTAAATAAAAAAAACCAAAAACACAATAAACGAACAAAAGAGATTCGTTGTAGGAATGGCGTAGAAACTTGACTCGTAACCCCACTTCCCTGAGTTCGACTCTGGGCTTAAAAGTGACCAAGATAAAATCAAGTAGCCCAGGTTAAAAATTTTGTAAAGAGATGGTTAGGTATGATTTAGGTTAACCATTATACACACTTTAACAATAAAATCACCATATTAACAGCCTAACTGGGTCCGACACCACCCTACAACTAAGTCAAAATTTCTCAACCAATATTCGATTGGTTAGAAATATAGAAAAGTAGGTATGAATCATATTTCGTGGATCACAAATGGTAGTGGGTATTGTTGCCTCAATGAAATTTATTCATAACACAAACTCAACTATGAACTCAAACTTTTAAACAAAAATAAAATTATCTCTTTCTTTTCTTCTTATATATATTTTTTTTCTTTTCTTTTTTTTATTTTTTTTCTTTCTTTGTAACTACCAACACAACACAACACAATGCAACTTTCATTTTTGAGGCATTATTAGGAAATGATGGCGTTCAAGAGGATATTGTGTAGCTTATATGATGAATGTGTCTACTCTAGGCATAGGGAATGAATGGATAGGACAATGTATTTCTAACCTTTGACACTAACACCCTCCTTCAGCCAAGAATTCCATAAAGGATGGTCGTGACCATCCACCTTAGTCATAGTTTTATTAGAACTCGATTTCTATGTATTTGCCTTATTTGGTGGCTCTAAAAAATTCACGAAAAGTTTGTACGTGGGATCCGAGAGTGGAAAACTATGCCTAACTCCTCGGTATCATTATCCAATTATCCAGAACTTAAAAGTCCTCACACTAGACTTAGAGCACCAGTAAACACTCTACTCTCACCTCATAAATGTTAGGTGGATCTACTGAAAGATAGTTTTCCTGATTCCTTAACTAACTATCCAAGGGTTCAGGAAAAGAAGCACTACTTCTCCTTGACAAACTAAAAATGTCTATTGGTTTTCATAATGGATCCATTACAAAGTCTACGTGTAAGTAAAATAATTGTATTGGATTCTAAACTAAGAAACAATTCAAGAAGAAAATCCTCAATAAAATTTCCTTGATAAAAATCTTTTTGAATAAATGCTATGTATAAATGCTATTCTTTTGTTTTTTTTAGGTGTTGGTAGAAAATCTTTAGTGTAAGTATACTACCCCCCCCCATGCCTAAATTCGTGCATGTCCTCATTCATGAAAATAAACATAAAACATATAATAATTTAAAGTGTAGAGAGAGGGAAAAGGCTGAAATCACCTGGAAAAGCTTTTGAATATTAACATTCAGCATATTCCAACACCTATACAAATCAGAGGACAAATATGCTATATATATATAAAGAAAATAAGAGTTATGTACATATGTATAAATAAATAATTGTTGAGTTTAACGCCTCCAGGGCGAAAACTCTGTCACACATCCTCAAGAAGATGTATCATTTTGTCAGCAAGAGGAGGTTCCTGGGCTAAAAATGGCTTGAGGCGCTGGCCATTTATAGTAGAAACATGCCAGTTTTCGGGACAACCCCATTTGGATATGAGCGAATCACTATACAAGGTCCATTCCACTTCGATTTTAACTTCCCTGCAGAGAATTTTAGCTTTGAATCAAACAACCAGACTTACTGTTTGACAGAAAATGATTTCCTCTAGATGTGGCGGCCATGAAACGCCTTGGTTTTATCCTTGTAAATTTTTACACTTTCATAGGCCTCTCGCCATATTTCCTCTAACTCACTGAGCTGGAGCTTCCTTTCACAACCTCTCGTATCAAGGTTAAAATTACACTTCTCACCACCCAAAAGGCGCGATGCTCCAGCTCAACCGAAAGATGACAGGCCTTTCCATACACCATTCTATATGGTGACATTCCAAGCGGGGCCTTATACGTAGTCCGATATGCCCAAAGTGCATCAATTAACCGATCAGACTAATCTTTTCAATTGAGTCTAACCGTCTTCTGAAGAATGAGTTTAATTTGCCAGTTAGACACCTTAGCTTGCCCATTAGTCTGTGGGTGATATGGGGTAGCAATGTGATGGTGAACCCTATATTTCTTCAATAAAGCTCTGAAATGGGCATGCATAAAGTGACTTCCCCCATTGCTAATCAATGCACAAGGAACACCAAATCTCGCAAAAATAAATTCCCAAAGGAAAGAGATAACAGTCTTATGATCAGCATGCCTCGTAGGAATAGCTTCCACCCACTTCGAGACATAACCTACCTCTAGCAGAATATACTCAAAGCCATGTGTTACGAACCGTACTTTCAAACGTCTTTTAAGACGTCTGGGAGGTGTCCCAGACACCGTACCAGACGTCTGGTATCACTTCCAGACGTCTGGGATTCATTTTTCTGCGGCGCACACCGTTGTGTTTGCGCGCCTGCACGCGCAGACCTGCTCCGCCTCTTCTTTTTCCCTCTCCCTCCTGCAGGCTCTGTCGCGCTCTCTCTCTCCACCTCGCGCGGCCTTAAAAGGCCACGCCCTCCCCCTCACTCCCGTCACCTCCGCCCCCTTCCTCTTCTCCTTCCAGTCGGTGCGCAAGAGCGGGCGCGAGTGAGCGGCGGCAGCGACAGCCGCGGCGGGTGCGGGAGGAGGTGCTGCGCGGGGGAGGAGGTGTCGACCGTGAGGGCTCAAGCCTGCCGGGGCAGCGGGAGTCGGCCGATGGGGGCGCAGCGGGCGCGGAGCGACGCGGGAGGCCTGCTGTAGCTCGAGCAACAGGCGGAGCACTCGCAGCGCGGCCGGGCATCGCGAGCGGAGGGCGAGTTGCGCCTTGGTTCTGGAAACTTTTCCAGAATTAGACGTCTGGGCTGATAGCCAGACGACGGGCACGACGTCTAGAAGACTGTCCAGACGTCCGGGGTGACCATCGGGAGTCTGGGAACTAGGCCAGACGCCCCCGCAGGCTTCTGGACATCTGAGAGCCCACGCAGAGCGAGGTAATTCGCTGATCCACTTTTTAAGACGTCTGGAATAAGTTCCAGACGTCTGATTTTGCACTGTTTCATCGTCTTTGACCCGTTTAGGGCCCGTTCGGGTTTCGTTTTCCATGTTTCGAGTTGCGTTCTTTTCGGAATTACATCCTCTACTCGTCTACAGTAGCTGTATACTATTTTGAGAAATCCCTTGTGTTTTATCCTTATGATAGGACCCCGTTCCTTTGCAGTCTCGGGGTTTGCGGAGGCACGCGGGATTCCCGACCACGCCCCCAGTTCGCCTGTTGTAACCTGTAGAGTGTCTTTAAGTATAATCTGTTAAATTATGAAACTATAAATAGAGCCTAGGACTTTGCATGAATCCTAGGAATGAGAAATAGATTGAATGGTAGATCCTAGGGTGTTGCATGAATCTTAGGGCTGGAAAACTAGATTGTATGATAGATCCTAGGATATGGCATGAATCCTAGGATGGGAAAACTAGTGGAATATGTGAACACTGCAGTCTTGAAAATGTGGAAAAGAAATAATAGCTTCCTGTGAATTGAATTAACAGCTGCCTGTTATGAATAAATGAACATGATTAAGAATATGGGATGTATGAACGTGAAACTGGAAAGGTGAAACCGGAATGCGCTGAGTTAAAGAGCTGGAACCCTACGGGGAATTAGGAGTAGAACACTTGGAAAGTGAATGGAATAGAATTGGGGAAGTGAGCTGGCCCTTGAGTACGGAGTACCAAGGAGAGCGACTGTCCCCCTATTTAGTGCAGAGTGGAACTAGCCGCCCCAGGGACCCGAGGTTAGGACTGGCCACTCTGTACCGACTTGCTGGCCCTCGTGTACGTAGTACCGAGGAGAGCTACTAGTGTAGGGAGGTACTAGCTACCCCACGGGCCCCGGGGTTTTACTAGCCTCCTACACCGACTTGTTAGGCCCACTGGGGCAAACCAGGGTAGGCAGGTGAGGGTGCGCGGACTGTGGAGGGGCAAGGCCCCTGTTTGGTTACTGTGAAGGGGTTGGACCCCTGTTACTGAGAGGGCTCTGCCCTGTACTGGTTCCATGTTGTGCTTTGGGCGCACCCGTTAACGGAAACGACTGACCGCGTGCCAGTGCGGGTTAGCTACCCGTGCGTTTACCGCGCATGCCATAGTCACCGTTACGTCTGTCAGTGACCTTGGGGTGGTTGACTGAGAGTAGGATCACCACTGAGGACTCTCTCGGCCAGGAGAGCACCACGTGCTACATCTACTGTTCGGAAAAGACTGCAATCAAGATCGTTCCCACGAGGAACATTCGAGATCAAGTGAAGGATCTGAGAAATAGATAAATTGTGAAACAATAGAAAGACATAAATAAAGGAAGAAAGAAAATTAAAACAGCTACTGTACACTTTACTGTTTCTTTAGTTTAGCTGCCACTCTACTCAGCATTTTGCTGACGTGTTACACTCGTTACCTTTCAAGACCAGGTGTTGAGTAGCCAGGGTCAGCGGCTGCAGAGGACGCTGGGCCGAGTAGGGTCCAGTAGAGTTACCACTGTTCTCTTGTACCTCTTTTCGGTTCCACTGTAGTGAGTAGTTCTTGTTTCCGCTGTACTTTTCTTTACCTGCAGTTCATATTATGTTATTAATGTTGTTCTACTGTTGTGGTGGTACATACTGTAGTGGTTTCTTTCCTTACTGCTGTATTTTCTTACCGTTAGTTATATTCATGTTGAATGTGGTTTATTTTACTGTTCTTTTGGTTACTTCCTCGTTGGACGACTAGGTCTTGGGTTTAGTCGAGTCGGTCCAATTCTCGTGTCTTGTAGGGACTCGGGAATCGGGTCGTTACAAGATGGTATCAGAGCAAGGTCGTCCCGAGAAGTGAATCAACTGACTGAAAAATAACCAATTCTCATGTCTATAACTAGAGTAGCCACCACAACATATCTTTTGACATGAGCTCTTAGACGTTTCCGTTCGGTATCGTTCTGTAGTGACGTGTTCCGTTTTGTTTCACGTCTCCTTGCAGGAGATGCCTCGTCGTGGGACCAGTGAGGTGGGCCGTGGGCGCGGCCGAGGACGAGGTCGGCGAGGTGGGCGTGCTGTTGCCGACACCCCAGTGGACTAGCCACTACTCCCGGGCGTCCAGGCCCAGGACCTCGCCCGGCTGATATGAGACATTGTACGAGAGGAGCTCCACCCACCGCCCCGAGCACCTCACCCTGAGGCTGTGGAGGGGGAGTCCCCTGTGGGACCACTCGACGAACGCGGCGCTGGACACGGGGGAGGGGATGGGCAGCCGCAGCCCCCACCTTCCTCCGATACTTCTGTGCACGAGGCACCGTTGCCTGGGGGTGGACCAGCATCCCCATTGTAGTGCCACTCCGAGCTCTTCGGGCAGTTCCGGGAGCTGAAGCCCCCCTCCTTCAAGGGGGATGAGGACCCGACCGAGGCAGAGGACTGGCTTGAGCAGCTGGAGAAGATTTTCGACACCCTTCGCCCCCCGGTGGAGTGCCGCGTGGCCTTTGCCACGTACCAGCTGGAGAGTGCGCCACACAGGTGGTGGAGGGCGGTCCGGGGACAGGAGAGGGATAAGCCGACCTGGGACCAGTTCGTCTCCCTCTTCTGCGAGCAGTACTTTCCCCAGACGTGGCAGGACCAGAGGAGGCGGGAGTTCCACACTCTCCGCCAAGGGACGATGACCGTGAGCGCGTACCGCACGTGTTTCCTGGAGCTATCCTGCTTTGCAGCGACAGCAGTAGCTACTGAGGAGGAGCACCTTTGGAGGTTCACTGAGGGGCTCCTGCCTGCGATTCGGGGGTATGTCAAACCCCTGAAGCTGCCTACGTTTTTGAGGGTGGTAGAGGCAGCTATGACTTACGAGGAGACCAATCCGTCCGCGCGAGACACTGACAGTGGGCGGAAGAGGCCCTTTCAGCTAGACTTTTCACAGGGCCGGCGAGAGAGGAGACATGTGGCGTCCGCAGGAGAGTCGTCATGTTTTACAGGGCCATCAGTGGCCTTTGGGGGCCCTCGACAGGGGCCAGTCGCCAGCACCGGACCCCCGCTCAGCCGACAGCAGGGACCCACTGAGGGCGGGAGTCGGGTTCCCCTATTTTACCAGTGTGGCCAGCCGGGCCACATCAGGAGGGACCGCCCGTCTAGGGCAGGAGGTCAGCAGATACTTCCCGCGCAGAGCACTGGAGGACGCGCAGGAGGCCACGGTTACCAGGCGCGAGGAGGAGGACAGCAGTCACAAGGAGGGTATCGGCCAGCACCTACCCGTCCGACATAAAGTGTGGCTGCTTCGTCCGCACCTAGAGCTGAAGGGCGTATCAACACCCTGACACACAGGGACGCCAGAGCTTCGGGATCGGTGGTAGCAGGTATGGTTTCAGTTTCCGACAGACTCGTTTACACGCTTTTCGATTCCGGCGCTACACACTCGTTTGACGCAGCCAGTTTCGCAGTTAGTTTGGACCAGGATTATACACTGTTAGAGAATCTGTTCGTAATCAGAGGTTCGAGTGGTCAGCTGTTTGTAGCTGAGGAGGTGTACACGGATTGTGAGGTCAGCGTCGGGGGACATTGCCTGCCAGCTGACCTGATTATGTTACAGATGGAGGACTTTGGAGTGATTCTGGGGATGGATTGGCTGTCTGCTTACCACGCCTTGGTGGACTGTTTTGAGAGGAAGATCGTCTTCTCCATTCCGGAGTTGCCTTCTTTCGAGTTTCACGGACAGCCAGTGGACGGAGGTTTCAAGTGCATTTCGGCACTTCGGGCGGCGAGGCTTTTGAGCCAGGGGTGTGAGGGCTTCCTAGATTGTGTGGTGGCAGAGCCCAGCCCTGTGGCAGACTTCCAGAGCATCCCGGTGGTCAGAGAGTACCCTGACGTGTTTCCAGTAGAGTTACCACTGTTCTCTTGTACCTCTTTTTGGTTCCACTGTAGTGAGTAGTTCTTGTTTCTGCTGTACTTTTCTTTACCTGTAGTTCATATTATGTTATGAATGTTGTTCTACTGTTGTGGTGGTACATACTGTAGTAGTTTCTTTCCTTACTGCTGTATTTTCTTACTGTTAGTTATATTCATGTTGAATGTGGTTTATTTTACTGCTCTTTTGGTTACTTCCTCGTTGGACGACTAGGTCTTGGGTTTAGTCGAGTCGGTCCGGTTCTCGTGTCTCATAGGGACTCGGGAATCGGGTCGTTACCCCATGCGAGTTTGGGAATGGGCCCATAAAATCGATGCCCCAGACATCAAACACCTCCACGACCAAAATTGGTTGGAGAGGCATCATGTCCGCCTAGTCATGGAACCTGCTAACTAGCATCGCTTGTAGTTCATGGCATAAAGGTGTTCATCCTTAAAAATCGAAGGCCAGAAGAAACCAAACTGCAAAATTTTCGTAACAGTCTTTCTACCATAAAAATGCCCACCACAGGCCTCACTGTGGCAAAAGGATAACACACTCGAGATCTCAGAATCTGGGACACATCTCCTGATCACTTCATCAGAACCAATCCGGAACAGCAAGGGATCATCCCAAAAATAATGCCTGGCCTCAAAAAGAAATCTCATCCTTTGGTCCTTAGATAATACTGACGGTATCTTTTCTACAACAAGATAATTTGCAATATCTGCATACCAAGGAGAATCAACAGAGTCAATGGCCAACAGTGATTCATCTGGAAATTTATTAGAAATAGCAGGAGAAAAAGGAATATGTGCTGGGTTAATTCTCGATAAATGATCAGCGACAACATTCTGAGCTCCAGCTTTATCTCTTATTTCAATGTCAAATTCCTGTAGAAGAAGAATCCATCTAATAAGGCATGGTGTGGAATCCTTCTTAGCCAACAAATGCCAGAAGGTTGAATGATTCGTGTAAATAATGACCTTGGACCCAAGTAAGTATGATCTAAACTTTCCCAGCCTCAAAACTACCACTAGCAGCTCCTTTTCTATAACAGTATAATTACACTGAGCCTCATTCAGTGTCTTGCTAGCGTAGTAAATCACAAACAGGCGAGGCTCCTAATGTTGGCCTAAGACTACTCCGATAGCAAAATTGGATGCATCGCACATCATCTCAAAGTCCAGTGACCAGTCGAGTGGTTGGAGAATAGGAGAATCAGATACAGCCTTTTGTAGAGTCATGAAAGCACTGTGATAGTTAGAATCAAACTCAAATGGGGCATTAGAGACTAGAAGATTCATCAGTGGTCAAGTAATGTTAGAGAAATCTTTAATGAATCTTCTATAGAATCCAACATGCCCTAGGAAGGACCTAATCTGCTTGACCGAGCTAGGGGGAGGTAAACGAGAAATGATATCAGACTTAGCACAATCAACTTCTAATCCATCCTTAGAGATCCTATGACCTAGTACTATGCCATCTCTCACCATGAAATGGCTCTTCTCCCAAGATAGTACTAGGTTGACTTGAATGAACCATATAAGGATCTTAGAGAGATTATCAAGACAAGAGTCAAAATCATCTCCAAAAATAGAGAAGTCATCCATAAACACTTCCATATAATCCCCAATCATGTCAGAAAAGATGACCATCATGCAATGCTGAAAGGTAGCAGGTGCATTGCACAGGCCAAAAGGCATTCGCTTGAAAGCAAATGTACCAAAAGGACATGTGAAAGTCATCTTGTCTTGATCAGCTAGGCTAATTGCTACTTGATTATACCCAGAGTATCCATCTAGAAAATAAAATAATTCTATCCAGCTAATCTTTCCAAATTTTGGTCAATGAAGGGAAATGGAAAGAAGTCCTTCTTAGAAGCCAAATTGAGTTTTAGATAATCGATGCAAACCCGCCAAGTTGCAACGTGGGTTGGGATGGATTCCCCTTGTTCGATTTTGATCACTGTGAGTCCAACCTTTTTAGGAACAATCTATATTGGGCTCACCCACTGGCTGTCTGAAATAGGATATATGATATCAGCATCTACCATTTGACTCTCCATCATATCTGGATTTAGTCTTCGTTGAGGTTGTCGCGTCGGTTTCATCCCCTCATCCGTATATATATGATGAGTGCAGTAGGATGGGCAAATACCACGTAGATTAGAGATACTCCACCCAATAGCAGCCCTATGATCTTGGAGCATAATAATCAATTTAAGTTCTTGTTCTTGGGTTAAGCAGAAGCTGATAATAACAAGTCTGATGCTCACCCAAGAACACATACTTAAGAGAATCAGGTAAGGACTTCAATTCGAACACAGGTGGAGGAGATGTAGAATCAGTAGTAGAATGAAGAGGAAAGGAAAGGGAAGGATCAAGGAGGTATACCTGATTATCATTATGCTCAGAGCCATCAGACTCGACTACTGCAGGAAGGGGTAGTAGTGGTTGCAGCAACAAGATGATCATGTGATTCTAGAGAGGGTAATAATGGATCATAAATCTCATCAAAATACCTCTCATATGGACTAAGTCTGTCTGTACCAACCATACCGGTCTGTAAATGCAGTAGTGAGTCAGAACCATAAAGTCCTCCAGACGTACTAGGATATACCAAGTCTGGGGTACGGGAATCAAATACACACCCCAAGCAATCAGCTGAGGGGAAAGGTGAAATATGTAGAGCAGTAGTCTCAATCCCTAGGTAGGAATCGGTCGACCCTGATGTCAATGAGGATGAATAAGACATTGGGTCACTGTAGAGAAGCCCAATGTTGCCACAATACTCCTGATCATCATCCTCATACTCATCCTCGATTAGATCACAATCAAAATTTTTGGATGCCCTAAATATATCCATTGTTAATCTCTCATTCCCTAGGGCAATTTCCATGCATCCGGATGCACAATCAATGTTTGCTCGAGCGGTCACCAAAAATGGGCGACCTAGAATAATAGGTGCATTACGGAGATCAGCAGGAACCTCTATATCAAGAATAAATAAATCTGCTGGAAAATAGAATCCACAAACTTTCACAATGATGTTCTCAACAACCCCTCTTGGTACCTTCACTGACCGGTCTGCCAACTGAATAGTAATCAAGGTAGGCTTCAACTCCCCAAATCTAAATCAATCATAAATAGCAGTGGGAGTCAAATTAATGGAGGAACCCAAATCAAGAAGGGCTTTGTCAAACGATGAGTCCTGCAAGAAGCAAGAGATCAAAGATGTACCAATGAACATGATGTGATCTAAGGCATCGAGAAGGGGAACCTGAATATGTACTTCTTTGAACATAGCCATGAGGTCCTCATGATTCTTAACTCCATTTTTCTGCCTCAATGAATCTCTAATGGCAGCTCCAGGCAAAGGGAGAGGAATCTCATGGTCTTCAATCATTGGTCTTTTTCCTTTGTCTTCCTTAGGTGGTTCCCTATCAGAATAAGAGTAGGAGGAAGAACCACCCTAAGGAAGAGGCCACGGTAAATCATGATCCGTCTGCCTATATGGTGGATCTTTTGTGGTAGTTCCACTCCTCAATGTAACAGCTTTTGCATCGGCAAACTGATCATGAGGTGGGGGAGGAGCAGAAGGAACATTCTGGGCAGGATTAGGTAACAAACTAGGCTGATTATATCCAAGTGGTACAGGAGGTACCTGAAGTATCGCATGTGCCTGACCCTATGGTGCAGGATACCTAGGTGGAAGACCTAGGTTTTGCACATTCCTAGGGTTCGGAACAGGTTGGGAGGGCAAGGCTCCCTGTGTAACATCCCGAACATGGATTTCTAAGTCATTTCAGACTAAGCATATCAAGACAAACCCATCGATACTTTTCGTATGAAAATCAAAGCTTGTACGAATTCAAAATGCGTAATTAAATTGAAAACTCATGTTCTTTTTGTTTTTGCAATCTGGACCTCGGATCGATGATTTAAAACTACTATTAACTATCTAGTGTCACGAGAATTTTTACGGCATGTTTCGTTTGGCGATCAGACCTCGAATGTGTAAAATGTGTATAAGATGCGAACAAACTCGTGTGCGATCTGCCTTAAGGATCGCATTTTGCGAACAACCTCCATTTGGAATCCACGAATTTTGTTGGATTCATTGTCTCATAACATTTCCAGTGATAAATATTTCGTTGAAATTGGAACTCGTTTGACCTTGTTAGGAGTGACCCATTAAGAATATAATTATAAATATAAAAATATCTACGTAGTGGGAGTGATAAATAAATACATTAATTATTAATCTTTTTAGGGATAAATGGGATTGTGTTTTCGGTTGCGTGTGAATAAGATTTTGTTTTAAAAATATTGGTTCGTTTCTTCGTAAATGCGGTTAGTGGTTTTATAAATAGAGAGAGACCGAGAGAACGAGAGAGAAAGAGAGAACGGGAGAAGAAGGGAAGAGAGAGAGAGAGGAGGAGGGCGTGGCGATCAGGCAGGGTAGCCGGCGAGGGAGATGGCCGGCCACGCTCCTTGCGGTTGCATGCATGGGTGCGCGCGCGAGGAGTTCACGCGAGGAAGAAAAAGATGTGGAGGAGGGTGCACCTACGCTCCTTCTCGCGAAGGCGGGGAGGACAGCGGTCGATGCATGCCGACGGCAAGCCAGAGAACAGCCGTTGGAGGGTCGATGGAGGCCAGCAAGCGAGGTTGGCGTGACGGCAAGATGAACGAGAGCACCCCCGTGAGTGCATGCATGGTGGGTTCTCCACCAGTGGGCGTGTAGAACGGAAGTCCGAAGGTGGAAGAAGAGGAGAACCCAACGAAAAAGAGAGTGGTGGACGAGGGAAGAAGAAGAGGAAAGGGCGAGGACGACGACAGCGGAGGCTGTCGGAGGCCGACGAGAGTCTACGATGGCCGGATGAGGCCGGGAGGAGTCGATGAGAGGAGCTTCGGTGGCGGCCATGGCTTCCACGTGAACAGTGCGTGGAGGAGAACGCACGAAGAAGAAACGAGGGAAGGAGGGCGAGACCGTCCCGGGGAGGCAGACGGCCGGCGGATGTCCGGCGAGGGCTGCCGGAGGTCGATCGGCTGGGAAGGAGGCTGGCCATGGCGTCGTGCATGGGTCGTAGCAGACGCATGCAGTGGGAGATTGCGAGGAAGAAGGCGTGGGAGGAAGAAGGTACGTTCGATGAGGTAGAAAAATTACATTTCAAAAATCATAGCTTCTATTATTGCGGATAAGTCCCTGTGAAGGGATTTATGATCTTGGGTGAGATTTGACTTCCAGTGCTGTTTTGCTTAGATAAGGGGCTTTTGAGATTGGAATCAAGTGATCTAAGACTTAATCTTGAGATTCTTGAGGATGCCGAATGCATCCGTACGATCGGATCAGGAGTTTCTTCTCTGATTCTCAAGGCACGTGCAAGATCTTCGTTTTAACGTCAATTCATGCTTTGATCCGTTAGTGGATCAAACGATGTCCGTTTCTCACGTTTTAAGACTCGTTGGAATCATCTCTTTACGAAATACACAAATGTAAGTTTTAAATTCTATTTCGGTAATCATTTTCTTTCATGAAATTTTTTCAAAGAAACTTAGTACATTTTATTCCTCGTAAATAATCTTATCGTCAATCTAGCCTCGAGGCATACAAATAAGCGGGCCCCTAGAACAGTGAAAGAAAAATAATGGATGTGCATTCCGGAGTCACCGTAACCCCCCAATGGCATTAGGTAGAGTAGTCTCTCTCATTTTCCGTACAGTTTATCTATATAGTGATTCTCTTTGTGTATTGCACTGTTTAGTGTGCGTTCTTACCTCTTGCTAGGATCGGACCCATTTGCGTATTTCTTGTTGCTTTAGATACTGAGATATTAAATATAAATGATAAAAATCAAGTCGTTGACTTGAAATGTAAATAACCAAAGTAAGATAGTTAACTGCCGGATTAAAAGGAGTTAACAACAAATTATTTGATAAATTTATGAAGTAAATGTATCATAAAATAATTAAGCTTGTTGGATATAGTTTATCATCACATGTACAAAAGGAACTCTATTTTTTAATAAAATTGTCATCATTAAGATGGATAAATAATAATTTGATTTGATCCACTATTAGAAATTGGAAATTTTCTGGAAATGGATATGTTGGAGGATAATGTGAATATTGGTTAATTCTGGAATTGATAATGTAAAATTACTAAAGATAATTTAAAAATGAAAGATACAGTTATCTGGAAATTGGATATATGATACAATGGATATGTCGGGAAATAAAAGGAATAGATAACTGGTATTCAGCCCTACTACTTGCCGGGATTTTAGCTGTAGCTTTAGGTCTTCTCAGACCGGGTTTAAGGGCTGGTTTAGAGAGTTACTGACCTCCCTACGACTCTTTGGTTAAGCTTAGCAGCCAACTTGGATAGCGAATTCGCAGGACTCGAGATTTGGAGCAATTTTTTCGACCGGTGGGTGGGTCATTGGCTATCTATGGCTCAACGTACATAGCACGTGTACGTGTTCACACCATACGATGTAGCCACCACCCCTTTCCGCGATGGCCCCAGGGTGATGAAGCGTGGTGACTCGATAGATATAAATAGCCCTCTCGGCCAAGAGGGAGGCTTATATTGGTCTTGCACTACAAGAAGTTACACAAAATCGTCTCGTACCCTAAGACAACGAATGATAATTTGTGAACTATAATAAATTGGGCTTCCATTATACGAAACAGAACTAGATAACAAGATGCTTAATAAATAGATTAATTAAAACTATGGTACCCATTTTCTCTTGTGCTTGGTTACTATTGCACTCTACTGTTGTTGTTTCTACTCTAAGTTTTTACTAACGTGTTTTGGGTTTCGTACTTAGGTGTACTTGGTAGCTTGTTAGGAGATTTTTGTCGTACATCTCCTTAGACTTATATACTATGGTAAATCTTCCAGTTAGTATTCAATTTATATTCTTTTAAATTTTGCAATATGAACTGTTTGTTGGTTATGTTTATATTTTATGATTATGTGTTCGGTGACTATGATCTTGTGAGCATTTGTGCTAGCGTTAGCACACAGCGACTCGGGTCTCGTTGATTGGAGGGACTCGGGTCGTCACACCCTGCATCCCAGTCTCCTGTAGTATCTGAAACTAATTCTCATGTATTTTTTGAACTTGGTTTGTTAATTGCACATGACCCTTTACCATTGATCGAATTTCTTTTCTTAACTCTTCCAACGCATCAGATTGCGAAGGAGGGTCAGGTGCAGCATCGCAAATAGTCTGATATATGGATCGAGACTGTTGTTGATATGGAACTTGCTGTTGTCTAGGAAATGAAGGTGCAGAGTTCCCATACTATCTGGGCTGGTGATGAGGAGCAAAAGTAGGCCTTTGTTGATTTCCACCCCAAGAAAAATTAGGATGCTGGCACCAACTAGGGTTGTATGTCTCCAAGTATGGGTTGTTACGCCCATACCCATGAAGTGCATTGACAACCTCGTAGGCCGAAGATGCCTGAGACGACATATCATAAAAGCCGAAGATGCCTGAGACAACATATCGTATGAGTTAAGGCTCATATCATCTCTATAAAGGTTCACCTGGTCAACAGATTCCAGCTCAAGACTGTTCATAGGCTCCCAATAGGAAGGAGCCCATGAAGAAGCAACAGAAGAGTAGACAGATGCATCCCAAGTAAGAAGATGAGGTCTAGTAAGGGGTACTCTGGATGAAGCAGTAGATGGAATAGATGTTGGCACAGAAGTGCAACCCCGGATCTCATTGCACAAAACTGACTAAGCTCATCAACCTTCTTATGCAGTAGATCCATACTATCCAGCTTTTTCATAATAATGTCCATATCAGCCCAAGCTGACTCATCCTAGGCCTCATGGACCGATACACGCTCCTGGGTAGGGCGTGAGAATTGGCTCATTGATGCAGCATTGAGAGAGTTTTCCGCCAAGGACTCAAGTAACTCAAAAGCTCCTACCTCACCCTTAGCAAGGAAGTTCCAACCGCTAGACGCATCGGCCAAACACTAATGTATCTCATCCAACCCATGATAGAACACCTGGACAAGGTGCCAACGAGGCATCCCATAGTGAGGACACTTCCTCAGAAGATCATGAAAATGCTCCGAGGCCTCATGCAACTTCTCACCTGACTGCTAGGTGAAAGTTGTGATGGCTCACCTCATCGCATTAGTGCGACCAATAGGGAAGAACTTTTGGATAAACTCCCTACGTAATTCCTCCCAGGTGTAGATCGATTTCCCTATGGTCTTGAACCAATAGGAAGCTTTATCCCTCAAAGAAAAAGGGAAAAGCTTCATAAGAACAATCCCAATGGCTACATTTCTGGGTCGAACTGTCTCAGCAATCCGACTCAAATCCTCCTGGTGCTGGAATGGATCCTCATTAGAGTTACCATAAAAGTAAGTCTAAATTAGACTTACCACATTATGTTTTAACTCGAATGAATCACCATCTGCGGGCATTCGGACTTGAGGTAACACATTACATGCTGCTGGATCATAATGGTCCCGCAGTTGTTCTCTATGCGGGGGGTTCTACATCCTATCTAAGGTGTTGAGGATGGCCTCGAACCTCACAATGTTCTGTTGATTTTGCATAACCAATCTCGCCTCAACCCTGGCCATCAATTGGGCCTCATTCCCCTCAAGGGGAGGAAGAGGAGGATCTTGCTCAGCCATTGTAGCTAAGGAAGAAGGAAGAGAAGTGGAAGTAGGTGAGAGGTGTCGCCGACGTACGGTAGATAGCCGCCTTCAGGGAGGGTGCCAAGGACCAACTAGGATATGTCTTAGCGACCTTCTACCGTGCATAAACCAGCACAAGGGCTGGTTAAGAGTCCTAGTCTAGGATGTAAAGTGCAAGAAGGAGTTAAGTGACTACTCAATCCTTAATCAATTATTAGCCTAGTGTTTAAGGTTTGGTTGGAGGCACTCGGACAAAAAGTAAACCCTAAGGTGGAAGCCTGAGATTTATGCATCTAGGTTTTAAGGCCTGCAGACCCTATTCTTGGATAAAACTATTCCCCAGATCAGTACAGAAGTCTAAACAGTATGAAAATAGGTATGCAACTTCCTTTTACAATTACCTTTTCAGAGACTATTTTTTCGAGATTTTATAATATCGAAAAATATAGTTATGATTTTTACATCCGTAGGGGATTAGACAGCCCGATCAGACCCCTCTGGTTTATTTCAGATCAAAACTGTATCACAGCCACTCCAAAAATTTTGAAAATTTTACTGATCAAACTAGTGACTTTAAAATGACACAAATTTCAACTTAATCAAATTTGTGTTGAGGTCGAAATAATTCTCCAAGGTCTGAACAGACTCTGAAAAAAATTGATTCTGACCCTATGTAGTTTATGAAGTTTTAAAAAATTCCACAGAATGGAATTTTATTATAAAAATGGTGGATTTTGAAAGATAATTTGATTTTTCATTTATGGTTTGAATTTCAAGATTTTTGGAAGTCCATGTTTTCAGCAATCGAATATTAAAAATAAGTTTCAAATCTTAACAGAATTGCTAAAAATAAAATACTATTAATAATCACCCTCGATAAAAAAATACAAAAAATATGATTAAATAACTTAAATTCAAAATTTTGAGTTTATTTTTATATTTTTGATATTTTTTATTTTTTTAACTAACTAAAATAAACTTTCAAATAAAATCAATCCTAACATATCCTAACAACAAATCCAAACAGAATAGACCTTTTTTTCTCCAAAACCTAATACTAACTAAAACAAATTTAAATGGAATGTGTGCACCTTTTTCTTTTCTTTTTCGGCCACGGATAGATACGTGCAAAAATCTTTGCCCGCTTCGAACCTGCACACACAGAACAGACACAAAACAACTAATGAGATATCAATTTCAAAATCGTCATGCTTCCCTAGCAACGACGCCAATTTGTTCAGTGCGTAAATCACATTTTAAAAGTTGATTTTGTCGTGGTATAGAGCAAAACACGTCAACAAATAAAATATAATGAAACTTGGTAAGTTCTCATCGAACCAAGGGAGGCGAAAAATACGAAATTGAAATTGATAAGCTAATTAGATTCCTAAAACTAGACTCGACTCCTAAATGCGTAATCTAATTTCTAATTCGTGAATATTAATCTCACTCGTTCTCTTATTTTCACGGATAATGAGTGCACTCGCTAAGGAAATATAAAATGTAAATATATACCTTTCAGTTTTCATAATTTCCATTATATTAGTACTGTGAGTGAGTTCAAAAAAACGTGCGAGTCATTAATCTAAATCAGTGAGGTCATACGAATATGTTTTTTTTTCAATTTTTGTTTTACAAATTTTTTTTGGGGAATTTTTTTTTTTTAAATAAAGATCTACTTTAACTAAATACTAGAAATAAATAACATGAGAGATTTGAAGCACAACAATCTTAAGATATCATGTAATGGTTATACGTCTAGTTTAATATTTGACAATAAAAAAAATAATACTAGAACCAGTAGAATTAAATATACTAGAATTAAAACTAATGATAAAAATTATATCTATAAAAAATGATAAGTAATCCTTTGTAGCCTTTGGAATGCATGGTGGAGTAGCAACAGTCCACCAAGGGTGGCCTTGGTGGATGGTGGAGGAAGGAGACGGATGGGAGAGGGAGTTCGGTTGAGGAACGGATGGGAGAGGAGGTGGAGGGGGGCCGAATGTGGTTTGGTAAATGAGTAGAGAGATAAATAATAATCGGAAGTGGTTATTCACGGCGGTGGGATTTGGATTTTGCCACTCGGTGGAGTTTTGTTTTCTTTTATTTTTTTTAATAGGAGGGGATAACATGGAACTTGGTTGGGATTTCGGTGGTTGTTGAGGGTGATTTGGTTATCTAAAATAGGGTGCGCTAGAAAATTTCTAAAAATAGGTATTTCTAGAATATGTACGTAAGTGCCTGCACGTGATCGTGAGTAGTGCTGGATGTGTTTACATGGATATATGTGGGTATATGTTTGGGTTGATGTGAATGGGTATGTTTTTTACGTGGGTGTGTGTTTGGATATTGGGTGTGGATGTGCATGGTAGTGGACATGGATAGGGATGGGTTAAGGTTCACGCAGGTTGGGTATTTAGTAGGATTTGGTTGTGTAGTGCATAGGAATAAGGTGGGGTTGGATTGTTTCAACTTAAGTTGGGTTACATGGGGGTGTGTGTATGCGGGTTTTGGGTTAACCTAAATTAAGTAGTAATGTGTCTAGTTAGGAATAGGTGGGGTCTAATTAGGATCTAAGTGGGTCCATAAAAGGGAAGTTGGGACTAGGAAAGGGGAATTGGTGCAAAAGGATTAGATCTAGGTTGACTTTGGGTTAGGATAAGCCTATTTGGTGGTCGATGGGCTAATACGTTTATTCCTCATCCTCTCTTCTCCTTTTATTTCTTCCTTTATCCTTTGGCTTTCTGAATCTTTTCTTCTCATTTCCTTCATCTTATTTCTTTATCTTTTTTTTCTTAATTTATTATTCCCATATAGACCTGCAATCACAAGATAAGATATTATATCATAATTAGGTCCATAAAATGTATTATTTATTAATAAGCAACTAAATATGATGTAAATGCAAACTATGCATGAAATGAATGCAATGTTTATAACTATGATAGAAATCTATCCTAATCTAGGTATTTTAGAACCTATGATTGTTGCACAATCAAGAGGATAGACGTCTGAAATTCTAAATAATTCTAGATAAATCGTAGAGAAGAATTAGGTGAAGGATAGATGTCAAAATAAGGAATCAAACATGTAAAGTAGGTCCATCAGACGTCTTAAATCCATGACAGATATCTCAAAATCATAGAGACAAAAAGACAAGATACTGGAATAAGATTCAATCATCTCAAGAAAAGATTCAAACTTCTAAAAATGGGCTTTTAGATGTCTGGAGACAAGATATGACATTTAAATAAATCACATAATTAAAATACCAAGATTTTAAGATAAGGAAAAATATTAGAGGGTCCTAGAACTTGTTCTAAGGGTAATTGTGAATTGAATGAAAGCTCTTTTACATTCTATCAAAGATAAAAGATTACATCAAATAAAAAACATGTAACGACCCGATTCCCGAGTCCCTACGAGACACGAGAACCGGACCGACTCGACTAAACCAAAGACCTGATCGTCCAACGAGGAAGTAACCAAAAGAGCAGTAAAATAAACCACATTCAACATGAATATAACTAATAGTAAGAAAATACAGCAGTAAGGAAAGAAACCACCACAACAGTAGAACAACATTCATAACATAATATGAACTGCAGGTAAAGAAAAGTACAGCGGAAACAAGAACTACTCACTACAGTGGAACCAAAAAGAAAGTGGTACAAGAGAATAGTGGTAGCTCTACTGGACCCTACTCGGCCCAGCGTCCTCTGCAGCCGCTGACCCTGGCTGCTCAACACCTGGTCCTGAAAGGTAACGAGTGTAACACATCAGCAAAACGCTGAGTAGAGTGACAACTAAAACAAAAGAAACAGTAAAGTGTACAGTAGCTGTTTTAATTTTCTTTCTTCCTTTATTTATGTCTTTCTATTGTTTCACAATTTATCTATTTCTCAGATCCTTCACTTGATCTCGAATGTTCCTCGTGGGAACGATCCTGATTGCAGCCTTTTCGAACAGTAGAAGTAGCACGTGGTGCTCTCCTGGTCGGGAGAGTCCCCCGTGGTGATCCTACTCTCAGTCAACCACCCCAAGGTCACGGACAGGCGTAACGGTGACTACGACACGCGCGATAAACGCACAAGTAGCTAACCCGCACTGGCACGCGGTCAGTCGTTTCCGTTAATGGGTGCGCCCAAATCACAGCACGGAACCAGTACAGGGCAGGGCCCTCTCAGTAACAGGGGTCCAACCCCTCCACAGTAACCAAACAGGGGCCTTGCCCCTCCACAGTCCACGCACCCTTGCCTAACTACCCTGGTTTGCCCAGTGGGCCTAACAAGTCGGTGTAGGAGGCTAGCAGAACCCCGGGGCCCATGGGGTAGCTAGTACCTCTCTACACTAGTAGCTCTCCTCGGTACTACGTACATGAGGGCCAGCAAGTCGGTACAAAGTGGCCAGTCCTAACCCCGGGTCCCTGGGGCAGCTAGCTCCACTCTCACTAAACAGGGCGACAGTCGCTCTCCTTAGTACTCCATGCTCAAGGGCCAGCTCACTTCCCCAATTCTATTCCATTCACCTTCCAGGAGTTCTACTCCTAATTCCCCGTAGGGTTCCAGCTCTTTTAACTCAACACAATTAGGTTTCACCTTTCCAGTTTCACGTTCATACAATCCATATTCTCAATCACGTTTATTTTTTCATAGCAGGCAGCAGTTAATTCAATTCACAGGCAGCTATTAATCCCTTTCCACATTTTCCAAGACTGCAGTATTCATACATTCCACTAGTTTTCCCATCCTAGGATTCATGCCATATCCTAGGATCTATCATACAATCTAGTTTTCCACCCCTAAGATTCATGCAGCACCCTATGATCTACCATTCAATCTATTTCTCATTCCTAGGATTCATGCAATGTCCTAGGTTCAATTTATGGTTTCATAATTTAACAGATTATACTTAAAGCCACTCTACCGGTTACAACAGGCGAACTGGGGGGTGGTCGGGAATCCCGCGTGCCTCCGCAACCCCCGAGACTGCAACGGAACGGGGTCCTATCACAAGGACCAAACACAAGGAATTTCTCAAAACAGTATACAGCTACTGTAGACGGGTAGAGGATTTAATTCCGAAAAGAACGCAACTCGAAACGCGGAAAACGGAACCCGAACGGGCCCTAAACGGGTCGAAAAGACAAAACAGTGCAAAATCAGACGTCTGGAATTTATTCCAAATGTCTTAAAAAGTGGATCAGGGGTTACCTTTGCTCTGCGTGGTCTCTCAGACGTCCAGAAGCCTGCGGGGGTGTCTGGCCTAGTTCCCAGACGTCCGATGGTCACCCAGGACGTCTGTAAGTCGCTCCCGTCGTCTGGCACTTCAGCCAGACGTTTGATTCGCGTTGGATGCGAATCTCAGACCCTGCGCGAACCCATTTCCTCTCTCTCTTAGTACGGTCAATCGAAGAAAACGAAGAAGACGGAATAACTCACCTTTCAGACGTCTGAACAGTCCTCCAGATGTCCTCCCCGTCGTCTGGCTAGACTCCAAGACGTCTGATTTTGGAAAAGTTTCTAGAATCAGGGCACGACTCGCCCTCCGCTCGCGACGCCCGGCCGCGCCGCGTCTCGTTCGCCTACTACTCAAACTGCAGCAGTCCCCCACGCATCGCTCCGCGCCTGCTGCGCCCCCCGCCGGCCGGCCCTAGCAGCCCCGGCGAGCTCGCCCTCACAGCCAGGCGCCTCTTCCACGCGCAGCACCTCCTCCCACGCTCACCGCGACTGTCGCTGCCGCCGCTCACTCGCACTCGCTCTCGCTCACTGGCTGGAAGGAGAAGAGGACGGGGGCGGAGGTGACAGGAGTGAGGGAGAGGGCGTGGCCTTTTAAGGCCACGCGAGGTGGAGAGAGAGAGCGGACAGGGTGGGTCTGCGGCCGCAGGAGAGAGGGAAAAAGAGAGGGAGAGAGAGCGTACGCAGGTCTGCGCGCTCAGGCACGCAGACGAAACATGCGTGCCAAAAATAACCGATTCCCAGACGTCTGGAAGTGGTTCCAGACGTCTGGTCAGACATATGGGCCACCTCCCAGACGTCTTAAAAGACGTCTGAAGCGTGCGTTCGTAACAATATAACAAACTCAAAGGAAGTTTCGTCCCCGAAACTTTCTCTAACTAGGGTGCGGGAAAGATGTCAAAATAACCATAACAAACTCAAAGAGGACCGAAGCCGGTTTGAAAAGACGTACCCGTGAAGAGCTCCAGGTACCGCTCCCACATTACCGCCTCAGGCTCCCAGGTAGCCTCCTCATATCGCTAGCTCATCCACAAAACCTTTACCAGGGGCACTTGCTTTCGTCTCAAACTGCGGACGGCTCGGTCTAGAATCTGCACTGGCCACTCGAGGTAGGTCAGGTCGTTACCCACCTCGATGCTCTTGTGACTCAGTACGTGACTGGAATCAGCTACGTATTTCCTAAGGTTGGACACGTGGAACACGTCGTGCACACCAGAAAGCTGCGGGGGGAGGGCAAGTCTGTAAGTAATGGGTCCAACCCACTCCAGGACCTCAAAGGGCCCCACGAACCTCGACGTGAGCTTCCCTCTCACCCCAAACCGCTACAGGCCCTTCATGGGCGAAACACGAAGAAAGACGTGGTCCCCAACCTCAAACTGCACCTCTCTGTGTCTCCAGTCCACGTAGCTCTTCTGTCTGCTCCTGACAGTGCGGAGTCGCCTATGGATCTGCTCAACAACCTCCTGACTCTGCCGGATCAACCTGGGGCCAACCTCCCACATGGTCCCCACCTCGACCCAACTCAAGGGTGCCATACACCTCCGTCCGTACAGAGCCTCGTAGGGAGCCATGCCAATGCTCAAGTGATAGCTGTTGTTGTATGCAAACTCCGCTAGGGGCAGGTGCTCCTCCCAAGAGGCCCTCCAGTCCAGTACACAGGCATGCAAAAGGTCCTCAAGTGTCTGTATCGTGCGCTCGGACTGTCAGTCCGTCTGGGGGTGGTAAGCTGTACTAAACCTCAACCGCGTCCCCAGGGCCTGCTGAAACTCAGCCCAAAACTGGGACGTAAAGCGGGTATCCCGGTCGGATACGATCTCCTGCGAAACTCCGTGTAGTCGTACCACGTCGCGGATATACCTCTCTGCCAACTGTGCTGGTCCCAAAGTGACTCGGATCGGCAGGAATCGTGCCGTCTTCGTCAATCTATCCATAATTACCCAGATAGCATCGTGCCCTCGATGGGTAATAGGTAAGCCCACCACCAAGTCCATGGTGATGCTCTCCCACTTCCACTCTGGCACTGGAAGCGGCTGTAGCGGCCCTGCAGGCCTCTGATGCTCGGCTTTCACCTGCTGGCACACTAAGCACTGCTGCACGAATTCACCCACATCCCGCTTCATCCCCCTCCACCAAAACTTGCGTCTCAAGTCGTGGTACATCTTCGTGTTTCTGGGATGTATGGTGAACCTGGAACCGTGTGCCTCAGTCAGGAGCTCTCTCAACAGCTCCTCGTCTCTGGGAACACACAACCGTCCCCTCAGGCGCAGCACCTGGTCTGTGAAAGAGAAGTCCCCTGGGTCTCCTGACAGTACTCTGTCGTGCAAGGACTGCAAGTACTAATCGGCCATCTGTCCTGTGATGATGCGGTCTATCAGCTCTGGCCTAGTCTGCCGTGTCACAGTCACTGCCCCACAGTACCCCCATAATTCTAGAGGTCGCCAGCTGCCCACCTCCACCAAAAGGCTCCAACTCTGTAACTGTAAACTGGCCAAGTGTGCGGGCGCCTTACGGCTCAAGGCGTCAGCCACCACATTGGCCTTTCCCGGGTGGTAGGAGATGCTGCAGTCGTAGTCCTTCAGGAGCTCCAACCAACGTCTATGTCTCATGTTGAGCTCCTTCTGATCAAAAAGGTATCTGAGGCTCTTGTGATTTGTGAAAATTTTGAAGGTCTCACCGTACAAGTAGTGCCTCCAAGTCTTCAGCGCGAAGACAACAGCTGCCAACTCTAGGTCGTGGGTAGGGTAGGTATGCTCATGGGGCTTCAGTTGCCGCGAAGCGTAAGCGACAACGTGACCCCTCTGCATGAGCACACCTCCTAACCCCTGCAAGGAGGCATCCGTGTACACAACGAACCCGCCACTACTGTCAGGGATGGTGAGCACGGGAGCCGAGGTCAACCTCTCCTTCAGCTCCAGAAAACATGCCTCACAGGCGTCTGTCCAAGCGAAGGGCACGTCCTTCTGGGTCAACTGTGTCATAGGACGCGCAATCTGTAAAAACCTCTGATGAATCGTCTGTAGTAGCCTGCCAGTCCTAGGAAACTGTGAATCTCAGTGACTGAACGTGGTCTCTCCCACCTGAGTACTGCCTCGACCTTGGCTGGGTCCACCGCCAAGCCGTCTCCCGAGATCACATGACCTATGAAGGTCACCTCCCTAAACCAGAACTCGCACTTGCTGTATTTGGCGTACAGCCTACGTCGTCTCAGAGTGTCCAAAACCATCCGCAAGTGCTGTCCGTGCTGCATCTGATCTCTAGAATAGATGAGTACATCATCTATGAAAACCACCACGAACTGGTCCAAGTACGGTCTAAACACCCAGTTCATCAGGTCCATGAAAGCAGCGGGGGCATTGGTCAGCCCAAACGGCATGACCAAAAACTCGTAGTGTCCATACCGGGTGCGGAAAGCTGTCTTGGAGACGTCGGTCTCCCTGATCCTCAACTGGTGGTATCCAGACCTCAAGTCGATCTTGGAAAACATCGTGGCACCCCGCAACTGGTCAAATAAGTCATCGATTCTCGGCAGTGGATATCTGTTCTTAATGTTGACCCTATTCAGCTGTCGGTAGTCCACACAAAGGTGTAAGGTCCCATCCTTCTTCTTCACAAACAGTACCGGGGCTCCCCAGGGAGACGCACTGGGCCTCACGAAACCTTTCTCCAAAAGGTCCTGCAACTGAGACTTGAGCTCTCGTAGCTCAAGCGGTGCCATCCTGTATGGCGCAGTGGAGATGGGGCTGGTCCCTGGTACTAGTGAGATCTCAGACTCGATCTCACGCTCAGGCGATAGTCCTGGTAACTCGTCTGGAAACACGTCAGGGTACTCTCCGACCATCGGGATGCTCTGGAAGTCTGCCACAAGGTTGCGCTCTACCACTACACAAGCTAGGAAACCCTCACACCCCTGGCTCAAAAGTCTCGCCGCCCGAAGTGTCGAAATGCACCTAAAACCTCCGTCCACTGGTTGTCTGTGAAACTCGAAAGAAGGCAACTCCGGAATGGAGAAGACGATCTTCCTCTCAAAATAGTCCACCAAGGCGTGGTAAGCGGACAACCAATCCATCCCCAGAATCACTCCAAAGTCCTCCATCTGTAACATAATCAGGTCAGCTCGCAGGCTATGTCCCCCGACGCTGACCTCGCAATCCGTGTACACCTCCTCAGCTACAAACAGCTGACCACTCGGACCTCTGATTACGAATGGATTTTCTAATATTGTATAATCCTAGTCCAAACTAACTGCGAAACTGGCTGCGACAAACGAGTGCGTAGCGTCGGAATCGAAAAGCGTGTAAACGAGTCTGCCGAAAACTGAAACCATACCTTCTACCACCGATCCCGAAGCTCTGTCATCCCTGTGTGTCAGGGCGTTGATACGCCCCTCAGCTCTAGGTGCAGACGAAGCAGCCACACTCTCCGTCAGACAGGTAGGTGCTGGCCAGTACCCTCCTCGTGACTGCTGTCCTCCTCCTTGCGCCTGGGAACCGCGGCCTCCTACGTGCCCTCCAGTGCTCTGCGCGGGGAGTATCTGCTGACCTCCTGCCCTAGACGGGCAGTCCCTCCTGATGTGACCCGGCTGGCCACACTGGTAATAGAGGGAAACCCGACTCCCGCCCTTAGTGGGTCCCTGCTGTCGGCTGGGCAGGGGTCTGGTGCTGGCGACTGGCCCCTGTCGAGGGCCCCCAAAGGCCACTGATGGCCCTGTAAAACGTGACGGCTCTCCTGCGGACGCCACGTGTCTCCTCTCTCGCCAGCCCTGTGAAAAGTCTGGCTGAAAGGGCCTCTTCCACCCGCCGTCCGTGTCTCGCGCGGACGGGTTGGTCTCCTCGTAAGTCATGGCTGCCTCCACCCTGGAAAACGTAGGCAACTTCAGGGGTTTGACATACCCCCGAATCGCAGGCCGGAGCCCCTCGGTGAACCTCCAAAGGCTCTCCTCCTCTGTGGCTACTGCTGTCGCTGCAAAGCGGGATAGCTCCAAGAAACGCGTGCGATACGCGCTCACAGTCATCGTTCCTTGGCGGAGAGTGTGGAACTCCCGCCTCCTCTGGTCCTGCCACATCTGGGGAAAGTATTGCGGTGACGAACTGGTCCCAGGTCGGCTCGTCCCTCTCCTTTCCTCGGACCGCCCTCCACCACCTGTGTGCCGCACTCTCCAGCTGGTACGTGGCAAAGGCCACGCGGCACTCCACCGGGGGAAGAAGGTGATAAACGCCAGTTTATCATCATTCTTATGCATTAAAACAAACCTAGCTCTTAGGATTTTACTCCGCAAACGGGTTTTTGGGCTGCATTTAGGCATTAAATAGGTTAGGCATGCATTACATTTTTTATTGTCTTTTTAATATGTTTTTGTGAGTGTTAGGGATGTACAGATATATAGATCCCTAAAACCCTAGCACTCAAGAAGGCAAATGGTGAAGGAGAAGCCCAGACTAGCTGGAACTCAGCCTAATCCAGCTCACCTCAGCTTGATCCAGCTCACCTCAGCTTGATCCAGCTCACCGCAGCTGGAACCTAGCTTACTTGAACTAGGGTTAGCTCATCCCAGCCCCATTCAGCTAATCTCAGCTGGATGGCAGCTCAAGAGAGTTCACCTTAGCTCACCCTAGCTCAAGTCAGCTCAGATCCAGCTCAACTTAGCTGAGTCTAACTCATCTCAGCTCCCACTAGTCCACAGGGAGCTCTAGCTAGCTTAGCTAAGTTGACAGGAGTTCACCCCAGCTCAGATCCAGCTACATCCAGCTCCACTCAGCTCCAGCCAGCTGAAGAAGAACTCATCCCAGCTCAGGAAGCTCAAGTCCAGCTCCCAGGGACTTAGCTCAACTCAGTTAAGCTAAGCCACCTTAGCTGCCTCAACCAGCTTGATTCTCCCCGGGAGCACCAGACCTAGCTCACCTCAGCTCATTTTGGTAGAAGCTAGCTCACTTTAGCTTGGCTTAGCAACTAGCAAAGAACTAGCAAGCTAAGCCAGCTAGAGTAGTCCCATGCCAACCTCTTCAGCAGCAGCCAGCTCCAGCTCCAGCTCCAAACTTCTCCTCCTCAGCTCCTCCCTCCAAACCCTAGCTCCAACACCTTCTCCTCTACTCCTCCATTAGCTAAGCTAGCTTAGCTTATCTTAGCTTAGCTTAGCTTAGCTTAGCCAACAACCAGCTCCTTGGCCATCCATTACCTTAAAAATCAACCCTAGCTAGCTCCACCAACTCAAGCCTACCTAAGCTAGCTACCCTACTTAAGTTGGCGCCACCTCCTAGCCATCCCTTCACCCCATTATCTCCACCAAAAGACACTTCAAGTTGGTGCCAAAAACCACCCCTAACCACCTCTATATTGGCGCCACTTTCAGCCCCTTAATCCACCCTACACCTACCCACATAAGCCATCCTAGCCATCCACATACCCCCCCTTCTAGAACCTTAAGGTGGCGCCAACTCTCCTTGGCCATGGGATCTCCAACCACCTCCATCAACTCATCTTGGCCATCCATTTCAAAGGTCACCATAGCCCCCCTCCTATTCTATAAAAAGCCACCACCTACCACCATTTTTGGGCATCCTCCCTTAGTGTATTTTCTACCTACATCCACCTATACCTACGCCCAAGGAGAAGGAGTAGAGAAGGAGATTAAAGGGGCACACCACCAGCCCTTTTGGTGCCTTCTTCTCCCCACTCTCTTCAACTTGGGCCACGCCAAGGAGGAGGACTCTTCCACTTCAAGGAGGACGGCCAGGCAAGGGAGAAGGACTTAGGGTGGACGTCCACCCTTGGAGAGAAACTTAGGGCACGCCCCCCTAGGGCTTGCCTTGAAGGACATCACCTTGGCGGAGCACTGCAAGGAAGGAGTTGAAGGACTCTTTTCAAGATTGGGAGCCACCAACCTTGGAGCAAGAAGCCCTCTTCTTCACCATCTATCTAGAGGATTTGTGTTTTCTTTTCTTATTTTCATTTTTCTAGTAGTACAAGCTTTCCTCTACTAGGCCTTTTGTAAAACACTTTATCAATTATCTAGTTGCCTTCTTTGCAATTTTTTTTGTTTGCATTTCTATTAGCTTATTTTCAGCATTCTTCACTCCCTCTTGATGAGAGCCTCATCATGAGCCATAACTAGCTCATTTTGACCCAATAAAGAAGATAAAAGCTCCTACATAACCTAGAAGAAGGCCTAACTGAAGGAACAAGTGCTCTGAGAAGAAAACATGAAATAAAGGTTAAAACTGCAATTTTACCATTGCAGTAGATAAACGGGATTTCTCAGAGGCAAAACATAGGTCAAATGGTCTAAATGAGATAAAAAGTGGGTTGAGTCAATCAGAAATGGGTTCATATGCAATCTAAGAACTAAAAGACACTTGGTAACCCTAAAACAGACCCGCTTAAATTAACAAGGTTCCGGTCAGAACAAAAAGCAAGTAAACCCTCTACAAATCATGGAAAACCATACTCTAGGGTTTAGAACACTTAATTTGGCCTTTGTAACCTAGTTTGACCTAGATTAGGGTCCTAGCTCTTCAATTAACCTAATTTGGGTTTTTACGCAAAATATCCAGTCAAACGAGGTCAAACCTGAAATCTAACTTCTCCATTGGTTTCCTTAGGTCCAAATTAGGTTTATACCAAAATTTGGACCTAAGGAGAGGTCATCTTGACCTACTTTGCAATTTAGTACACCCAAATCACAAATTGGTCCCTATCTTTTGAATATCCTTGCAGAGAGCCCCCTAGGTTCCTCGCCTTCTTTGCAAACCGGTCCTGCCGCCATTGCTAGGGCAGAACCGAACTCCGGCGAGGTTCGGAGAGGGATTGCTCTCTAATCCCTCAGAGATTCCCTCCCAGAAATGGAAGGAGGATTCTCTGAGGAATTCCCTTCCTCATAAAGTCAATTACAATCGTTGGTGTGAACCCAATCTCTCGTGCGAACGCACGAGAGATTTGGGTATCCCAACTCCTTTCCATCTCCGGCGACCAACCTCAGGCAATTACGTGCCCTTCACGCCCTGCACACCAAGTCCAGCACCTATAAAGCACCCCTCGGACCCGGCCACTCATCTTGAGCTTGATTTGGCCGAGTTTCCCCCTTCAATTCCTCTCCTCCTGCTCGGCCAAATGCCCCAGCTAGCTCCGGCGAGCCCCCCTCCCCTCCCTCTTCGCTCTGCCACAAAACCAGTGGCAGAGTTAGCTTCCTGACCTCCCTCCGCGTCGCGCAGTACCAGCGCACGCCGCCTCAGCCCCGTCGTCGCCGCCGTTCTCCCCCACTGGGCGTCATCTTCTCCGGCGACAGCAAGTACTGCTGTCCGCCTTCTGTCCCCTTTCGTCCTTACAATTAGGTTAGAACTCCTCTCCATCCTATCCTCTCTCTTTTCCCCCTGTTATCTCATCTGATTACCCCTCGACCGACGCTGACCACCCTCATCTTCCACATCACCGACCGAACTCCGGCGAGCCGCCCACACCACTCCGCCACTCCACACGGCTCGCCAACCACCTCGTGAGCTCCGCCTCACCACCAGGAACTCGCTCCACCCCACAACTGCCACTCCAGACCTCCATAACCACCCCCCGAACAACCCACCATCTCCGGCCACAGGTTAACCTAGGCGGGCACGCCTAGGCCGACCGGCAACCTGCAGCATCACCCACCGCCTTCGCCGTGCTACGGCGAAGGTTTCCAACTATTCTAATTGGGCCAATAGGCCGTTCTGTGGAAGTTCAGGTAAACGCTCCGGCCGCCATTAACAGTCGAAGCAGCAGGAAGCTTGGAGCAGCAGCAGGCGTCAGGCTTCCCAGGCGGCAGGTGCAGCAGACTCTCGCAAGTGTTGCGAGGTGACTGAGTTCAGCAAGGATCAGCAGCAGGGCCTTCAGCGTGGGCAATTGCACACGAGAGTCTGCGGGCGCACGCAAAGGAAGGGCGGAACGTTTAGTCCCACATCGTGGAATCTCAAGGCACAGGTATGGTATAAAGGTTTTTTGTGATATACGTTTACTGCCTCGAAAGCACAGGGGTGAGGTCCCTCACTGACCCCACCCGCCTCGTCCGCGGCCTGACCACGCGGACCTGGCGGATCCGACCCGACCTAGACCTATGCACTCCTCGCGCATCACACACCTGCAGGTGCGCCTGGTCCCGGGTACGATCCGCGACCCGATTATGGCTGTGGCTCTGGGAGAGCGGTTTGAGTGAATTGCTTGAGAGAGAGAGATGCGCGGGTAGAGGGAGAGAAGGGTTAGGTTTTGCTCCTGTGCAGGCAGGCTGAACGCAGGAGAAGGACTTGGCCGCGAGAAGGAAAAGAAAGAAAGAAGAAGGAACGGCAGAGAAGAATAGAAGAGGAAGAAACAAGGCAGAGAAGAAGAAGCAAGAAAGAAGCCTTCGCAGGAGAAGAAAGAAAAGAGCAAGCCAGAAGCAAAGGCATAGAGAAGCCAAGTGGAGACTTTGCAGAGATCAGAAGAAGAAAAGAAAGAGCAAAGACTGCAGCAGAAGAAGAAGAATAATCAAGAAGAAAAGGAGAAATGCTTTTAAGACGTCTGATCTTGTGATCAGACGTCCAATTTCATATTTTCTTGCCCTAACTCCTTTTAATCGCATACATTCATACCTGAATTGACATTTTGATTTAGTGGTAAGTTCCATTTGCTCCCTGTGTTCGACCTCGGATACTCTAGTTGTTCGAGTAATAAAAACTTTGTATTTGTTCGAACGTTTTGTCGGTTATACTACAACATAATACGCCTTTAAATCCGCACGAAACGTCCTTGAACATTTTGGCGCCGTTGCCGGGGAGCACTGCACAATTTACCACTAGTCTCTACATTCTTTTTATCATATTGAACACTAACTTGCCCTACTTTTCTTTGATGTGATCTTGCAGGTACTTCATGAGAAAATCTCTCCTGCAAGTCAACCACTCCAGGGCAGGTAATTTCTTTTCTTCCTTAATCATCCCCTAATCTTTGAAAGACAAAAGGAAGAAAATCAAGTTAGGAATCAATTGCCTTCTTTATATAGTAATCACCATCTCTAAGGCAAAACATTTCTTGATTTTGCGAAAATTTCTGCAAATATTCTAGAAGTTGGAGTGATTTTTTTTCCATCCCACAAATTCTTGTGCCTAATTGAAAATAAACGCTTAATCTCGGCGGACCACACACTTCTTGTTTATAAGTCCAAAGAGAACTTTTGAAAAAGAAAAAGAGGATTGGAAATAGAACCAAATTAGGGTTTCCACATTAGGGTCTTGAAGCGCTAGTCACACATGCCTGTGTAAAAGGAAATAAACCCTCCCGCATCAGTGTGCTACCCAAGCCCTTGATTGAAGAAAGTAAATAAGACAAACCCTAAAATTGAGCTCTAAAATCACTTGAATCTTAAAATTTTCTTTTGACCTAATAACCTGGGAGTCAAATCAGGGTGATCTCTAGGCTCCGAGCTTAGAATCATTCTGCCATCTATAGGACAGGTCAGGTGAAGTTGACCCCTTGGGTCAACCAACCTCTAAATTAGGTCACAATACCAAAAACATCTAAAGTTCAAGTGAGAACCCTAAAAGCACCTTTGAAATAAAAAGTGATAGACTTAAGAGGTCAAGGTCCCCATTCTGGTTTACCTGGAATCTCAGTGACAAGAGAGGTCGGGTGGGGGAAACCCTGTAACCCGTAGGGACGCTCTACCGTGTAGGGGTCTTTGCAGGACTCTCCCTCTCTGGCTGCCCAGGTAATTCGCAGGTGGACGATCTTCGGATCCAGGGGTCCATCCGCCCCAAACCTCCATAGTCATCCAAACATCTTTTGGGTGTCTTGATTGGGTCAAGAACATCTCCAGTCCTGCATCTTTTCTCTATAGAGCACACACACTCATTTTCAGTGGGACTCGTTATTCAGATCTGATCGCTTCATAACACATCTTGAGTCAAACTCTGATCGTGATTCCACCACCTGATCCAAATATGCAGCCGAACCACCTAGGACTACCAGTCGAGAAACCTGAATACCGGAGATCCATGAGAGATAAAATGATTGAGGATGCCATGAGATTTTATGAAAATGAAGAAACCTCAACAACAGTAGGAAACATTCAGGTTGATGTCCTAACAACCACAACCTTTGTCATAACTTGTGCCCAAGTACTATTAGCAGAAGCCAACAAAGGATCAACCCGTGACTTGCTCATTACTGCATACATTGAGATAGAAAAATTGCATAATAGTGAATACCTTCAATGTATGACAAATCCTCGACTTTGGAAGCAACACCAAGATAGTCTTGAAAAACGGGAAGAGATAATGAGATTAATAAAACAAGTGATTGATCAGAAATACCCGTACATACTGCCAACAGAGGATGAACTATCTTGGGACAACATCGAGGATAAATCTGATCTCGGGTTTGAGGCACAAAATGGTTGTGGATTCCCAACCCAGATGGAGTATAATGCACCTAATATTGAAGAAGGTTGGGAAGCTCCAAATGCAGGAAAAGACCATGATGAACCCATTTTAGAATCCCAAGACTCCTGCAAGTATGAGAGTAGAACTGAACCTCTCGCGGGTATAAATTCCGTCCCTTATTTTGATAAGGTGGCCCGCGAAGGTTATTCAGACCTAGATTCTAGTAATTCCACCCACATCCTAAGCCTAGAACCTAGATCTGAAACCTATATTGAAGATTTCAAGGCCCCATATGAAGAAAATCAATCTCTTAATGAAGAATATGATTCTGGGCCTCGATTTGATGAATATCCCTCGTCAACCTCCTCAGAAGAACTAATCGAGTTTTCGGAAGTCATGCCAATCTACGATACAGAAACCGAGGACTTGGACGAGCGGGGTTTCGATTGGCTCTGCCCTACTAACCTTGAACCTGAGCCTCTTCCAGATAGGGACACCTTTGTAAGCTCAGAATTAACATTTAGGCTAGATCCCAGTCAGGCTGCGGAATATACAACATATGATTTAGTCTATGGTGGAACTCATGATCTAGAATCTCATTCAAACTTTGATTTTCGCAAACTCTCCAACGATCTCGAATCTGACCATGACATCGGAGAAAATCTACCTCCTGATTATAACATGTCAATCTTCTTTGAAGCCACCTGCTCCACGTATACAGCACCAATCAAAACCCGTTCCCCACCTCGACCCGCAACCGGACTCAATTTCTATTCTGATTCACCTCTCAATGAGCCGATTGCAGATGATTCAACTCCGTATCTATACCGGGTATCGGACACTGATCGGACCACAAATCAGGAGCCTCCATCCTTTGACCGTGCCTGTAGGGATTCTACATCTTACATTTCGGAACCCTACCCCCACCAGGCTGATTCGACTGAGCCCGAACTCGAGTTTTCACTTCCATATCTATCAGAACATCACTGTATTTGGTGGGTCCCACATCTGCTAATCTACATCTATCAACCCACCAGACTTATTGGATTTGGGCTGCATCATCAGCCCACTGATTTGAACAAGTACCTGGTTGGACCAACCAGGCTCTTAATCAAGGTGCTTGTTTTCCAAAACTCCATTGATTTGACCACTCCCTCTCCACCCCATTTTTCGCTCGGCTGAAGGCATTAAATTTAGCGCTTAACGGGAGGCAACCCGTCATCTCAAAAATAGAGACCCGTCTGATTAGCCGTCTGTACTCCACGTCTATTGCACCTTGAGTTCAGCCTTAGACAGTTGATCCCACCTCTGGTACACGTATCAGAGCTTAAAATCATTCGCATCACTCATTCCCGACCCATTCACCCACCCGATATATCCTGTTCTAAGCCCCTGACCTCAACACTAATTCCCACCCTCTGTTTACAATGAGGACATTGCAAAACTTAGGCATGGGGGGGTGATAAAGTGCATACATACAAAACCAAGAAAAAAAATCAGAAGGATTCTCACAAAAAATTCACATATGTCAAAAACACAAAAAATTGAAAAATTACGAAAAAGAACAAAAAAAAAAAAAATAGGAGGGGGGAAATGTTGTGAGCCATATAATCATAAGGAGGAGAAAAAGAGCAAAAATGAAGAAAGGAGCACAAAAGGAAAAGAAAAAGAAAAAGTCATTAGTAAAAGATTAAGGGGTTAACTGAAGTTCTAGACCGAGTCAAGAAAAAGAAAAGAAAAGTGCTACGGAGATATAACAAGAGATTAGCGGGAACGCTGGTCTTAGGCCTTTTGGGCTAGTATCTTTAGCTTAAAAATTCACGTATCCGTTAAAATCTGGATAATCCTCAAGAGGTTGAGGAAAATGCGAAGCTTGAGTATTAGGTCTAAGGCTTAGGAAGTATTCAGCCTCGTTAACTGACCTCCGGTTTGCGGGATTCGGTAACCTAAGCACCCCAAATTCACACACAGTCTGGTTCAGTGCGCATAAAACATCCAAAACACGCAAGAGCGTTTAATATTCTGAAAAAGTCACCTAGATTAGGAGCGGCCAATCAACACAAGTTGATTTGGACGAGTTCCCAGCGCGGAGAGGCGGGAAATTCCCCTCGAAGATGCGTAACAACATATCATCTCCTCGGTGCTTGTCTCTTAGGATATTTAAATATCCTACTGGAGGCATGTAAGCACTCTGTTGGTTCAGACACCATGGGTGGCATTATCACGAAATGTCAATCGCCAGGGTCTGAATTCAGCCACGGGTCGCCATGGGCGGGATTATCTCGAAATCTCGAAAGCCAGGGTTCCGGGGGTTGCCATGGGCGGGATTATCTCGAAATCTCGAAAGCCAGGGACCTTTGAGGATTGATGATGGGGACGAGGAATCCGATACAGACCGTGTTGAGAAGCTAATCCGAAGCTAGAAATAAAAAAGAAAAGAGAGAGAAAAGCTCTCCAAACAAATAAATCTTCTATCTCTCTCTTACAAAAAACGCACTGCAAACTGAACTTAGGCTAAAAATATCTCAAGCACGGGTGCTTTAACCGCGGAGTCCAACAAACCCTAGGTTAGTTTCTGTGGGCCGTAGAAACCTTTGCAGAAGACTGAGGCTAAAGCGGAACAGGTCCGGATTTTGGTTGGTACTTGAGTACCTCTAGGCCTATTGTCGGCATTCCCACCTAATCACAAAAGAAAAGGAGAAGCACTTATCATTGTTGACAGACATTTAGGGTCTAGAACGGAAGTTAAAACTTTGAAATTTTGCTAAGGGACTAGCAAAAGCTAGGCATGGGGGTATGATGAGAGCCTCATCATGAGCCATAACTAGCTCATTTTGACCCAATAAAGAAGATAAAAGCTCCTACATAACCTAGAAGAAGGCCTAACTGAAGGAACAAGTGCTCTGAGAAGAAAACATGAAATAAAGGTTAAAACTGCAATTTTACCATTGCAGTAGATAAACGGGATTTCTCAGAGGCAAAACATAGGTCAAATGGTCTAAATGAGATAAAAAGTGGGTTGAGTCAATCAGAAATGGGTTCATATGCAATCTAAGAACTAAAAGACACTTGGTAACCCTAAAACAGACCCGCTTAAATTAACAAGGTTCCGGTCAGAACAAAAAGCAAGTAAACCCTCTACAAATCATGGAAAACCATACTCTAGGGTTTAGAACACTTAATTTGGCCTTTGTAACCTAGTTTGACCTAGATTAGGGTCCTAGCTCTTCAATTAACCTAATTTGGGTTTTTACGCAAAATATCCAGTCAAACGAGGTCAAACCTGAAATCTAACTTCTCCATTGGTTTCCTTAGGTCCAAATTAGGTTTATACCAAAATTTGGACCTAAGGAGAGGTCATCTTGACCTACTTTGCAATTTAGTACACCCAAATCACAAATTGGTCCCTATCTTTTGAATATCCTTGCAGAGAGCCCCCTAGGTTCCTCGCCTTCTTTGCAAACCGGTCCTGCCGCCATTGCTAGGGCAGAACCGAACTCCGGCGAGGTTCGGAGAGGGATTGCTCTCTAATCCCTCAGAGATTCCCTCCCAGAAATGGAAGGAGGATTCTCTGAGGAATTCCCTTCCTCATAAAGTCAATTACAATCGTTGGTGTGAACCCAATCTCTCGTGCGAACGCACGAGAGATTTGGGTATCCCAACTCCTTTCCATCTCCGGCGACCAACCTCAGGCAATTACGTGCCCTTCACGCCCTGCACACCAAGTCCAGCACCTATAAAACACCCCTCGGACCCGGCCACTCATCTTGAGCTTGATTTGGCCGAGTTTCCCCCTTCAATTCCTCTCCTCCTGCTCGGCCAAATGCCCCAGCTAGCTCCGGCGAGCCCCCCTCCCCTCCCTCTTCGCTCTGCCACAAAACCAGTGGCAGAGTTAGCTTCCTGACCTCCCTCCGCGTCGCGCAGTACCAGCGCACGCCGCCTCAGCCCCGTCGTCGCCGCCGTTCTCCCCCACTGGGCGTCATCTTCTCCGGCGACAGCAAGTACTGCTGTCCGCCTTCTGTCCCCTTTCGTCCTTACAATTAGGTTAGAACTCCTCTCCATCCTATCCTCTCTCTTTTCCCCCTGTTATCTCATCTGATTACCCCTCGACCGACGCTGACCACCCTCATCTTCCACATCACCGACCGAACTCCGGCGAGCCGCCCACACCACTCCGCCACTCCACACGGCTCGCCAACCACCTCGTGAGCTCCGCCTCACCACCAGGAACTCGCTCCACCCCACAACTGCCACTCCAGACCTCCATAACCACCCCCCGAACAACCCACCATCTCCGGCCACAGGTTAACCTAGGCGGGCACGCCTAGGCCGACCGGCAACCTGCAGCATCACCCACCGCCTTCGCCGTGCTACGGCGAAGGTTTCCAACTATTCTAATTGGGCCAATAGGCCGTTCTGTGGAAGTTCAGGTAAACGCTCCGGCCGCCATTAACAGTCGAAGCAGCAGGAAGCTTGGAGCAGCAGCAGGCGTCAGGCTTCCCAGGCGGCAGGTGCAGCAGACTCTCGCAAGTGTTGCGAGGTGACTGAGTTCAGCAAGGATCAGCAGCAGGGCCTTCAGCGTGGGCAATTGCACACGAGAGTCTGCGGGCGCACGCAAAGGAAGGGCGGAACGTTTAGTCCCACATCGTGGAATCTCAAGGCACAGGTATGGTATAAAGGTTTTTTGTGATATACGTTTACTGCCTCGAAAGCACAGGGGTGAGGTCCCTCACTGACCCCACCCGCCTCGTCCGCGGCCTGACCACGCGGACCTGGCGGATCCGACCCGACCTAGACCTATGCACTCCTCGCGCATCACACACCTGCAGGTGCGCCTGGTCCCGGGTACGATCCGCGACCCGATTATGGCTGTGGCTCTGGGAGAGCGGTTTGAGTGAATTGCTTGAGAGAGAGAGATGCGCGGGTAGAGGGAGAGAAGGGTTAGGTTTTGCTCCTGTGCAGGCAGGCTGAACGCAGGAGAAGGACTTGGCCGCGAGAAGGAAAAGAAAGAAAGAAGAAGGAACGGCAGAGAAGAATAGAAGAGGAAGAAACAAGGCAGAGAAGAAGAAGCAAGAAAGAAGCCTTCGCAGGAGAAGAAAGAAAAGAGCAAGCCAGAAGCAAAGGCATAGAGAAGCCAAGTGGAGACTTTGCAGAGATCAGAAGAAGAAAAGAAAGAGCAAAGACTGCAGCAGAAGAAGAAGAATAATCAAGAAGAAAAGGAGAAATGCTTTTAAGACGTCTGATCTTGTGATCAGACGTCCAATTTCATATTTTCTTGCCCTAACTCCTTTTAATCGCATACATTCATACCTGAATTGACATTTTGATTTAGTGGTAAGTTCCATTTGCTCCCTGTGTTCGACCTCGGATACTCTAGTTATTCGAGTAATAAAAACTTTGTATTTGTTCGAACGTTTTGTCGGTTATACTACAACATAATACGCCTTTAAATCCGCACGAAACGTCCTTGAACACCTCTCCCTAATTATTCTAGGCCTCCACTTGCCTAGAGTGAGCTTAGGGAGAGGCTCTACTTGCCACATAGAAGTAGTATTTAAATTGAAGTGTAAATCACTTTTCCCGCCATCAGTTCGCATGTTGCCTTAGCTTAAAAACAAAAAAAAAATGATATATTGAAAAAAAATACCAAAAAGAAAGTTGAGATTTATATTCCTAGCAAGAGAATCAATTTTGCAACCATATTGCCTCCTTGGACGACCCTAGATACTTCCCTATCTAGGATTATAAATTTAAGAGCGAAAGCGGTTGTACGCGTTACAACGACGTATTTTAACAAACCACGTGAAATCGCTATCAGAAGGGTGTCGAAGATCTTCTCCAGCTGCTCAAGCCAGTCCTCTACCTCGGTGGGGTCCTCATCCCCCTTGAAGGAGGGGGGCTTCAGCTTCCGGAACTACTCGAAGAGCTCAGAGTGGCACTGCAGTGGGGATGCTGGTCCACCCCCAGGCAACGGTGCCTCGTGCACAGAAGAATCGGAGGAAGGTGGGGGCTGCGGCGGCCCATCCCCTCCCCCGTGTCTAGCGACGTGTCCGTCGAGTGGTCCCACAGAGGACTCCCCCTCCACAGCCCCAGGGTGAGGCGCTTGTGGCGGTGGGTGGAGCTCCTCTCGTACAATGTCTCGTATCAGCCGGGCGAGGTCCTGGGCCTGGACGCCCGGGAGTAGTGGCTGGTCCACTGGGGCGTCGGCAATGGCACGCCCACCTCGCCAACCTCGTCCTCGGCCGCTCCCGCGGCCCGCCTCACTGGTCCCACGACGAGGCATCTCCTGCAAGGAGACGCGAAACAAAACGGAACACGTCACTACGGAACGATACCTAACGGAAACATCTAAGAACTCATGTCAACAGATATGTTGTGGTGGCTACTCTAGTTATAGACATGTGAATTGGTTATTTTCCAGTCAGTTGATTCACTTCTCGGGACGACCTTGCTCTGATACCATCTTGTAACGACCCGATTTCCAAGTCCCTACGAGACACGAGAACCGGACCGACTCGACTAAACCCAAGACCTGGTCGTCCAACGAGGAAGTAACCAAAAGAGCAGTAAAATAAACCACATTCAACATGAATATAACTAACAGTAAGAAAATACAGCAGTAAGGAAAGAAACCACTACAGTATGTTCCACCACAACAGTAGAACAACATTCATAACATAATATGAACTGTAGGTAAAGAAAAGTACAACGGAAACAAGAACTACTCACTACAGTGGAACCAAAAAGAAAGTGGTACAAGAGAACAGTGGTAACTCTACTGGACCCTACTCAGCCCAACGTCCTCTGCAGCTGCTGACCCTAGCTGCTCAACACCTGGTCCTGAAAGGTAACTAGTGTAACACGTCAGCAAAACACTGAGTAGAGTGGCAACTAAAACAAAAGAAACAGTAGAGTGTACAGTAGCTGTTTTAATTTTCTTTCTTCCTTTATTTACGTCTTTCTATTGTTTCACAATTTATCTATTTCTCAGATCCTTCACTTGATCTTGAATGTTCCTCGTGGGAACGATCTTGATTGCAGTCTTTTCCGAACAGTAGAAGTGGCACGTGGTGCTCTCCTGGCCGGGAGAGTCCCCCGTGGTGATCGTACTCTCAGTCAACCACTCCAAGGTCACGGACAGGCGTAACAGTGACTACAGCACGCGCGATAAATGCACAGGTAGCTAACCCGCACTGGCACGCGGTCAGTCGTTTCCGTTAACGGGTGTGCCCAAAGCACAGCACGGAACCAGTACAGGGCAGAGCCCTCTCAGTAACAGGGGTCCAACCCCTCCACAGTAACCAAACAGGGGCCTTGCCCCTCCACAGTCCGCGCACCCTCGCCTGACTACCCTGGTTTGCCCAGTGGGCCTAACAAGTCGGTGTAGGAGGCTAGCAGAACCCCGAGGCCCGTGCGGTAGCTAGTACCTCTCTACACTAGTAGCTCTCCTCGGTACTACGTACACGAGGGCCAGCAAGTCGGTACAAAGTGGCCAGTCCTAACCCCGGGTCCCTGGGGCGGCTAGCTCCGCTCTGCACTAAATAGGGGGACAGTCGCTCTCCTTGGTACTCCGTACTCAAGGGCCAGCTCACTTCCCCAATTCTATTCCATTCACCTTCCAGGAGTTCTACTCCTAATTCCCCGTAGGGTTCCAGCTCTTTTAACTCAACACAATCAGGTTTCACCTTTCCAGTTTCACGTTCATACAATCCATGTTCTCAATCTTGTTTATTTATTCATATCTGGTAGCAGTTAATTCAATTCACAGGCAGCTATTAATCCCTTTCCACATTTTCCAAGACTGCAGTATTCATACATTCCACTAGTTTTCCCGTCCTAGGATTCATGCCATATCCTAGGATCTATCATACAATCTAGTTTTCCAGCCCTAGGATTCATGCAACACCCTAGGATCTATTTATGGTTTCATAATTTAACAGATTATACTTAAAGCCACTCTACCGGTTACAACAGGTGAACTAGGGGCGTGGTCGGGAATCCCGCGTGCCTCCGCAACCCCCGAGACTGCAACGGAACGGGGTCCTATCACAAGGATCAAACACAAGGAATTTCTCAAAACAGTATACAGCTACTGTAGACGGGTAGAGGATTTAATTCCGAAAAGAATGCAACTCGAAACACGGAAAACGGAACCCGAACGGGCCCTAAACGGGTCAAAAACGACAAAACAGTGCAAAATCAGACGTCTGGAACTTATTCCAAACGTCTTAAAAAGTGGATCAGGGGTTACCTTTGCTCTGCGTGGTCTCTCAAACGTCCAGAAGCCTGCGGGGGCATCTGGCCTAGTTCCTAGACGTCCGATGGTCACCCAGGATGTCTGTAAGTCGCTCCTATCGTCTGGCACTTCAGCCAGACGTCTGATTCGCGTTGGATGCGAATCTCAGACCCTGCGCGTACCCATTTCCTCTCTCTCTTAGTACGGTCAATCGAAGAAAACGAAGAAGACGGAATAACTCACCTTTCAGACCTCTGAACAGTCCTTCAGACGTCCTCCCCATCGTCTGGCTAGACTCCAAGACGTCTGATTCTGGAAAAGTTTCCAGAATCAGGGCGCGACTCGCCCTCCGTTCGCGACGCCCGGCCGCGCCGCGTCTCGTCCACCTGCTGCTCAAACTACAGCAGTCCCCCACGCATCGCTCCGCACCTGCTGCGCCCCCCGCCGGTCGACCCTAACAGCCTTGGCGAGCTCGCCCTCACGGCCGGACACCTCTTCCACGCGCAGCACCTCCTCCCACGCTCACCGCGGCTGTCGCTACCGCTGCTCACACGCGCTCGCTCTCGCGCACTGGCTGGAAGGAGAAGAGGAAGGGGGCGGAGGTGACTGGAGTGAGGGAGAGGGCGTGGCCTTTTAAGGCCGCGCGAGGAGGAGAGAGAGAGAGGACAGGGTGGGTCTGCGACCGCAGGAGAGAGGGAAAAAGAGAGGGAGAGAGAGCGTACGCAGGTCTGTGTGCTTAGGCGCGTAGACGAAACATGCGTGCCAAAAATAACCGATTCCCAGATGCCTAGAAGTGGTTCCAGATGTCTGAAGCGCGCGTTCGTAACAAAACCTAAGACTAAAAACCTCTTGTCCACAATCCTTAGGTCCTTAGCTTTATCTTAGAACATCCTTACCTTTATCTTAGCTTTCACAAAATCCTGCATTACTTGTTTGTTTTCACATAAAACGTTTATTTGTCATTTATCAAAAACACAATCAATAATATTAACAATATAGATCCCATAGGGTTAAACGATCTAAGGTTAAATCTACTTGCATGTTTGTGTTCATCTATTCTTCTCTAGTGCACGCAAGGTAGGAGATCACAACACATTCCTCTCAAAATTCCCTTGAATAAAACACCTAACAAGCAATTTCCTATAGATCCTATTAAGATTGAGATGGACCCAAAACAAATCCAAGAACAAATGAACTACATGCAACATCAGTTGCAAGAGATTTTTGTAGGTTTGCACAAGAGGGGGGTGAATAGTGTGGATATAAAATATTATAATCAAATTAAAATCAATAATTCAAGCACACAAGCATTCACCACACAAGATAAGTAAATTTAGGTAGAAACCCAAAACCACTACCTAAGTCTCTCATCTAAGTCAAACAAATCCACTTATACACTACTTAAATGAGGGCAGTATAACCTCAATTACAAACTACACGTCTTGGGGTGACGGTAGTGTACCTTAAAAGCTACTCTTCTTCGTGAAGAGTATTTATCTTCGAATGAGGTGAGAATTTGCAACGCAAATATCCAAATAAAAATACAACTACAAATGACATATAGATCCCAAATATAAAGTTAAAACTAAGCACATATATTTGAGGATTACTTCCCTGAGATGGAAGTGGATGGGCGTGAGTGTTCAATAATTCGATGCTCTCAAATGTGAAGTAGGTTGCTTAAAGGGTAGTTTCTCAAACTCACAATTTGATCTCACTCTCAAAGTGTATGTAAATGGAAGTAGTAGCACTCAAGAGGGTTGCACACTTGAATTTCTCTTCGAATATGTGTCTATAGACTTAAGAGTATGCTTAGCTATTTATAGATGTGCTTGGAACACTCTAAACATGCTTACTATGAAGATACACTCGTTAGAGCAATTAATGCTCGAAGCTATTGAAATTGATTTCTAGAGAAGTCAACAAATAGTATGAGCCAGTTAGCACCCGATCGCCTAGCTTGTATAAGGCTTGTCGACCAACTGCAAGGATAAGTCGATGCCCTACAATGGATCAAGGTAGCCATAGGTGACCTATACTAGCAAGTCGACTAGTGGTCAACTAAGGCTATTCTAGCAGGTTGACTGACGGTCGACTGGCTACTAAAAATCTTAAGTTCTTAGTGAAGGGTTCATTCATAACAACCCTGTGACATCACGGAAGCATGAAAACATAAGACTAGGCATTTTAAAATTTTTCACACACAAGATCGATAAGGATGCCAGAAATTGATCAAGTAAAACGAGAATAAAAACACCTAAGATCGAAACCACATGGGAGAAACTAATTTCCTCCTATTATGGGATCCCACGAGTAGGGGATTATACCTTCAAGGCGGCATGGTGCAACACCTTACGTGGTGGTGCCCCCTTAAACAAGTCCTAAGAGAACCCTACTTGCTCCTCCTTGAAGGGCAGATGATGCCCTTATGTCGTGGAAGATAAATCCCACTAGAGATCCATGAACTCCTTTTCAAATTGAAGCAATGATCTTTTCAAAATCCAAAATGGAGCTCAAGAACTCCTTCAGGAGGTCCTACAACAACCATGCTCATGGTAGCTGTTAACGTGAAATCATCAATGTTTAAAAAAATGTGTTATAGTATAGGACAAAATCACATTAAACACTTAAATTTATAACTTAGAAAAGTCCGAAGTCGAATGTAGGGAGCAATAAGCAATTTAGTACTCAAGATTGCAATTCTAAGCACAATATAACAATGTAATAGAAACTTTAAGCACAAATGATATAAATGGAAGAGTCAGAATCAATGTAGTAAAAAGATTAAGGTAAAATGGTGATTTGAATCACTAAATTACCCTATTACAATTATACTCAAATAATGCTACAGTATCAACCACATAATTTCCACGTCAGCTTAAGTGTTTCAATAATGCAACAGTGACTCAGAACTAGCAACAGAGGCAAATGCCTCTCTTTTTCCTTCAGGCCTCAGGGAGAGGCACAAGCACAGCACAGCACCAACAGAGGCGAAGGCCTCTCAAATTTCACTAAGTGTAGAGAGGAGCAGAGGACAAACCCTCCACCCTCTTCCTCTCTCTCTTTCTTTCTCTCTCAGGATCGGGCAAACCAGACCAAACCCGGGTAACCGAGTAAACAGACCAAGGCCTAGACCCGCGTGGCATGAACCATGGGTGAGGGCGTGAGTAAGTGCGTGTGTGAGCAAGACCAAACCTCGTGTGCATGCTAAGGCGAACAGTTGTAAATAGAAATTCAATTTGTATGCTGCGCTCGCTTTTGTGTTCCACGATGTGGGACTATCCCACCCACCTTCATCGCGTGTGTAGCAGCAGCAGGTTTAGCTTTCAATTGAGGCAGAGGATGATGCTGGCAACTGCAATTGGATTCCTGGGGAGACTCTTGGAGATAACCTGCAGCACCCGGAGATGATAGCAATGAAGAACACAGCCGGAGTACTGCAGTGGAGGTCGGAGAAAAAGGTTGCTGCGGTGGACATCCGACGAACACCTGAAAAGGAAAGCACGGTCTCTCGACCTTGTCAGATAAGCTCAGAAGGGTCACTGTGCGAAGGCAAGTGCATCAATGGTGGTTGTGTGGTGAATGCGTGCATGTGGAGGGCTGACAAAGTCGAAGAAGGTGTGCGAAGGAGGTGGAGTTCAGTGGGGTGATTCAGTGGGTGGATCGGCAAACTAGGAGAAGGGTTTTGGTTGTGGTGGAATGGCAGAGCTTTTGGGAGTTGTGATGAGGCGGATGGTGGTCTGTGGAGTGCGGGCGAACTCATCAGAGTTCTACTGGAGGCAGAGAAGACGGAAGGGGAGATAAGTGATTGACGACCGTACGTGTGCTGTGAGTGTGGGAAAAGAAGTAGAGGGAAAGAGAAAGATGTAGAGGGTCTTAGGAGAGGAGGAGATAAGTGGAGGGCTCCGATTGTGGCTGATCAGAGCCAGAGAAGATGGTAGGGACGGCGAAGCGACGATGGCAATTGAGGCAGAGGAACACCGTCCCTTTGACCGGAGAGGTGCGTGCGTGAGGATGAAAGGAAGACGGTGGCACCTCCAATTTGATGGTTGGAGGTGCAGAGGAGCAGGTCAGAGGATATCGCCCGAGCAAACTGCGGAGGTGGCCGGAGAGGGAAGAGAGAAGCTTTTCTCAGACCAGAATTTGCTAAGGAGGTGAGGAACTTGATGTAGGATCATTTATAGGCCATAGAACGGAGTTCTAAGCTTGGAAAGCAAGCTTGCGAATTCCAAGCTTTTCTCTCAAGCCGGATACCCTTCCATTCAAAGAGTTCACATGAGCTTTTGGGAAGGAGTTGGGATCCAAGATCGGCTTTATTTGGAAGGGAATTTCACGAGCAAGCTCTGATTCAAATTTGGGATTATTTGGCTGAGAATCGAGCAAGAAAATCTCACTCAAATCTCATCAGAGCTATACGTGTTCACACCAATGGCAGTAGGGACCTAAATGTGAATAATATGAGGAAGTTAGGGGGGTCCCTGCAAGGTTTTCAAAAGCTAAGGGGTTCTTTGTAAGAAAAAGAGTCAGAATAGGATTAAAATGCAAACTATGTTAAGATGATCTCTGATTGGGTCCAAATTTTGGTGAAAACCAAATTTGGACCCAAGGAATTTGATGGTGAAGTCGGATTTAGGTTTTGATCAAGTTTGTTTGGGTAAATTACATAGAAACCTAAATTAGGGCAACTATCTGTCTGAGACTCTCTTTTAGGTCAACATGAGTTCAGATGGTCAAATCAAGGATGTCAAACCCTAGAGAATATTTTTATATGATTTTTAGAGGGTTTAGATGAATTTTATCTTGACCATAACCCTAGTTAATTAAGCGAGTCTATTTTTAGGGTTTCAGATGTCCATTAATTCTTAAAATGCGTGAAACCCGTTTCTATCTATATGGACCCACTTGTTAGACATTAATGACCAAATGACCTTTAATAAACCCCTGAAATACCCCGTGGTTATTATGTATTTGTGATAAAAAGGTAAAATTGCATAAATAACCTTGTTTTCATCTTTTCTTCTCAAAATAGAATTTCAAGCAGTTAGGACCTCCTGAGGTTATGTAGGAGCTTTTATCAACTTTATCAAACCAAATTGAGCTAGTTATGGCTCCTGATGGTGTTCTCATCAGTAGCTAGTTGGCTCGCAAAGGAGCCAGTCAACCGACTATAAAGGGGAGCGGGAGGGGGCACAAAAGGAGAGGACTACAGTATCAACCCTTTAGTAGTTCCTCAGCTAGTTCACTAACCAGTAGATCAGCTATTACTGTCGACTCCAACCAAAAAAATTTTTAGTCAACTGGCTACAATGGGACTGTAAGGGGTGTTGCCTCTTCTCCTTCCTATTATTGTTAGCTGAGTGTTATCATCTTAGCTTTTGGCTTGTTAACCAGGGTTGAATCCCCATCAACAGTACCAAAAAATGATTATTAAGTTCTCTCTCATTTATAATATTTGTCATTTATGTCAAAGTATAGTGAGTAAGGTAACCAACATATTTTAAAAATTTATATCTGGATAAGTCTAGGTTGTTCGCTAGGAGACTTATTTAGTATAATTCACAAATTATTCTGTTAATTATTCTTTATTCTCTTAATTAAGCTATCTATACTTAATAACACTAAGATCTATTTAATAAATAAGTTATACCTATGACTTCACTCATAATATACACAAACTTAAATACTTAGGCTATAAGATACAATACATAATATAAGTGACTTGAATTTAACTTAACTAATATACACATATAATGTACTCTACAAAGCTATTTACTAGTAAGTTAATTAATACTAACTATAAATCTAACTTAGGTAGTTATATAACTTAATATAATGCTCTTAACTTAATTACTTAACTTAATTAACTACTAACATATAACTTAATAACACATAACTTAATTTAAACTAACTATACTTAGCTAATTAAGTTATAAAGATACTTAACTTAAAATACTTATTAATCTACGTAAATTACGTTGACCAAATTACATAATATAACCCACTAAGCATAATTAGATTATTTAAGTTATCACAAGGCTAATTACTTAGTTAATTACATAATTGCAATACATTAGATACATGAATTAATTGCAAGAGAATTACACAATATAACATGGCAACTAATTCCATTTGGATAACCAACATACATTATAAACGTTGAAATGATGAGCATTCATTTGCATTAAAAAAATGTTAAAATGTTGTTTTAGAACAACTAGTGAATCTTTAATCTTCATTTAAGCATAAGTAAAGCTCATAACAAATCAACCTCAATTAATCTCGCTAAGTGTTAAGTATAACACTTAAGCTCTTCTTCACAGCTCAAGACAAAGGAACAAGCACCCTCAATTATAAAAAATTGGGTGACACCACAAACTAAATCAATAGCCCAATTTTTAATTAGTATAAATATAATAAATAATTATTATACCCCAAAAGTTGAAGTAGTTATTTCAAGGACAAAGTTGAAGTGAGAAAGGTGAAGAGGGTTCGCATTTTTTATAAAAAGGACTTTCCATCACAAAGTTGGATTATTACTAATTTTTAAGTTAATCAAGTGGTAGTCATCTATGATGGTTACTACTGGTTTTTTCATACTTCTGATTACTAGGAAGAATTATTCTATTTGGTATAAATGGGTGATGGATGTATCCACATGAAAAGATGTGTTTAGTGAAGACCTTCTCCTCTATATTTACAGAATAGGTCAGCTTCTTTCTTTATTCCCTGATGAACCTTTATATCAACATTGAGACCACTTTGATCAAAGGTTTGATTTATCTACTTTATTTATCTAAATGTTTAGCTTTTTTCTTTATTTTTAAGAGTAGTACTTCCCAAGTAAACAAGGCAAAAATATATAGAGATCGGTTGATACAGAGCAGCCCATTCGTGTGCTTGTGTCTAGGCAAAGGGAGAGGTGGTGCAGGAGTTCTTCGGTAAGTTTTTGGGTGGGATTTCATGTTGAATGCATTGTACTCAATGTTTTACAAATGTTTGGCTAGAGATGGTTCCATACAAGCTTGGACTTGTTTGCGCATTTCAAGATAAACACATGCTAGTCATCTAGGGTAATTACTTTGTTTCTCATCTATACTTGCTTTTGGTTGTCTAAAGAAATTAATATAATTATGAGTTTTGATCTTGTCTCAAGCAATGTGAAGAAATCTATGGATATATCTGCATGCAAAAATGGCTTGAGTGAAAAAGGGGTTCAAATGTTTGTGTCAATGAAACTTTACGGCTTTGCTTGGGATGCCCTTAAGTCTAGGTAATCAGAAGTCTCACTGTAGATGTGCTTTTTGGACTAAGATTGGTATTTCGAGATGATCACCCGATGGCTATGGTGGTTATTACTTGTTTTTTCATTTTACTTTTGATTTCAGGAAAGATTGATGGATTTGTGGTTTTTGATATCTTCAGCAACATCAAGACTCTTTCACATTGGAGAGAATTTGGGTACATAAAGCATTCTCAATTATCACAAGATATTCCTCTTTACATTCCCCCTTTTTAATCCCTTATAACCATTGTGCCATCTTGTGGAGAGATTTTCCTTGATGAAATCATGTTATTTTGGGATTTAATTCATCTTTCTTCTTTATCTAAATCATGAGCTTGTTCTTTTAACTTTATGGCTTTTATGTTCCAAGTAGTGGAACAGGAAAAGATACAAGGACAAGCTAATGAGTAGAGGTTTTAATTGAGAAGCACTGGTCGAGAGTTGCAATTCAAAGTCATTCCTAAGGGGCATTCAAAAGTTTATTCGAACAAAGATCTATGGCTTTGCATGGGACTTCTTGTTGATTGGCTTCTCTTGGTGATTACAAGAAATTTTGCTAGAGATGTGTTTCTACACAAGGTTGGACTAAGATTGGGTATTCCAAAATAATCATCCGATAATTATTCTATGATGGTTGCTACTTGTTTTTTCATCTATACTTTTTATTTTAGAAGAGACTGATGGAATTACAAGTTTTTATAGTTTTGAGAAACGTCATGATTTTTTCAGGTTGGAGAGAATCTGGGTACATCGATATGCAAAAGTAGGTTGAGTGAATGCTTTCTCAATTATTGTAGGATGTTTTTCCTTAGATTCCTCTTTTATGCTCCCTTATGATGTCATTATTTGGTTTTCATCGTATAATTGTTGCTTGTTATTAGTTCATCTATTATCAATATTCCTATTTGGAGGAATGTGAAGAAATTCTTTTGTCTGATTGAGCTCTTGTTATGGTGCCTAAAGGCACACTATGCGAAAGGTAATTGAGTGGATGCCTTCTCAACCAACAATGATTTATTTTTCAGGAGGTGTAGTTTGTACTAGCACCAGCATCATTGATAAATCAAAGTGTGTCTTAGCAAGTGTTTAATCGAAATCGTCGTTGTTTAAGAGATGCATTGTAGTATCGGACAAAAATCAATCAAATCATTTAAATGTATAGCTCAGAATCGAAAAATGAATCCGAGGTCGATCACAGGGAGTAATTAATGGTAATTTAATCTCACTAATCATAATTTAATCAAAAATATAAGCAATTATGAGCAAAACTTGATTTACAACTACTCAAAATGATATATATATGCAATCAAGTAGCACAGTGCAAAAACAATGGGTTAAAATGGTGATTTGAATCACCAAATTAACCCCTAATATTAAGCTCAAATAAATGCATAATATCTCAATCAAATTTTGCTACATCAACCAAATTAAATATCCCAACAATATGTAGCACTGAAGCACCAAATCAAATGAAGGCACAAGGCATCAGATGCCTTAAGTTACTCAAGGCTCAGCTCAGCTCCAACAGAAGAGGCAAAGGGCCTCCTCTCTCTTCTTCGTGCCTCAAGGGAGAGGCAAGCACAGCACAGAGGCAAAGGCCTCCTCAAATTGGCTAAGTATAGAGAGCAAAGGCGTGAAGGGCAAAACCCCCCTCTCTCTTTCTTCTTCTTCTTTCTCTCAAATACCCAACCTTAATCGGGTAATTAGTCGGGTAATCGAGCGTGAACAGTGGACAAGCTTGCGGGCATGGTCGCAAGCGAGGAGCATACAAAGGCGGGTAAGCAAGTGAAGGTGGCTGGGGACCCGACCCTCGTGTCTTGGGTGAGGTGTCGGGGAGATAAATCCCTCTTATCACGCTTGAGTGACTGCTAATTCCACAATGTGGGACTATCCCACGTCGCCTTCTTCGCGTGCGAGCAGTAGATGGTGAGGGCTCCAATTGAGGCAGTAGCTACGGGTGAAGACTTAGATTGAGGACCTAGAGATGCACGTGGATCTGGGTCGCTTCACCTAGGGGTGGAAGCGAAGACGAACACTATCGGAGAATAGCGACTGGGGCCGAAGAAGATGGCGATGGCGGCGGTCATCCTGTGAAGGCCTAAAACCAAGAACACGTCCTTACGACCTCATCACAATAGTTCAAAAGCTTTGTCATGAAGCGGCGAATGCATTGATGGTGGTGGCGTCATGTGCAAGTGAGTGTGGAGGTCTAACGACCTTGAGAAGGTGGTGCGAAGGTGCGTGAGTTCAATAAGGTGATTTAGCAGGTGAAAGCCCAAATTAGGAGACGGCTTTTGATGAGGGTGGTGCGGAGAAGCTCATGGAGGTGGCGGCGGGGCATTTGGTGAAGTGTAGCGGGCTTGAGGCTACGCTGAAGCATCGCCGGACTGGAGGAAGATGACAGTGGTTGCGATGGTGTTGGTGGTCGAACTTAAGGGCTAAGGGGGTTGTAAAAGGTCAGAAATGGAAGTCGAAGAGATAGAGGGGCTTAGAGGGGAAAGTGGAGGGCAAGGGTGGTCGGCGTTGGAGAGCCGGAGCCAAAGAAGATGAAGTCAACGATGAGTTGGAGCGGCGATAACGAGGAGGAAGGAAACCCCTGCTTTGGTTGGCAAAGAGTGAAATTGAGAGGGTGTTAAGAACGAGGCATCAGACGGGCTTTTAAGACGTCTGGGAAGTGTCCCAGATGTCTGGCCAGACGTCTGGAACCCTTTCCAGACGTCTGGTAATCAATTTTTGCGGCGTACGGGATTGCGTCTGCACGCCTACGCGCACCAACTGCACCCGCCGCTCTCGCCCCTCTTTTTCTCTCTCTCCTACTGCAGACACGCCATCTCCCTCTTTTCTCTCTCCCCTGGCTGCCTATATAAGCTCTCTCCCTCTCCCTCACCTTCATCTCCTCCACCCTTCTCTTCTCCGTCTCCCTACCAGTGAGAGAGCACGAGCGAGTGGGGGAGCGGCGGGCGTCGGGTGTCGCGGAGGGGCTGCTGCAGCTCGGGCAGCAGGCGGATGACGTGCCTTCGTGCGTGTGTGTTAAGAGGTGTCGTTATAGTTGCACTTGATACGTCGGTTTTAAAAGAAGTAGACGGAGGTGAGTCCGAGTGTCGATCTCAGGGAGGCGTGGAAATCGGATTTTGTTTACCACTTGTTGTCACGAAAAAGGCGGAGTTTTGCTTGCGAAAGAAACGGTTTTGAAGAGCGAGAGATAGAGAGAGTTTAGGGTTAGAAAGCTCTTGGTTTTGATCATGCACTTTAAACAGAAATTAAAAAGGCAACTAAATGAAAAACAATTTCATTAAACATGCATTCATAGTTCATGGTTTACAACATTAAATACATGCTTCAACAAAAGTAAATGAAAGCTTAAAAGAGAGAGAGAGAGGTAGAGAGAGAGTGGAGAGCGACGAGGCAGCCACGGCGGTGGAGGAGGCTCCGTCGGCGGCTCGTCGTCTCCGGCGATTACAAGAGTGCCTAAGACTAGCTAGGAGAGGAGTGGAGTAGTTGCAAGTGGGAGAGGATGCCTTGAATGGTGGTAGAAGGGGGTTTAAATAGAGTTAAGGGCTTCCTAAAAGAAGAATGTGCTTTAGCGACATCCAGAACGTCGCTAAAACTGCTTCCATATACGTCGGTGAAGGTCTTCTGCCGCCGGTCAGCCGCCCGCCCCTCTCTCTCTTCAGGCGCGATCCGTGGACGTCGAACGAGAGCCGTCCGATTGATGATCGGACGGCTGAGATCCTCCCGCGCCTGCGCTGGGATCGCGCTTCGGGCGTGCGTGCGCGCGCGCGTTTCCGCCCGGCGTGCGCGCGCGCGTGGGAGGTGGGGCGCTGTCGTCGCGCCGCGTGGTGCTATCCTAGCCGCCCGCTTCTGATCGCGCGGCTCAATTTTGCCGCGCCCTTCGCCCGCAAGTGATTTCCGCTCCGCGCGATTCGAACGCGCGTCGCCGCGACGCGGGCGTGCGCGCTAACCGTTGCGCCACGCCCGCGCTTTGTCGCGGCGACCGCGGGCGAGCGCGCGGATCTCGGCCGTTCGATCGAAGATCAACGGCCGAGATGCGTCCTTGGCTGGCTTGGGGGCGTGCGGGCGGCGGGGGCGGGGCGACGTGGCGCGTTCTAGGCCGTTGATCTCCAGATCAACGGTCAGGATTTCTTGGGCCCATTATGGGAGCTCCGGATGTCGGATTTGGCCGATTTTGAGTCCGTTAGACTCCGTTCGTCGTCCTGAATCCATCCGTGCGGTCCGATTGCTCATCTGAGTCCTGCTTTGACAAATGCTTTACACAAATGGCCATTAATACAGTTTATAAGCAATCTTGGTACTTGATGCATGCAATGCTCCTATTCTACTTTATGTTGTGCCTTTTATTCTAAATATGGGCCATATTCAACCTAATTACTACCCCCTTGCGTGGTGTTATCAGCGGACGGGGCACGCTGCGGCCGTGCGTCGCGGGCGGAGAGCGAGTCGGGCTCTGATTCTGGAAAATTTTCCAGAATCAGACATCTGGGCTTACGACCAGACGACGGTGAAGATGTTTGGCAGGTAAGATATTTCTATCTTCTTCCTTTTTTGCGTGTACGGCCATGCGGCCATCCGCCGCGCCTTCGTCTGCAAACCGTCGTGCTGAGGGTAGGGTGGGTGCGTGCAGGTTTTTCTCGGGAGGGCACGAGACTCGCCATCCCACGTGAATCGGACGTCTGGCCGCAGTGACAGACGACGGGAAGGACTTCCAGACGTCCGGGGTGACCATCGGACGTCTGGGAACTAAGCCAGACGCCCCCGCAGGCTTCTGGACATCTGAAGGACTACACAGAGCGAAGGTACACTCTAACCCACATTTTAAGACGTCTGGAAGAGGTTCCAGACGTCTGATTTTGGGCAGTTTTGTCGTTTTCGACCCGTTTAGGGCCCGTTCGGAGTCTGTTTTCCGTGTTTCGAGTTGCGTTCTTTCCAGAATAAAATCCTCTACCCGTTTACAGTAATTTTATACTGTTCTGAGATACTCCTTGTGTTTGATCCTTGTATTAGGACCTCATTCCATTGCAGTCCTGGGGGTTGCGGAGGCACTCGGGACTTCTGACCACGCCCCCAGTACTCCCGTTGTAGCTGGTAGAGTGGCTTTTAATTTAATTAGCATAATTTGTTACAATTGTAGAACAACTAATAGAGTCTAGTGTATTGCATGAACCCTAGGACTGAGAAACTAGATTGAATGATAGATCCTAGGGTATTGCATGAATCCTAGGACTGGAAAACTAGATTGAATGATAGATCCTAGGGTACGGTATGAATTCTAGGACTAGAAAACTAGTGGAATATATATATTGCAGTCTTGGAAAAAGTGGAAAGGAAATAATAGCTTCCTGTAAATTAATATCTACCTGTTATGAATGAATAAATATGATTAAGAGTATGGGTTGTATGAACGTAAGACTGGAACAGTGAAACCTACAATGGCCAAACAAAAAGAATACGAACCCTACGGGGAATTAGGAGTAGAACTCCTGGAAAGAGAATAGAATGGAACTGAGAAAGTGAAACGTGGAGGTGTGTTGTCTCTTGAGTACGTGGTACCAAAGAGAGCACACATTACCTCTTAGTGTAGAGGGGAGCTTACCGCCCTCAGGTTGAGACCGGGGTGGGTTTGGCCACTGTACACCGACTTGGTGGCCCTCGCGTACGCAGTACCGAGGAGAGCTACTAGTGTAGGGAGAGCACTAGCTACCCCACGGGCCCCGGGGTTCTGCTAGCCTCCTACACCGACTTGTTAGGCCCACTGGGCAAACCAGGGTAGTCAGGCGAGGGTGCGCGGACTGTGGAGGGGTTGGACCCCTGTTACTGAGAGGGCTCTGCCCTATACTGGTTCCGTGCTGTGTTTTGAGCGCACCCGTTAACGGAAACGACTGACCGTGTGCCAGTGTGGGGTAGCTACCCGTGCGCTTATCGCGCGTGCCGTAGTCACCGTTACGTCTGTCAGCGACCTTGGGGTGGTTGACTGAGGGTAGGACCACCACGGGGGACTCTCCCAGCCAGGAGAGCACCACGTGTTACTTCTACTTTTTGGAAAAGACTGCAATCAAGATCGTTCCCACGAGGAACATTCAAGATCAAGTGAAGGATGTAAGAAATAAATAAATCGTGAAATAATAGAAGGACGTAAATAAAGAAAGTATAATATAACAGCTACTGTACACTCTACTGTTTCTTTAGCTTCTAGTTGCCACTCTACTCAACGTTTCGCTGACGTGTTACACTCGTTACTTTTCAGGACCAAGTGTTGAGCAGCCAGGGTCAGCTGCTGCAAAGGATGCTAGGCCTAGTAGGGTCCAGTAGAGTTACCCGCAGTTCTTTTTGTACTTTTCCTCCACTGTAGTGAGTAGTTTCCTTGTTACTCCTTGTACTTCTTTATTGTAAACTTCATGTTATGTACATATTTGTTGTTCTACTGTTGTGGTGGTGTATACTGTAGTAGCTCCTTTTCTTACTGCTGTATTTTGTTACTGCTAGTTATATTCATGCTGAATGTGGTTTGTTTTGCTGCTCTTTTGGTTACTTCCTCGTTGGACGACTAGGTCTTAGGATTAGTCGAGTCGGTCCGATTCTCGTGTCTCGTAGGGACTCGGGAATCGGGTCGTTACAAGATGGTATCAAAGCAAGGTCGTCCCGAGAAGTGAATCAACTGACTGGAAAATAACCAATTCACATGTCTGTAACTAGAGTGGCCACCACAACATATCTTTTGACATGAGCTCTTAGACGTTTTCGTTACATATCATTCCATATTGACGTGTTTCCATTTTGTTTCGCGTCTCCTTGTAGGAGATGCCTCGTCGCGGGACTAGCGAGGCGCGCCGCGGGCGTGGCCGAGGACGAGGTCGGCGAGGTGAGCGTGCTGCTGTCGACGCCTCGGTGGACCAGCCGCTGCTCCCGGGCATTTAGGCCCAAGACCTCGCCCAGCTGATACGGGATATTGTGCGAGAGGAGCTCCACCCACCGCCCCGAGCGCCTCACCCTGGGGTGCGGAGGGGGAGTCCTCTGTGGGACCACACGACGGACGCGGCGATTGACACGGGGGAGGGGATGGGCCTCCGCCGCCCCCACCTTCCTCCAACACTTCTGTGCACGAGGCACCTTTGCCTGGAGGTGCACCAGCATCTCCACTGCAGTGCCACTTCGAGCTCTTCGGGTAGTTCCGGAAGCTGAAGCCCCCTCCTTCAAGGGGGCTGAGGACCCGACCGAGGCAGAGGACTAGCTCGAGCAGCTTAAGAAGGTTTTCGACACCCTTCGCCCCCCGGTGGAGTGCCGCGTGGCCTTTGCCACGTACCAGCTGGAGAGTGCGACACATAGGTGGTGGAGGGCGGTCAGGGGACAGGAGAGGGATGACCCGACCTGGGATCGGTTCGTCACCCACTTCTGCGAGCAGTACTTTCCCCAGACGTGGCAGGACCAGAGGAGGCGGGAGTTCCACACTCTCCGCCAGGGGACGATGACTGTGAGCGCGTACCGCACGCGTTTTCTGTAGCTGTCCTGCTTTGCAGCTACAGCGGTAGCCACCGAGGAGGAGCGCCTTTGCAGGCTCACCGAGGGGCTCCGGCCTGCGATTCGGGGGTATGTCAAACCCCTGAAGCTGCCTACGTTTTCTAGGGTGGTGGAGGCAGTTATGACCTACGAGGAGACCAACCCGTCCGCGCGAGACACTGACGGCAGGCGGAAGAGGCCCTTCCAGCCAGACTTTTCACAAGGCCGGCAAGAGAGGAGACACGTGGCGTCCGCAGGAGAGCTGTCACATTTTGCAGGGCCATCAGTGGCCTTTGGGGGCCCTCGACAGGGGCCAGTCGCCAGCACCGGACCCCCGCCCAGCCGACAACAGGGACCCACTGAGGGCGGGAGTCGGGTTCCCCTCTGCTACCAGTGTGGCCAGCCGGGCCACATCAGGAGGGACTGCCCATCTAGGGCAGGAGGTCAGCAGATACTTCCCACATCGAGCATTGGAGGGCGCGTAGGAGGCCGCGGTTTCCAGACGCGAGGAGGACAGCAGTCACGAGGAGGGTACCAGCCAGCACCTACCCGTCCAACGCAGAGTGTGGCTGCTTCGTCCGCACCTAGAGCTGAGGGGCGTACCAACGCCCTGACACACAGGGATGCCAAAGCTTCGGGATCAGTGGTGGCAGGTATGGTTTCAGTTTCCGGCAGACTCGTTTACACACTTTTCGATTCCAGAGCTACGCACTCGTTTGTCGCAGCCAGTTTCGCAGTTAGTTTGGGCCAGGACTATACGCTGTTAGAGAATCCGTTCGTAATCAGAGGTACGAGTGGTCAGCTGTTTGTGGTTGAGGAGGTGTACACGGGTTGCGAGGTCAGTGTCTGGGGACATAGTCTGCCAGCTGACCTGATTATGATACAGATGGAGGACTTTGGCGTAATTTTGGGGATGGACTGGCTGTCCGCTTACCACGCTTTGCTGGACTATTTTGAGAGGAAGATCGTCTTCTCCATACCGGAGTTGCCTTCTTTCGAGTTTCACGGACAGCCAGTGGACGGAGGCTTCAGGTGCATTTCGGCACTTCGGGCGGCGAGACTTTTGAGCCAGGGGTGTGAGGGCTTCCTAGCTTGTGTGGTGGCAGAGCCCAGCCCTGTGGCAGACTTCCAGAGCATCCCGGTGGTCAGAGAGTACTCTGACGTGTTCCCAGACGAGTTAACAGGACTACCGCCTGAGCGTGAGATCGAGTTTGAGATCTCACTAGTACCAGGGATCAGCCCCATCTCCACCGCACCAAACCGGATGGCACCGCTTGAGCTACGAGAGCTCAAGTCTCAGTTGCAGGATCTTTTGGAGAAGGGCTTCGTGAGGCCCAGTGCGTCTCCCTGGGGAGCCCCGGTACTATTTGTGAAGAAGAAGGATGGTACCCTATGCCTTTGTGTGGATTACCGACAGCTGAATAGGGTCACCATCAAGAACAGATATCCGCTGCTGAGGATCGATGACTTGTTTGACCAGTTGCGAGGTGCCACGGTGTTCTCCAAGATCGACTTGAGGTCTGGATACCACAAGTTGAGGATCAGGGAGGCAGACGTCTCCAAGACAGCTTTCCACACCCAGTACGGACACTACGAGTTTTTGGTCATGCCGTTTGGGCTGACCAATGCCTCCGCTGCTTTCATGGACCTGATGAACCGGGTGTTTAGGTCGTACTTGGACCAGTTCGTGGTGGTATTCATTGATGATGTACTCATCTATTCTCGAGATCAGACGCAGCACGGACAGCACTTGCGGATGGTTCTGGACACACTGAGACGACGTAGGCTGTACGCCAAATACAACAAGTGCGAGTTCTGGTTGGGGGAGGTGACCTTCTTAGGCCATGTGATCTCTAGGGACGGCTTGGCGGTGGACCCAGCCAAGGTCGAGGCAGTGCTCAGGTGGGAGAGACCGCATTCAGTCACTAAGATTTGCAGTTTCCTGGGACTGGCAGGCTACTACAGACGATTCATCAGGGGCTTTTCACAGATTGCGCATCCTATGACACAGTTGACCCGGAAGGACGTGCCCTTCACTTGGACAGACGCTTGTGAGGCGTGTTTTCAGGAGCTGAAGGAGAGGTTGACTTCAGCTCCCGTGCTCACCATCCCTGACAGTAGTGGCGAGTTCGTTGTGTACACAGACGCCTCCTTGTAGGGGTTAGGGGGTGTGCTCATGCAGAGGGGTCACGTTGTCGCTTACGCTTCGCGGCAACTGAAGCCCCATGAGCATACCTACCCTACCCACGACCTGGAGCTGGCAGCTGTCATCTTCGCGCTGAAGACCTGGAGGCACTACTTGTACGGTGAAACCTTCGAGATTTTCACAGATCACAAGAGCCTCGGATACCTTTTTGATCAAAAGGAGCTCAACATGAGACAGAGACGTTGGTTGGAGCTCCTGAAGGACTATGACTGCAGCATTTCCTACCACCCAGGAATGGCCAACGTGGTGGCTGACTCCTTGAGCCGGAAGGCACCCGTACACTTAGCTAGTTTACAGTTACAGAGTTGGAGCCTTTTGGAGGAGGTGGGCAGTTGGCGACCCCTAGAGTTACGGGGGCACTGTGGGGCAATGACTGTGACACGACAGACTAGGCCAGAGCTGATGGACCGCATCATCACAAGACAGATGGCCTATCCGTACTTGCAGTCCCTACGCGACAGAGTACTGTCAAGAGACCCTGGGGACTTCTCTTTCACAGACCAGGTGCTGCGCCTAAGGGGACGGTTGTGCGTTCCCAGAGACGAGGAGCTGTTGAGAGAGCTCTTGACTGAGGCACACGGTTCCAGATTCACCATACATCCCAGAAACACAAATATGTACCACGACTTGAGACGCGAGTTTTGGTGGAGGGGGATGAAGCGGGATGTGGGTAAATTCGTGCAGCAGTGCTTAGTGCGCCAGCAGGTGAAAGCCGAGCATCAGAGGCCTGCAGGGCCGCTACAGTGGCTTCCAGTGCTAGAGTGGAAGTGGGAGAGCATCACCATGGACTTGGTGGTGGGTTTACCTGTTAACCAGCGAGGACACGACGCAGTTTGGGTAATTGTGGATAGACTGACGAAGACGGCACAATTTTTGCCGATCCGAGTTACCTTGGGACCAGCACAGTTGGCAGAGAGGTATATCCACGACGTGGTACGACTACACGGAGTTCCGCGGGAGATCGTATCCGACCGGGACACCTACTTTACGTCCCAGTTTTGGGCTGAGTATCAGCAGGCCCTGGGGACGCGGTTGAGATTTAGTACCGCTTACCACCCCCAGATGGACGGACAGTCTGAGCGCACGATACAGACACTTGAGGACCTTTTGCGTGCCTATGTACTGGACTGGAGGGGCTCTTGGGAGGAGCACCTACCCCTGGCGGAGTTTGCATACAACAACAGCTATCACTCGAGCATCGGCATGGCTCCCTACGAGGCTCTGTACGGCATCCTTGAGTTGGGTTTAGGTGGGGACCAAGTGGTAGGTTGGCCCCAGGTTGATTCGGCAGAGTCAAGAGGTAGTCGAACATATCCACAGGCGACTCCGTACTGTCAGGAGTAGGCAGAAGAGCTACGCGGATCGGAGACGCAGAGAGGTGCTGTTTGAGGTTGGGGACCACGTCTTCCTTCATGTTTCGCCCATGAAGGGCCTGCAACGGTTTGGGGTGAGAGGGAAGCTCGCGCCGAGGTTCGTGGGGCCTTTTGAGGTCCTGGAGCGGGTTGGACCCGTTGCTTACAGACTTGCCCTCCCTCGTCAGCTTTCTGGTGTGCACGACGTGTTCCACGTGTCCAACCTCAGGAAGTACTTAGCCGATCCCAGTCATGTACTGAGTCACGAGAGCGTCGAGGTGGGCGACGACCTGACCTACCCCGAGCGGCCAGTTCAGATTCTTGACCGAGCCATCCGCAGTTTGAGACGAAAGCAAGTACCCCTGGTGAAGGTTTTGTGGAGGACACAGCAGTACGAGGAGGCTACCTGGGAGCCTGAGAAGGCAATGCGGGAGCGGTACCCGGAGCTCTTCGCGGGTACGTCTTCTCAGACCGGTATCGGTCCTCTTCGAGTTTGTTTTGTTTATATATGTTGTTCTTTCCCACACCCTAGTTAGCGCAAGTTTCGGGGACGAAACTTCCTTTGAGTTTGTTATATTGTTAAGAATGAGGCATCAGATGGGCTTTTAAGACGTCTGGGAAGTGTCCCAGACGTCTGGAACCCTTTCCAGACGTCTGGTAATTAATTTTTGCAGCGTACGGGATTGCGTCTGTGCGCCTGCGCGTGCAGACTGCACCCGCCGCTCTCGCCCCTCTTTTTCTCTCTCTCCTCCTGCAGACATGCCATCTCCCTCTTTTCTCTCTCCCCTCGCTGCCTATATAAGCTCTCACCCTCTCCCTCACCTTCATCTCCTCCGCCCTTCTCTTCTCCTTCTCCCTGCCAGTGCGAGAGCATGAGCGAGTGGGGGAGCGGCGGGCGTGGGGTGTCGCGGAGGGGCTGCTGCAGCTCGAGCAACACGCGGACGGGGCGCAGCATGGCCGTGCGTTGCGGGCGGACAGCGAGTCAGGTTCTGATTCTGGAAAATTTTCCAGAATCATACATCTGGGCTTACGACCAGACGACGGTCAAGACGTCTGGAGGACTGTCCAGACGTCTGGCAGGTAAGATATTTCTATCTTCTTCCTTTTTTGCGTGTACGGCCATGCGGCCGTCCGCCGCGCCTTCATCTGCGAACCGTCGTGCTGAGAGCAGGGTGGGTGCGTGCAGGTTTTGCTCGGGAGGGCGCGAGACTCGCCATCCCACGTGAATCGGACGTCTAGCCGCAGTGACAGACGACGGGAAGGACTTCCAGACATCCGGGGTGACCATCGAACATCTGGGAACTAAGCCAGACGCCCCCACAGGCTTGTGGACATCTGAAGGACTACACAGAGCGAAGGTACACTCTAACCCACATTTTAAGACGTCTGGAAGAGGTTCCAGACGTCTGATTTTGGGCAGTTTTGTCCTTTTCGACCCGTTTAGGGCCCGTTCGGAGTCCGTTTTCCACGTTTCGAGTTGCGTTCTTTCCAGAATAAAATCCTCTACCCGTTTACAGTAATTGTATACCATTCTGAGATACTCATTGTGTTTGATCCTTGTATTAGGACCCCATTCCATTGCAGTCTTGGGGGTTGCGGAGGCACTCGGGACTTCTGACCACGCCCCCAGTACTCCCGTTGTAGCTGGTAGAGTGGCTTTTAATTTAATTAGCATAATTTGTTACAATTGTAGAACAACTAATAGAGTCTAGTGTATTGCATGAACCCTAGGACTGAGAAACTAGATTGAATGATAGATCCTAAGGTATTGCATGAATCCTAGGACTGGAAAACTAGATTGAATGATAGATCCTAGGGTACGGCATGAATCCTAGGACTGGAAAACTAGTGGAATATATATATTGCAGTCTTGGAAAAAGTGGAAAGGAAATAATAGCTTCCTGTAAATTAATATCTACCTGTTATGAATGAATAAATATGATTAAGAGTATGGGTTGTATGAACGTAAGACTGGAACAGTGAAACCTACAATGGCCAAACAAAAAGAATACGAACCCTACGGGGAATTAGGAGTAGAACTCCTGGAAAGAGAATAGAATGGAACTGAGAAAGTGAAACGTGGAGGTGTGTTGTCTCTTGGGTACGTGGTACCAAAGAGAGCACACATTACCTCTTAGTGTAGAGGAGAGCTTACCGCCCTCAGGTTGAGACCGGGGTGGGTTTGGCCACTGTACACCAACTTGGTGGCCCTCGCGTACGCAGTACCGAGGAGAGCTACTCGTGTAGGGAGAGCACTAGCTACCCCACGGGCCCCGGGGTTCTGCTAGCCTCCTACACCGACTTGTTAGGCCCACTGGGCAAACCAGGGTAGTCAGGCGAGGGTGCGCGGACTGTGGAGGGGTTGGACCCCTGTTACTGAGAGGGCTCTGCCCTATACTGGTTCCGTGCTGTGTTTTGAGCGCACCCGTTAACGGAAACGACTGACCGTGTGCCAGTGCGGGGTAGCTACCCGTGCGCTTATCGCGCGTGCCGTAGTCACCGTTACGTCTGTCAGCGACCTTGGGGTGGTTGACTGAGGGTAGGACCACCACAGGGCACTCTCCCGGCCAGGATAGCACCATGTGTTACTTCTACTTTTCGGAAAAGACTGCAATCAAGATCGTTCCCACGAGGAACATTCAAGATCAAGTGAAGGATGTAAGAAATAAATAAATCGTGAAATAATAGAAGGACGTAAATAAAGAAAGTAAAATATAACAGCTACTGTACACTCTACTATTTCTTTAGCTTCTAGTTGCCACTCTACTCAACGTTTCGCTGATGTGTTACACTCGTTACTTTTCAGGACCAGGTGTTGAGCAGCCAGGGTCAGCTGCTGCAAAGGACGCTGGGCCTAGTAGGGTCCAGTAGAGTTACCCGCAGTTCTTTTTGTACTTTTCCTCCACTGTAGTGCGTAGTTTCCTTGTTACTCCTTGTACTTCTTTATTGTAAACTTCATGTTATGTACATATTTGTTGTTCTACTGTTGTGGTGGTGTATACTGTAGTAGTTCCTTTTCTTACTGCTGTATTTTGTTACGGCTAGTTATATTCATGCTGAATGTACTTTATTTTACTACTCTTTTGGTTACTTCCTCGTTGGACGACTAGGTCTTGGGATTAGTCGAGTTGGTCCGATTCTCGTGTCTCGTAGGGACTCGGGAATTGGGTCGTTACAGAGGGGAAGGTAGAGGGTCGTCCAATTTGATGGTTGGACAGCCAGAAGAGGAGGGCAGAGAAGGGTTGTCGGAGCAATGTGTGAAGGTGGCCGAAGAGGGAAGGAGGAGGGGTTTCTCCTGCCAAAACTTGCTAAGGAGCAAGGAATTGCGTCATGGGTCCTTTTATAGGACTTAGGGGATGTTTCTAAGGAAAGAAGCTTTCAAGCTTTGAGAGTTTCGCGCACATAGGATACCTGAATCTTCCATGCATTCGCATGAGAGATTAGGAATGAATCAGGGTCCAAGGTTGGGTTCATTTGGAAGGGAATTCCTCAAGGAATCCCCTGTTCAAATTTGGAAGAGTTTGATTGAGAATCAAGCTAGAAATCCTCGCTCGAATCTCGACGGAGATCCTGTGTTCACACTAATGGCGAGAGGGACCCATTTGCAAAGAATGATGAGAAAGTTAGGGACCAATCTATAAATAATTCAAAAGCTAGGGGGCTAATTGAGAGAGAAAGAGTCTGACTTGACTAAAATGCAAACTAGGTCAAGATGGACTCTGATTGAGCCCGAATTTGGTACAAACCTAATTTGGACCCAAGAAATCTGATGACGAAGTCGGATTTCAGTTTGAGCAAGTTTGACTGGCAATTTGCATAGAAACCTAAATTAGGGCAACTTTTTATTTGAGACTCTATTTGAGGTCAAAATGGGTTTCAAAGGTCAAATCAAGGACGTCAAACCTTAAGGAAAATTTTTTTATGAATTTTAGAAGTTTTAGATGGATTTTATCTTGACCAGAACCTCTGCATTTAAGAAGATCTGAAATTAGGGTTTCAGGTACTGTATTGGTTCTCGAAATGTGCAAAACTTTGTTTCTATTAGTGTGGGCCCACTTATTAATCTTTAATGCCCATTTGACCTCTATTTCACCCCTAGCAAGCCCCTTCGTTATTTTGTGTTCATGATATGCTGTTAAAATTATAGAATTAACCCTGGTTTCTTGTTCTCTTAAAACATAATACAGTGGAGATACAACCCTCAGATGAATATATAGTAGCTTTTATCTTTTATTCCAAACTACAATGGGCTAGTTAGGGCCTATGATGATGTTCCCATCATATCCCCATGCATAGCTTTTGCTAATCCCTTAGCAAAACATCCCATGGATCAACCAAGTCTTTAGGTCGGATGTAACCGTCAGGGTGCCTTACTAAGCTACATCTCTAGAAATCAGATCAAAATACCAATAATAGGACTAGAGGTACTCAAGTATTAGCTAAGATCCAGACCTAACCAACTTCAGCCTGAGTCTATCGCGAAGTTTGTAAGGCCCGCAAAAACTGCCTAAAGGTTCGTTGACCCCAGCAGTTAAAGCACCCATGCAAAGACGTAACATGTCTAGGTTCAGTTTGCGAGTGCATTTTTGATAAGAGAGAGAGAGAGAAGGATTTTCATTTGGAGAGTTTTCTCTCTTTTTCTTCTTATGTTTCCCTAAATCCAGCCTCGAATTAGCCCTAAACATCATCTGTATAAGATTCCTTATCCCCACCATCAATCCTCGAAGGGTCCCTGGCAATCGATGCTTCGGGATATGCCCATGGAAACCCTCAGAATCCTAGCTTTCAACACTTCGAGATAATGCCACCCATGGCATTCTGTAGCTAAATTCAAGCCCTGGAAATCAACATTTCAGGATAATCCTGCCCATGGCACCTGAATCAGCACAAGGTTCTTACATGCCCCCAGTAGGATATTTAGATATCCTAAGAGACAAGCACTAAGGAGACGATACGTTATTATGCATCTTCGAAGGGAATTTCCCACCTCTCCACGTCAAGAACTCGTCCAATCAACTTGTGTTGTTGGGCCACTCCTAAGCTAGATCTTCGAGATGGCTTTTCAGAACAGAACACTTTTGGCATGATTTTTCTTTATTAAGCACATTGAACCAAACTAAGTGTATGATTTTTGAGTACTTAGGTTACCAAGTCCCGCAAACTAAAAAGCAAGCAATGGGACCGAATAATCCCTAAGCCTTAGACCTAATACATCAGCTTTGCATTTTTCTCAACCTCTTGAGGATTAATTTGGATCTTAACAAATACTTGAGTGTTTAAACCCTAAAATAGATCCAAGAGGCCTAAGGTCGGTATCCACCACTAATTCCCTAAGTTTTAGCCTTCCAGGTCTTAATTCATCATTCGATCTAACCTACAAGTTAGGTAGGTTCCATATTAAATTTCAAAGGACTAATTCATTTTCTTTTCTTTTCTTTTCTTTTCCTTCCCTTCCCTTTTTTAATTCAGCTCAAACTATCCTCTCCTTTACTCTTTTCTCCTCTATTTTATTTCTTTTTATGAAACCCTTCCATGCATGCATTGATTTCATAGCATTTTGCACTTTAATACCCCCATATGCTTAAGTTTTTCAATGTCCTCATTGTAAATTAGGTGGGTTTAAGTTCAATTCAGATCGTACATTAGAATACGTGGGTGGTGAGCAGGTCAGAATGACTGTTGCGAATGATTTCTAGCTCCAATACAAGTATCAAAGGTGGAGGCGACTATTCTAATGGACAAATCCTAAAGTACAACATGAATTAAGCAAAGAGATATGTCAAGAAGGTTTCGGGTTTTTTTTTCAAAGATGACAGGTCACCTCATGTTAAGCACTAAGTTTAACGCCATCAGCTGGACATAATGAAGCTCAAGGAGAATGAAGATTAAAAGATACCACAGCCAAATTTGAGTTAGTAAGTTCGACGAATGGTTTGAGTCTCTGACCGTTCACAACAAAGGTTCAAAATCAAGGCCGAGTTCACTGATTTTGACAACTCCATTTTTGAATACTCGTCTCACTAGAAATGATCCAATCCATTTAGATCTGAGTTTTCCTGGGAAGAGCTTGAGTTTGGCATCAAAGAGTAGTACTTTCTGACCAGGATGGAAGGATTTTCTTGAAATGTGCCTGTCATGGAAGGCTTTCACCCGCTCTTTGTAGATTCACGAGTTCTCATATGCGTCATTGTGTAACTCCTCGATCTCGCTCAATTGCAACCAACAGTGGATTCTAGCCTTCACAAGATCTAGATTGCACTTCTGTACTTCCCAGTAGGCTTTATACTCCATTTCCACGGGGAGGTGACATGCTTTCCTATACACGAGTCTGAAAGGAGACATGCCTAACTGGGTCTTATGGGCAGTCCTATAGGCCAACAAGGCTTCCGAAAAGTAGGTAGACCAATCCTTCCTGTCAGGCCGAATAGTAACCTGAAGGATCGTCTTGATCTCCTGATTTAACAGTTCTGCCACTTCGTTAGTCTAGGGGTGATAAGGAGTCGAGATACGATGAGACACCCTGTACTTTTTCATTAAGGACTAGAAGTGTACATTGGCAAAATGAGACTTGCCATCGCTGATGATGGCTTTTGGAACCCCAAATCTGGAAAAGATGTTCTCTTGAATGAACCGAAGAACAACTTTATGGTCACTTGTTCTAGTGGGGATGGCTTCGATCTATTCAGAGACGTAATCAATAGCAAGTAAGATATATTTAGAGACGTAATCAATAGCAATTACCCAGATGTCAAAGATTTCGCACACAATGATTGGATTCAAGGGCATCATATTACGTGAGCCCATGTTGTCGAAGGTCTAACAACGGGCACATGCCCTACAATGGGATTGTGCGTCTTTGAACATTGTGGGCCAAAAGAACCCACATTGGAGGATCTTTGTTGCAATTTTCTAACCAGAGAAATGGCCACCGCAGGCCTAGTCATGACAGAATGAGATGATGTTATTGACCTTGTTGTCCAGAATGCATCTCTAGATTACCTGATCATTGTCAATATGGAAAAGATATGGTTCTTCCCAAATGTAGTACTTGGCATCGCAAATCAACTTGTCCCGCCTGGAAGTCACCCAATCTGGCAGGAACTTCCCCGTAACCAAGTAGTTTACCATGTCAACAAACCATGAAAGCCCATCAATGGCCAACAGATGTTCATCCGAAAAATGCTCGGTAATAGGGATGGACAGGTCAATGACTGAAGAAGGAAGGCAAGACAAATGGTCAGCTACCACGTTCTGCTTTCCCACCTTGTCACAAATTTCAAGATCAAATTCTTGCAACAAGATCCATCGGATTAATCTAGGTTTCGCATCTTTCTTCATGAGCAAGTGCCTTATTGCAATGTGATCCAAGTATATAATGACATGGGAACCCAAGAGGTATGATCTGAATTTTTTCTAGGCCAAATACAATAGCCAACAGCTCTTTCTCCGTAATTGTGTAGTTACGTTGAGCCTCGTCTAATGTCTTGCTGGCAGAATATATGACCACGAGTTTCCCGTCGATTTTCTGCCCTAACACCGCTCCCACTGTGTAGTCAGACACATCACACATGATCTCAAAGGGTTGAGACCAGTCGAGGGATTACAGGATTGATGCTTGGGTGACTCGATCACGCAGGATCTCAAATGCGTGAATGCACTCACTCATCATCTCGAAAGGTGTGTCTTTTAAGAGGAGGTTCATCAAGGGGTGTGCTATCTTGGAAAAATCAGATATAAATAGTCGATGAAAACCCACATACCCCAAGATCGATTTGATAACTTTAATCGAGTTAGTCATAGGAAGTTTGGAAATCAAATTCACCTTAGCTCGATCGACTTGAATACATCTCTCAGATACAAAATGTCCCAGGACAATGCCTTCTGGAACTATAAAATGGCTCTTTTCCTAGGAGAGCACTAGGTTCACATCAATGCATCTTTTGAAGATTTGGACCAGATGCAAGAGGTACTCATCAAAAGATTCACCAAATAATGAGAAGTCGTCCATGAATACTTCAAGGTATTTACCTATCACGTCGGAGAATATAGCTAGCATGAACCGCTGAAAGGTGGTGGTGCATTGCATAGCCCAAAAGGCATCATACGGAACGCTTACATACCGTAGGGGCAGGTAAAGGTGGTCTTTTCCTGATCCTCTAGATGAATTGCCACCTGATTATACCCGAAGTAACCATCCAAGAAACAGAAGAATTGATTTCCTACCAATTTCTCAAGAATTTGATCAATAAATGGTAGTGGGAAATGATCTTTATTCATGGAGGCATTTAGTCTTCGGTAATCAATGCAGACTCTCCACGAATTCACGATGTGGGTCGAGATGATCTCTCCAGATTTAGTCGTAATAACGGTGAGCCCTACCTTCTTAAGCACAACTTGGATCAAGCTCACCCAACGACTATCAGAGATTGGGTAGATGATACCAGCATCCAACCATTTGATGATCTCTTTCTTCCGAACCTCCTGCAGATTTGGATTGAGTCTTCTCTACATCTCTCGGGATGGTCGTGATCCCTCCTCAGTGTAGATACAATGTGTGCAATATGAGGGACTGATACCAGTTAGATCATCAAGAGTCCATCCAATGGCTCTCCAATGCTGTTGGAGGATAGAAATCAACTTTGTTTTATAATCAGATGTGAGTCGGGAATTGATGATCATAGGAAATGTTTGATTAGAACCCAAGAAGACATATTTCAGATGATTGCAAAGAGGTTTCAACTCCATAACTGAGTTATCAATAGCGGAAGGAGGTTCAGGATGAGCCTCAGAAGATAAGGTAGGAGTTGTGAGTAAATCTAGATCAGTGCTCAACTCCTCTACTTGTGGGGCATGATCTACTTGGGATTGAGGATCAGGGGTAATCAGTTTTTCTTCTAGAAGTGGGTCCTCAATCACAGAACTGATGTCGCAAACTTGCTCAATTTCCCTACAGTTAATTCCTTCCTGGGCCTTGAATATATCAATCTTTAATGTTTTGTTCCCGAATTTTAATTTGATCTGGCCTTCTTCACAATTTATATTTGCCCTAGCTGTGGCTAGGAATGGTCTTCCTAAAATGATCAGTGTATTCTTCAGATTCTCAAGAGTATCCATATCTAATACAATAAAGTCCACTAGGAAGTAGAAATCATGAATCTGAACCAAAACATCCTCGAAAATTCCTCTAAGTGACTTGATCGATCAGTCTGCTAACTGCAAAGTCACCTCTGTTAGTTTGAGCTCAGTTTCCTCGAAATGGTCTAGTAGGGATGTAGGTAACAGGTTTATGGAGGCTCCTAAATCCAATAATGCTCAATCAAACTCTAGATCATCAATTTTGTAGGAGATCAAAGGGGTGCTAGGATTTTTTGCTTTTTGCGGGGGCTTGCTGAAAATGATCGAGATGACTTGCTCAAACAATATGATCGGACTCCCGTCTTTGGTTCGTGGCTTATGCTTAGGTGTACACAAATACTTCAAAAATCTTACGTATGCTGGTACGTGGCGGATTGCATCCATCAAAGGGATGTTTATCTGGACTTGCTCAAAGAGCTTGACCAGATCTTCCTCAAGTACCACAGGTTTGGGTTTCATCTTTCCTTTGGACAAAGCCTCAGGAAATGGAACCATTGTAAGTTCCTCTAAGATTGGTGCATGTTCTGGATCCGGGATAAGGCTGTCCTGGATAACCAATCTAGGGTTACTTGGCTAAGAGTGGCTCGGATAAGGTGGATCCTGACTTGTCTTGCCACTACAGGTGGTAACAAAATTTAGTCCTACCTAGTTTTGGTTTAGAGTTGGCAACAGTGGTGATTGCTGTTGATATCCCGAATATGATGTCAAAGCTTCCATCTCATCGAGTGATGGAGTAGAAGGGTCTTGATAGAAAAAGTGAGCTTGGCCTTGATTCGGGTTCATAACGCGCCTCTAGTTCGGCATGTTATTCGGATTTGCCAAAGGTTGTGAAGGAAGTGCACCAGGATGGCGAGAATTCGCCATCTGTAAGAGCTAATTATGAACCTCTATGATTTCATCCTTGTGTTGTTTGTACATAGTCGCATTCATCTTTTGAATGTCAGCCTGGGTTTGAAGGATTAGAGACATTTGATCTTCCCGTGTCGGCCCAGATTGGTAATTCAGATTGGGCCTAAGCTCGGCAGGCTGATATGGGCATGGAGCTTGTGGTTGGGGCTAGAATTGAGATCTCGGATTTTGATTATTCCCAGACCACACAAAATTGGGATGATTATGCCATCCAGGATTATAAGTGTTTAAGAATGGATCATTCTAGATGGCATTGAGGTCCTCGTAGGTCTGAGGAACCCTAGAAAAATCAGAATACGAGGGTTCAGAGTTCCCCCAACTAGAGTAGGTTGGTCCAGAGTTTCCTCCAAAACCAGGATAGACAGGGGTGGATATGTGTCCATCCCCTGGGAAGAGTGGTGATAGATGTTATGCACATCCTCCCTACCAGAGGGTGGTTGCGCAAGCAGGTTTTGTTGTGCTGAGGTGGCTCTCTACAAGTGTCGAGTCAATTCGTCCACCTTCTCCTCAATAATCGAGACCTTGTCCAGGCAACTGGCCATTAGTTCCAGATCGACGGGTGCAGACAAGCCTTGGGTTTCATGTGCCCCCTGGGTGTTCGTTAATGCACGGGCAGTCGTCCAGTCGAACATGCCCATGGATTCATTATTGATGGAGTTCTCACACATATTCTCCAGGATCTCCCATATGGTGTCCTCATGTTGACCCATGATGTTGCCACCACAGGTCTCATTGACGAATAATCTAATATCTTCACAGAGTCCCTGGTAAAAAGACTAGACTTATTCCCATTTAGGAACTCCGTGATGGGGACATTTCTGCATGAGATCCAGAAAGCAATCCCATGCCTCATGAAGTGGTTCTCCCGCATTTTGAGTAAAGTGCGTGATCTTGTGCCTCAAAGCATTTATCCAACCAACGGGAAAGAACTTCTTCAAAAATTCGAATTGAAGTTTAGCCCATGTGTTATCAGATGAGTTAGGGTTTGGTACCAATGGACAGCCTTATCCATGAGGGAGAAGGAAAACATCTTCATGAGCAGGATGTCCCAATCTTGAGCAGTTGTCACAAAGGTCTAGGCCAGATACTTGAGTTGTTTGGTATGCTGGAAGGGATCCTCAGAGTTCAACCCATGAAATTTAGGGATAGCATGAATCATGTTGGACTTGAGTTCAGTGTCAGGACCTCCAACAGGGATTTGAACTCTAGGTTCAATTGCTACCGTAGCGGGATTGTAATGATCTCGTATCATAGGACACTGCGATGGATTCTTGAATACTTGGAATAGATCGTTGAGGCAATGAAGTTGACTCTGCAGATTGGGTTCTTCTTCTGCTTGGTGTTCCATGGCTATGGATGAAGGAGATCTAGGCTCAGATGAATCAGAAGAGATATCGATCTGGTCGGGAGGTAGCACAAACAAGTGAGCCGAGGCTTGACCTCGACGAGAATGAATGGCTAAAGGAGGTCTCAAGGGTGGTCTTAAGGACCTCCTCCCGAACATGTACTAGGGAACCAGATGAGGGACAGAACATGTGATGGACCCAATCGAGGCACCCAAAAACTTTTGTATGACTAAGAAGGTTCGAGGCAGATGATACCTCGTGATCAAAAAATTACTCACCCGAGAAATACCTAGGCAGCCAGAAAGGGAGAGTACCGTAAAGACCCCTACACGGTAAAGCATCCCCACGGGTTACAGGGTTTCCCCCACCCGACCTTCCTTGTCACCGCAGATCCAAGTAGATCGGAATGAATAACTTGACCTCTTAAGTCTACCAAATTTTAAACCTAAATTAAGGTGCTCAGAGTTTCACTTGAACTTTAGATTTGATTTGTGCTTGGTGACCTAATTTGAAGGTTGGTTGACCCACAAGGTGGATCAACTTCACCTAACCTACCCTAAGGTTGAGGATGAGCTAGGTAACGAGCCCAAATTCACCCTAAGTGATTTGCAAACAGGTTATTAAGTACCAAGTTTTAGGATTCAAGTGGATGATTAGAGCTTAATTTTAGGGTTCTATTGATTAGGAAAAATTCAAACAAGGGATTAGGTGACACACAATGTGGACAATTCAATTCTCGTTATTTCAGGTAGGTGTATTTTCTCAACCCTAAGATGGAAACCCTAATTTGGCTCTTTTGGTCCAATCAGTTCTTTCCAAATTGGGTACCTAGGGCTCAATCATGAAGGTAAATAGCCCTAGATACCTTAAGTTCTTAGTAGGTGCAGAAATCTGGATGAGGATGTCTAAAATGAATCAAATCAGGCAACTCAAGAGATTAAATCGAATAATAAATGCGAGTTGATCCTAATTGATTTCTTTTTTTAATTCTTTCCAGAAATAGGGGCTTAAGAAGAAGGAAATAAGATTACCTACCCCTGGAGTGGCTATTGTGCAGCTGATCTTCTCCCTGTACCTTGTAAAGACACAACAAAAGAGATACGACAAGTTAGCATTAGATCAGAAATTGTAAGCAGTGAAATCAAACTGACGTTACTCCCCCGCAACGGTGTCAAAATGTTTAAGCAAAATCATCCATGTTTAAGAGATGCGTCATAGTATATGACAAAAATCGCTCAAATCATTTAAATTTATAGCTCAGAATCGAAAAATGAGTCCAAGGTTGATCATAGGGAGCAATTAATGGCAATTCAATATCACTAATCAAATTTAATCAAAAATATAAGCAATTATGACCAAAGCTTCATTTAGAACTACTCAAAATGATATATGTGAAATCAACTAGCACAGTGCAAAAAGAATAGGTTAAAATGGTGATTTGAATCACCAAATTAACCCATAATATTAAGTTCAAATAAATGCACAGTATCTCAATCAAATTTTGCTACGTTAACCAAATTAAATATCCCAACAGTATGTAGCACTGAAGCACCAGATCAGATGAAGGCACAAGGCATCAGACACCTTAAGTTACTCAAGGCTCAGCTCAGCTCCAACAGAAGAGGCAAAAGGCCTCCTCTCTTTTCTTCATGCCTCAAGGGAGAGGCAAGCACAGCACAGAGGCAAAGGCCTCCTCAAATCAGCTAAGTATAGAGAGCAAAGGCACGAAGGGCAAACCCCCCTTCTCTCTTTCTTCTTCTCTCTTTCTCTCAGAGACCCGACCTTAATCGAGTAATCAACCGGGTAATCAGGCGTGAAGAGTGGACCAGGCTTATAGGAGTGGTCGCAAGCGAGGAGTGCACAGAGGTGGGTAAGCGGGTGAAGGTGGCTGGGGACCTGACCCCCATGTCTTGGGCGAGGGGTCGGGGAGACAAATCCCTCTTATCTCGCTTAAGCGGCTGCTAATTCCACAATGTGGGACTATCCCACTACGTTTTCTTCACATGCGAGCAGCAGATGATGAGGGTTCCAATTGAGGCAGTAGCTACAAGTGAAGGCTTCAATAAAGGACCTGGAGATGCAACTGGACTGGGCCGCTTCACCTAAGCATGGAAGCGAAGACAAACACGAACGGAGAAGAGCGACTGAGGCCGAAGAAGATAGCAGTGGCAGCGGTCATCTGGTGAAAGTTTGAAACCAAGAACATGGCCTTATGGTCTTGTCAAAACTATTCAAAAGTGATTAGTCCATATTTGTGGGCTATTTAAATATTTAAGTGTCTAGACATTAAGTTAATTATAACATTTAGATAGCAATCATTAGGATGTAAATAAATTAATTCATATTTTTAGCTTAAGTGCATAATTCATGCATTTAAAATTAACCTAGGATTGCATACATTTGATTAGTTAATTAATTAGGTGCATTACATATACTATTTTAATTAACATAGAAGTTAAGGAGTTATGTATAAATAATCCTAGTTATTTTATTATTCTTTTTTGTTTCCTTTTCTTCTCCTTTGCAGGTAACCGCTCTGTCTCCACCTCCTCCTCCTGCGCATCAGCATTGACTCGACGGTGACCTTTTGAATTTCAAATCTTTGTAGCTGTGGCTACAAAGGAGGAGGAAGGGCTGCCATTCAAGGGGGGGCCACCACCATTCCGACCACTACTATGCAGAGCTTAGAGCTTCCTCATTCCACACCACTAGCCTCCCACCGTGAGCACAAGACCACTCCACCATGGGCAAGCAGGGTGACAGACCGCCGCACCATTAGTGGCGTGTGCAACCCACTACGAGCGTGTGCCTAAAGGCCACGCAACCACCATCATCAACCATCACCAGCAACCACCTCCATCTTTTTCCCCATTCTCTGCTTTCCTCCACTCCACCAAAAAGAACCCAAAAACCACGCCATTCCCGTAGCAGCAAGACCGTGCGAGCCCCTTACTGCAAATCCAGAACACCCGCAGTAGCCCTCCACAACCACCCCGCGCACGCCACACACCTGCAGCACACACCACGCACCAGCAGCTCAACCTACACGCCTTCTAGCCGTGCGCACAGAGCACACTGCACCTCCACCACCTCACCAGCGCGTGCAGAGCAACTCCAGCCAGCGGCCCTCGCCACCAGCCGCACGCACAGAGCGTGCTACACCTCTGCCCACGTGCCTTCCTGCAGCACGCACCCTCATGCGTTGCATCTCCACCGCAACAAGCACGTGCGCCCACTTCCAGCCGCAGCGCACCTTTTTTCCCCTAGTGCCTCAGTCGTCGCCCGCACCTCCAGCCAGTGCGCCATAGCCCTGCCGCCCACAGCAGCCGTGCCCACTTCAGCCTACATGCACCTCCCTACGTGTGCCCGCACCTCGCCGAGCCCCTGCCTACAGCACCTACCACCTGCACCTCCAGCTGCAGTGTGCGTAAGAGTAGCAGCAACCACCTCCACCGCCACCGCTTCTCTCCTCCATCCAGCTGGTCCAAGCCATCTCATGACGCACCACCACCACCGCCATGAAGGCCTCACTTCAGCCAACCTCTTGTAGGAGTAGCTCCTCAAGTGAGCCTCTCTCCCGTGTGCAAGGAGGAGAGAGGTATAATCCTCTATTTCTACTTGGATTTCTATTCACAGGAATTGTCATTGCCACATTCATTTTCTTGATTTATTTGGTTAATTAAATTGTGGTGAATTTATGCCTTCATACTTATGCTTCTAGAGAATTGTTAAGCCTTCTTATTCATCTCTATGTGCATTGTATTTAATTTTGAATTACATTTTAGTATACATGCAAGTGAAAAGTACATGGCATACCCTTGCACATGGCTAATTTTCTTACGTAAAAATTACATTAACACCCCTTGACTTCTCCATAAATTTAAGGTTTACATTCAGAGCTACATAGGTGTTGTTTGATTTGATGAATATTTCAGCGAACTTGATTTCTACCTAATTGTGAGTTTAAATAAGTCATTGCCTCCTTGTGGACACGACCCGCTCTCCTGTGAGTGGTTTAATTTTAACTTTAATTATTTTGTTAAGCGATTTTCCACCACTTTAATCCTAAAATGACAAATCATCTTAATCACATTGTTCGAAAGCGAAAACCATCTTATCAAGAAGCTTCGTCGTGAAGCGGCAAATGCATTGCTGGTGGTGGCATCGTGTGCAAGTGAGTGTGGAGGTCTGACAACCTCTAGAAAATGGTGCGAAGGTGCGTAAGTTCGATGAGGCCATTTAGTGGGTGAAAGCCCAAATTAGGAGAGAGCTTTTGACGAGGGTGGCTTGGCGAAGCTCATGGAGGTGGCGGCAAGGTGTTTGGTGAAGTGTAGCGGGATGGAGGCTACGTCGGAGCTTTCCGAAGCAGAGGAAGATGACAGTGGTTGCAGTAGTGTTGGTGGTTAAACCTAAGGGTTAAGGGGTTGTAAAAGGTCAGGAAGGGAAGAGGAAGAGATAGAGGGGCTTAGAGGGGAAAGTGGAAGGTGAGGGTGGTCAGCGTTGGCGAGCTGGAGCCGAAGAAGATGAAGTCGATGATGAGTTGGAGCAACGACAACAAGGAGGAAGGAAGCTCCTGCTATGGTTAGTGAGGAGCGGAATTAAGAGGGGAAGGCAGAGGGTCGTCCAATTTGATGGTTGGGTGGTCGGAAGAGGAGGGTGGAGAAGGGTCACCAGAGCAAGGTGTAAAGCTAGCTGGAGTGGAAAGGAGGGGTTTCTCCTGCCAAAACTTGCTGAGAAAGGAATTGCGTCCTGGGTCCTTTTATAAGCCTTAGGGGATGTTTCTGAGCAAGGAAAGAAGCTTTCAAGCTTCAAGAGTTTTGCACACATAGAATACCCAAATCTTCCATGCATTCGCACAAGAGATTGGGAAGGAATCAAGGTCCAAGCCTGGGTTCATTTGGAAGGGAATTCCTCAAAGAATCTTCGGTTCAAATTTGGAAGAGTTTGATTGAGAATCGAGTGAAAAATCCTCGCTCGAATCTCGACGGAGCTCCTATGTTCACACTAATGGTGGCAAGGACCCATTTACAAAGAATGATGAGAAAGTTAGGGACCAATCTGCAAATAATTAAAAAGTTGAGGGGCTAATTGAGAGAGAAAGAATCTGACTGGACTAAAATGCAACCTAGGTCAAGATGGACTCTGATTGGGCCCAAATTTTGGTACAAACCTAATTTGAAACCAAAGAATCTGATGGCGAAGTCAGATTTCAGTTTTAACCAAGTTCGACTAGGCAATTTGCGTAGAAACCTAAATTAAGGCAACTTTATGTCTGAGACTCTATTTAAGGTCAAAATGAGTTCCAAAGGTCAAATCAAGGATATCAAACCTTAAGGAATATTTTTCTATGAATTTTAGAACGTTTAGATGGATTTTATCTTAACCAAAACCTCTGTAATTTAAGCAGGTCTGAAATTAGGATTTCGGGTGATGTATTGGTTCTCGAAATGTGCAAAACTCCGTTTCTTTTAGTGTGAACCCACTTATTAGTTTGTAAGACTCATTTGACCTCTATTTCACCCCTATCAAGCCCCTTCGTTATTCTGTGTTCAAGATATGCTGTTATAATTACAGAATTAACCTTGATTTCTTATTCTCATCTCAAAACATAATAAAGTGGAGATACGACCTCAGATGAATATGTAGGAGCTTTTATCTTTTATCCCAGACTAAAATGGGCTAGTTAGGGCCTATGATGGTGTTATTATCAATGAGATGGCTATACTATGTTAGAAGGGAAGTGAGGTAGCATAATAAACATCTGTTACTTTGAAATGTCTAGTTATAACGTGATTTTTATTGTTGTACTCTTGATAGGGATCCTTAAAATATCATAAATCTAAGGTTTATCTCCTGCTCATATCTTCTTCTTGTGCCTTGTTAGAGGTTTTTTAGTTGAACACACAATCGTCCATGGTTAATCAAGTTTGGAGCATAATTACAAAGGGAGTGTGTCAAGTAATAATTTCAGGTTTTTAATCAATTTTGTTCCATGGATTCTTTTTGTTTAAAACCTCATTTTTATTTTGCATTTGTTTTGTGTATGAGCTTTCTTTATCCAATCCTACTACACACCTGACAAACCTGCATTGGTTATTTTTAACAAACTTGCATTCATGTTTTCTCTAATATAAGCCTTAAACTTCATTTTTTATGAATTTATTTTGCCTTCTCTCTTGCATCTATATGCTATATCTTTTTAGTTGCTTAATGGGAATGCCATAGTTGATTAATGGGTGATATGTCATTGATAATGGAGATGATATAGGTGATAAGCAAGCATTGATGGAAACAAGATGTATCTTGTTAATTCTAATATCATTGTTTGGATGTAATAGGACCTTAACAGTCATAAGTTTCATGTAATTTGGATGCTTCTATATCTTCCTCCATTAAGAGGTTTGCTTATTCAAAATCTTGAGTCTGTTGATGAAATAGAAGCATCTAAACAAATAAAATTTGAAATACTTCTAAATCATATCTTCCTTGCTGATGGCATTTCCTTGCATATTTTTTGTTAAAGCTTCCACATATGCAATCATTAGACTTAGCAACAAGATACTACGGAATGAAGAATGGACAGGTTACGAGGATCATTCGTGGATAGGTTGCAGTTCGACATCTAAGTGTCAAGTACAATTGTGATCTAGCTTGTATTTTGCCTGGTTATGGACTACAATTACCTTTATATTTTAGACATCACTTTTTGTACATCTCTTTCTGTACAATTTTAGTTAGTTTCTTTTCTAGTACATAAATTCTCAAAAAGTTTATAAACGTAGATTCTTGTCTGACTTATTTGTATGTGCAGGAACAATTAGTTTTTGTAAAATTCTAGCTATATTGGTTGAAAGGAACTCTAGAAGTTCATTTTGGAAATTATGCATCTCAATGTTTTTTTAGAAATTAATATAGTAAATTTTTTTCCCTTCAAATATATGTTGTAATGAAACCTGTCCATAATTTTTTAGGTGTATTTTCTATAAAGTTTTCATTGAAAAATTTCAATTTGTGAGGAATATTTTGGTGGATATCATAAAATAATTTTTCATTTTATAGGTAATCAAAATAAATTATAAGTGTAATACATTATGAGTATTTAAAGGATAATTAATCATTTTTTGTATCTTTCTTACATTGCAATGAATTAATCGTTAGCATATTCTTTACTAGGCCACAAAAAAATCGTTGTTAAAAGAAGGTACAAACAACAAAAATATTTATTGCTAAATTTAAAGTATGATGATTTTAGTGATGATTTTATTCATCCGATGTGGATTTAACAACAGCTCGTATAGCAACAAATATGGTGATGAATAAATTATCCGTTGACATGTCATATAATGATGATTTATTCGTCATCATCCTTATAAAATATTCATCGCATTTGACCCTTTTTGTTGTAGTGCAAGGGTCAGACCACAATTACATTGGTGCCATGTGTCAACAACACAGCGCATCATCGCCTACAGGCTGCTCACTAGAGTTGCACGATCAGATCATCAAGAGTATGCTCAAAGGGTATCTAATATTAAGCGTGTACACCTCCGCTAACCCAAAGGCTCGTGGGGACCATATGTGCACATTTCTTAATATCCGTTGCCAAGCAACCAACGATTACCGAGTTGGGACTATTAAGTCCCAATCTCCTTCACGCGCTCAGTGAAGCCCTTCAAGTCTTCACAGCACAGCTTTCCTTCAATTCTTCACATTCAAAGCATGTCCACTTCTAAATCGACTCCACCTTGGCTTCAAACACTAATTAAAGGTTGAATCTTCATCAGGAACAAGATTCCTCTTCTCATAATAGATAAGGATCTCAGTTACTCGCCATGGTTGCTCACTAGCAGCAACTCAAAGACAACTAAAGACCGTGTGCCTAATACCTAATCTCTCTTTCACTAGCACCTAATGGATTCTTCTCAGTGTCTACATACTTCAATACACACACGAAGCATAGAAGAATCCTTCATGAGTTCATAGAACACCTGGAGAATGCTATTTTAGGTTTATGCAGCAGAGGAAGGTTTAAAAGATCCAAATCAGTCAATTCTTGCTCTAAGGAATCTAAACATGTGTCTAATACCTTCAGTAATACCATAGATACCTCTATGACTATAGAGAACCTGCGAACACATTTGCAATCTCCAAATTTTCATTTTTAGTTCCTACTAAACCCAACAAATTCAGAGATGCTAATAGACTTCAAACAACTTTGAAACTCCATAAAACCAATTCTAACAAATTCCTACCATCCTAAAGAGCATTCTATAGCCCTTAAACATAAGCTCAGGAGCTTCTAAGCACCTATGGCAACACAGTTGGCCAAAATAAGTGAGATTTTGACTTTTAGTTCCAGAGTACTTCTAACCAAATAAAAGGCATAGATTGGCTTCTAATGACCTAAGGAACTCAATAGCAATGAAAAGAAGTGAAATTGACCTAATTACTAAGGTTCTCAGGTCTGTTGCCTGAGCTGAAAAGAGAGGTTGTTTAACAGATCATCTCCATATTCTAACAACCTAAACAACAGGTATTTCACACTTAAGCTACCCTATTGAAGCTCAAGGACCTATTTGGAAGCTCAAAAGATGAAAGATTGGCTCTAGGCAACTCTACCAAAGTTGAAGAAGATGACTAAGCTGAGAGTGATGTAATCAACAAAACTTGAGTTAATTAGATGGAAAATGATCATTGAATCATTCTCGAGTGGTTCAAGATCACTGAGGATCGATTCAAACACTTCTCAATATCCAAGTCATTGGAACTCATCGGAGCTCTAATGACAACCATTAGTGATCGTCAAAATATAAATCTCCATGAAACACCATAAAACTAGGTGCAAACGATTCCTAAGGTCTTCAATTTATCAAAAGATTGTTTGAGAAAGATCTACGAGCTCAAATCAGTTTGAAATAGATCTTGAGTTCATCAGAACTCAAGATTCATTAATCATCTAATTAATTGAGGCGAAATGATGTATAAGGTGAGGCGATGGTGGTGAGATGGTCAATTTAGGTGGAAGAACTCATCATACCTTCACCATCAATAGTGGAGGTCTAACGTTGATGTGCAATCAGGCACTTTATGATAAATGGATAATCGGAGTTGGGAGAAGGTAGAGAATGGTCATGATAACTCAGAGAAGGTAGAAAAGTAGTGGAATTAATTAATCGAAGGCCAGCAAGGTCGAATTTGACCTTGCCGGTGTTGGAGAAGAAGAAGAATAATCCAAGATTAAACTATGCTAAACAACGTAATTAACTAACTAAATCTAAACTAAAGAGCTAAACTAATCTAAGGCTAGTGTTACTTGGACAAAGGGTGGAAGAGGAACGCCAACGTCGCTTGTCGGAGCTAGAGCAAAATCAGAAGATTCAGGGAAGAATTCTAGCGAAGAGAGAATGCGATTCAGAGGGAGGAATGAGGCGCAACTACACTGTGGCAAGGTAGAGCTGAGGACGAAGAGTTGAAGAAGATAATTAGCTCCGTCGGAGCTGATCCAAGGAAGAAGAAGGTCGCTGGAAGTGGAACGAATAGCCTATGATCAACTCAGTGGGAGAAGTAGGATAGGGAGTCGATAGCTTGAATCAGCTAAGTGACAGCCTATTTATAGGTGCCAGAGGTGAGGAAGGAGGATGTATTTGGACGTATTAGGGTCAAGGTTCAATGAAGTTGATCGTCGTCTTGACAATGGCAACGACGCCACATCAGAGGAGGTAGTTACAAAGGGATCTGAGCCGTTAGATTTGAAGAGTTAGGTTCAAGGAATCTTGGTGTCCATGGAAACTCAAGTCTGTCGTGCGATATCCGGTCATTGGAGAAGAGAACCACCGACTGTCATCAACCGTTGATGAAGACAAGAAGAGAATGCGAAGTGCTCAAAGCACCTTTTTGTAAATAATGAAGGACCCATGTGATATTAAAAGGACTTATTTGAAATGATTTCTAGGGACCAAAATGTAAAACTTTAATTTAAATATATAATTCAATTTATTTCTTTTCCAACTTTTTATTTTAAGTTAAATATATGTTAACTAATATGTTTATTGATCGAAATTACATTTTTATCCCTTTATGCATTATTTAATTTATTAGTTAATATTATTGTTAATATTATTAATTTTAGATAAGCTTAATTTAACTTAATTATAAATAGCTTTGTGTATAGATTTAAGTCCCTATTATTAATTAAATATAGAGGAATCCTTTTATATAATAATTAAGCTAAATTAAGGTATAATTAAGGTCCTTACTTGTTATTGACTTGTTTATTAATTAACCCTATTTTTAATGATATTTCTAATTAATTAACTAGGTAAACTACCTTATTTAGGTGAATTAGGAGACAGAATGAGTCCCTCATCATGAGCTATTGGTGGATTTGGTGGAGATTCATTCAACTCTCAATTGAATGGCATGCCATTAGGGTTTCTCCTTTTTGGAGATATTTATAGGGATTCCTTTCCAAATCCCAAATTAATGGGATCCATTAGATCTCTCCAATGGATGGGATCAAATTCTAAATGACAATTGCATGTTTAGTCCAAAATAAATTTTGGGAAGTTTAGATCAAGTATCCAAACATAAATTAATTACAATTCAACACTTAAATTTTGTACATAATCAAATTAGGTGTAATTAATTGCCAAATCAAATGTAATTTAACTCCTTAAATTATAATTGATTTAATTTTTAATTAGGAACTCATTAATATTATTATTGGTTTCATCACTCCAATAATGAACCATAGAATGGTGGAATTTTTTGCATTTTGCCTCCTCAAGTATTTCATGAAGTTTGGCATATATTTTGCTCTTTCCCACTACCAAATTGGGAGTTGCTATGGACCCTCTTCATGGAAAAGGATATGCCATTAGAAATTATGGCTGCAGTTTTATGGGCCGCATGGAGAACTAGGAATGACGTCATTTTTAATTATGCAAACATGTGGGTGGAGAATGTGTGTGGGGATGTAGCGTTGAGTGCTCGTATGTGGCGTGATAACTTGTAATCTCTATTGTTATTAATAAAGCTAGATTTCTATTGTAAACGGTAGCATTCCTTTCTCTTAAAAAAAAAAAAGTATTTCGAATATTCATGAATCCTTCACACTTGGAGAAAAATAGTATCTTGAGGTTTAATCCTATTAGACAACTATCATTCGCCCTTGGATAATATTATCTTTGATATCTCCTTGTATCATTAGGATGAGAACAAAGATCACAAACTTTTTCAAAGGTCTATCTTCTTCTCTTCTTTCCTTAAGTTTGAGTAAGACTGTGACTATATTTGGAATTTGTAATTTGCAATATACATGAAGTGAGCTCATGCCTCCAATCTCTTACATACACCTATGCAACAAATTTTTGTGATCCCTTCGAGATATCATGCACCTCTTATCCATCCCTACATATACCAGCTTTCCAGTATCAACACCAAGGTGGGTGCATCAACTTATCAATCTGCCAAATGCATGTGTTTGTGAACAAAGGCACATATCTGCCTCAGGTCTAAGGATACTCCTTCTTCATGACAGCATCGAAGAAGGACTTCCACTATCTCCTATTTCATCAAGTTAACTCCTTAACCTGACCCATGTGATAGTTCTCAAATCTCCATTCGAGAACATTAATCAGGCTACAACCTCTAAAAAAAGTTGCCATCCCAACTTAGGTTGGAAACATATGATCGAATCAGATAGTTTCTTGATGTACTATTGGATCCTCTAAACAGTTTAGATCTCTAAATCAACACACATTAAGTTTATTCGATTTGGCTAAGTACATAACCCTAACTGTACTGAGGGAACCAAATCATTTACTAGAAAATAATCAAATTCCTTATTTAGATAAAATATAATCCCATTACAAAAACTCGTATGGCTCACTAAGGGCATACAAAATCCAACACTGAGTTCCTAGACTTGAGGATTCTTCGCAACTGGTCGACGCCTACAACAGTATCAGTCGACACCCTACAATGGAATAGGTTGGCTGAGGGTCGACTAGCTACACGAGTTTCTTGAGAAATCATGACAAATCAATAGGGAATTAAACAGGTTCAATTTCCAAGTCATTCTAGCCATATTACAACCAATGTCTATACATCTTATTGGAGACCACATCTTACTGGAGACCAGTTGACACCCTACATAGGAGTAGATCGACAAGATGGGTTGTCGATCGAATGGATATAACGTGGCCAATCGATGCAAAGTGTTTCTGGATAGCACCCTACCCTTGTGAAGTGTTGTTTTGATGGCTTTAATGCCTGGATTTGGTTTTCAAGGTTTCCTAACAACCATCTAAGGGTATTAACTCTATTTTAGGCTCTCTTACAAGATTCTAATAAAATAAGAAAGCAACAACTAATTACATTGAATACAAACAAAAAAAATCTATCATATTCTTCTTCATCTTCAAGCTTTGAGCCTAAAGCTTCAACTCTATTACTCCTTGATGTTTTTGTTCATCATCAAGCTCCTCATTCCTCCATGGATAAAGAGATTGAGCTTCTTCCAAATCCTTCAACTAATTACATTAACCTAAAATATCACAACTCAAATTCAATTGCTAAATACAAAATTATTTTATTATCATGAAAATCAAAGACTATGGTAACTTGCATGAACAATCTCCCCCTTTTTGATGATGAGAAAATCATAAACAATAAGGCTAAAAAATCACCCTTTTTTTGGCATTATCAAAAAGCTTAGTTTTTAATTAATCGTAAGACTCCCCCTTAATACATGCTTTTCTAAAAATAATTAACTCCCCTTTTTTATATAATAAAAGAGATAGGCTCCCCTTAAAGACTTAAATTTCTATGCCAATTTGAAATTTTAAAGCAACTAAGATTAAGGGTAATCTCCCCCTTTCTAATGAAAAAATAGCACATTAATTTTAGGAATTCTCCCCGTATCTTGATGCTCATTCAAAGATATAAATCATCAAAATCAAAAAGAAATTTACCTCCATTAGTATGGATTCCATCCACCATAATTGTTTGCCTCACTGAGAATTCATAATCTTCTTAATAAAGGCCATAGAGATAACTCCTTGAGTCAATTCCAAAATCAGAAAAACAAGAATTTATAAGATTTCTAGGTACCCACATCTTTTTGGGACCTCTTTG
>JAZHRO010000014.1:130647500-130680000 GCA_037157565.1 Thalassia testudinum | reverse complement strand
AACAAGTCGGTGTGGGAGGCTAGCAGAACCCCGGGGCCCGTGGGGTAGCTAGTACCTCCCTACACTAGTAGCTCTCCTCGGTACTGCGTACACGAGGGCCAGCAAGTCGGTACAGAGTGGCCAGTCCTAACCCCGGGTCCCTGGGGCGGCTGGCTCCGCTCTGCACTAAACAGGGGGGACAGTCTCTCTCCTTGGTACTCCATACTCAAGGGCCAGCTCACTTCCCCAATACTATTCCATTCACTTTCCAAGAGTTCTACTCCTACTTCCCCGTAGGGTTCCATCCTTTTTACTCAAACATCCAGGTTTCACTTTCCAGTTTCACTTACCCGAACGGGCCCGAAACGGGTCGAAAACGACGAAACAGTGCAAAATCAGACGTCTGGAACTTCTTCTAGACGTCTTAAAAAGTGGATCAGGGAATTACCTCGCTCTGCGTGGGCTCTCAGACGTCCAGAAGCCTGCAGGGGCGTCTGGCCTAGTTCCCAGACGTCCGATGGTCACCCAGGACGTCTGGAAGTTGTTCCCGCCGTCTGGCACTGCAACCAGACGTCTGATTCGCGTTGGATGCGAATCTCCGACCCTGTGCGTACCCATTTCCTCTCTCTCTTTGTACGGTCAATCGAAGGGAAGGAAGAAAAGGGAAAAACTCACCTTTCAGACGTCTGGAAAGTCTTCCAGACGTCGTTCCCGTCGTCTGGCTAGAAGCACAGATGTCTGATTCTGGAAAATTTTCCAGAGCCAGGGCGCCTCTCGCCCTCCGCTCGCGACGCCCGGCCGCGATGCGAGTGCTCCGCCTGCTGCTCGAGCCGCAGCAGTCCTCCCGCGTCGCTCCGCGCCCACTGCGCCCCCCGCCGGCCGACCCAAGCAGCCCCGGCGAGCTCTCCCTCACGGCCGAGCGCCTCTCCCACGCGCAGCACCTCCTCCCACGCTCACCGTGGTTGTCGCTGCCGCTGCACCCTCACGCTCACTCTCGCGCTCGCTCTCGCGCACTGGCTGAAGGAGAAGAGGAAGGAGGCGGAGGTGATGGGAGTGAGGGAGAGGCGTGGCCCTTTTAAGGCCACGCGAGGAGGAGAGAGAGAACGCGGCAGAGGCGTCTGCAGCCGCAGGAGAGAGGGAAAAAGAGGGAGAGAGAGAGAAAACGCAGGTCTGCGCTCTCAGGCACACAGACGAACAGTAGCATGCCAAAATAATCAATTTTCAGATGTCTGGAAATGATCCCAGACATATGATGCGACGTCTATAAGTGATTCAAGACGTCTGGTACGACGTCTGGGCCACCTCCCAGACGTCTTAAAAGACGTCTGGAGCTCCCGTTCGTAACAATATAACAAACTCAAAGGAAGTTTCGTCCCCGAAACTTGCGCTAACTAGGGTGCAGGAAAACGTCATAAAAACCATAACAAACTCAAAGAGGACCGAAGCCGGTCCGAAAAGACGTACCCGCGAAGAGTTCCGGGTACCGCTCCCGCATTGCCACCTCAGGCTCCCAGGTAGCCTCCTCGTACCGCTGGCTCCTCCACAAAACCTTTACCAGGGGTACTTGCTTTCATCTCAAACTGCGGACGGCACGGTCTAGAATCTGCACTGACCGCTCGGGGTAGGTCAGGTCGTCACTCACCTCGACACTCTCGTGAGTCAGTACGTGACTGGGATCGGCTACGTACTTCCTGAGGTTGGACACGTGGAACATGCCGTGCACACCAGAAAGCTGCGGGGGGAGGGTAAGCCTGTAAGCAACGGGTCCAACCCGCTCCAGGACCTCAAAGAGCCCCACAAACCTCGGCGCGAGCTTGCCTCTCACCCCAAACCGCCGCAGGCCCTTCATGGGAGAAACACGAAGAAAGACGTGGTCCCCAACCTCAAACTGCACCTCTCTACGTCTCCGATCCGCGGAGCTCTTCTGTCTACTCCTGACAGTGCGGAGTCGCCTGTGGATCTGCTCGACTACCTCCTGACTCTGCCGGATCAACCTGGGGCCAACCTCCCACTTGGTCCCGACCTCAACCCAACTCAAGGGTGCCATACACTTCCGTCCGTACAGAGCCTCGTAGGGAGCCATGCCGATGCTCGAGTGATAATTGTTGTTGTATGCAAACTCCGCCAGGGGCAGGTGCTCCTCCCAAGAGCCCCTCCAGTCCAGCACACAGGCACGCAAAAGGACCTCAAGTGTCTATATCATGCACTCAGACTGTCCGTCCGTCTGGGGGTGGTAAGATGTAATAAACCTCAACCGCGTCCCCAAGGCCTGCTGAAACTCGGCCCAAAACTGGGATGTAAAGCGGGTATCCCGGTCGGATACGATCTCCCGCGGAACTCCGTGTAGTCGTACCACATCCCGGATATACCTCTCTGCCAACTGTGCTGGTCCCAAAGTAACTCGGATCGGCAAGAATCGCGCTGTCTTCGTCAGTCTATCCACTATTACCCAGACTGCGTCGTGTCCCCGCTAGGTAATAGGTAAGCCCACCACCAAGTCCATGGTGATGCTCTCCCACTTCCACTCTGGCACTGGAAGCGGCTGTAGCGGCCTGCAGGCCTCTGATGCTCGGCTTTCACCGGCTGGCACACTAAGCACAGCTGCACGAATTCACCCACATCCCGCTTCATCCCCCTCCACCAAAACTCACGTCTCAAGTCGTGGTACATCTTCGTGTTTCCGGGATGTATGGTGAATCTGGAACCGTGAGCCTCAGTCAGGAGCTCTCTCAACAGCTCCTCGTCTCTGGGAACGCAAAACCGTCCCCTCAAGCGCAGCACCTGGTCTGTGAAAGAGAAGTCCCCCGGGTCTCCCGACTGTACTCTGTCGCGCAAGGACTACAAGTACGGATCGGCCATCTGTCCTGTGATGATGCGGTCTATCAGCTCTGGCCTGGTCTGTCGTGTCACCGTCACTGCCCCACAGTGCCCCCGTAACTCCAGGGGTCGCCAACTGCCCACCTCCTCCAAAAGGCTCCAACTCTATAACAGTAGACTGACCAAGTGTGCGGGCGCCTTACGGCTTGTAACGTCCCGGTTCCTGAGTCCCTATGTGACACGAGAATCGGACCGACTCGACTAATCCCAAGACCTAGTCGTCCAACGAGGAAGTAACTAAAAGAGCAGTAAAATAAACCCCATTCAGCATGAATATAACTAACAGTAAGAAAGTACAGCAGTAAGGAAAGAAACTACTACAGTAGATGCCACCACAACAGTAGAACAACAATTATCATATAACATGAACTGCAGGTAAAGAAAAGTACAGCGGAAACAAGAACTACTCACTATAACGGAAACAAGGAAGTACAAAAGACAGTAGCAACTCTACTGGATCCTACTCGGCCCAGCGTCCTCTGCAGCCGCTGACCCTGGCTGCTCAACACCTGGTCCTGAAAAAGGTAACGAGTGTAACACGTCAGCAAAACGCTGAGTAGAGTGGCAAATAAAACTAAAGACAACAGTAGAGTGTACAGTAGCTGTTATGTTCTATTACTTTCTTTATTTACATCTTTCAATTGTCTCACTATTTCATTTATTTCTCAGATCTTTTACTTGATCTCGAATGTTCCTCGTGGGAACGATCTTGATTGCAGTCTTTTCCAAAAAGTAGAAGTAGCACGTGGAGCTCTCCTGGCCGGGAGAGTCCCCCGTGGTGATCCTACCCTCAGTCAACCACCCCAACGTCACTGACAGACGTAACGGTAACTACGGCACGCGCGATAAACACACAGGTAGTTAACCCGTACTGGCACGTGGTCAGTCGTTTCCGTTAACGGGTGTGCCCAAAGCACAGCACGGAACCAGTCCAGGGCAGAGCCCTCTCAGTGACAGGGGTCCAACCCCTCCACAGTAACCAAACCGGGGCCTTGCCCCTCCACAGTCCGCGCACCCTCGCCTGACTACCCTGGTTTGCCCCAGCGGGCCTAACAAGTCGGTGTGGGAGGCTAGTAGAACCCCGGGGCCCGTGGGATAGCTAGTACCTCCCTACACTAGTAGCTCTCCTCGGTACTACGTACGTGAGGGCCAGCAAGTCGGTACAGAGTGGCCAGTCCTAACCCCGGGTCCTTGGGGCGGCTGGCTCCGCTCTGCACTAAACAGGGGGACAGTCGCTCTCCTTGGTACTCCGTACTCAAGGGCCAGCTCACTTCCCCAAAACTATTCCATTCACATCCAGGAGTTCTACTCCTACTTCCCCGTAGGGTTCCATCCTTTTTACTCAAACATCCAGGTTTCACTTTCCAGTTTCACATTCTTACAATCCATGATCTCAGCCACGTTATCTATTCACAACAGCCAGCTGTTAATTCAAATTACAGGCAGCTTTATATCTCTTTCCATTTTCCAAGACTGCAGTATTATACATTCCACTAGTTTTCCCATCCTAGGATTCATGCCATATCCTAGGATCTATCAAACAATCTAGTTTTCCAGTCCTAGGATTCATGCAACACCTAGGAGCTATCATTCCATCTATTTCTCATTCCTAGGGTTCATGTAATGTCCTAGGTTCTATTTATGGTTTCATAATTTAACAGATTTTAATAACTTAAAGCCACTCTACCAGGTACAACGGGAGTAATGGGGGCGTGATCGGGAATTCCGCGTGCCTCCGCGACTCCCAAGACTGCAACTGAACGAGGTCCTATCACAAGGATCAAACACAAGGAGTGTCTCAAAACAGTGTATAGCTACTGTAGACGGGTAGAGGAATTAATTCTGAAAATAACGCAACTCGAATCGCGGAAAACGGAGCCCGAACGGGCCCTAAACGGGTCAAAAAAGACGATACTGTGCAAAATCAGACGTCTGGAACTTCTTCCAGACGTCTTAAAAAGTGGATCAGAGAATTACCTGCTCAGCGTGGTTTCCCAGATGTCCAGAAGTCTGCGGGGACGTCTGGCCTAGCTCACAGACGTCCGATGGTCACCCCGGACATTTGGAGGTCACTCCCGCCGTCTGGTACAACTTCCAGACGTCTGATTCGCAAAGGATGGCGAATCAGCGAGCCTGCGCACAGCCAACTCCCTCCCTCAGAACGGTCAGTCGACAGGAAGGAAGAAGAAAGTGGAATACTCACCTTTCAGACGTCTGTATGATCTTCCAGGCGTCTCCCTCGCCGTCTGGCTATAAACCCAGACGTCTGATTCTAGAAATTTTTCCAGAACAGGGCACCGCTCGGCCTCCGCTCGCGACGCCGCCCGCGTCGCACCTCGCGCGTCTGCTGCTCAGACCGCAGTAGGTCCCTCTCCTCGTCGTTCCGCACCTCCTACGCCCTCCGCCGACCGGCCAAGCCGCTCCGGCGAGCTCGCCCTCACGGCAGAGCTCCGCCCTCGCACGCCGCACCTCCTCCGCGCTCACTGCGGCCGCCGCTGCCGCCCTCGCGCTCGCTCGCTCTCGCACACAGGAAGGAGAAGAGGAAGGGGACGGTGGAGATGACAGGAGGGGAGGTATGGCCTTTTAAGGCCGTGCGAGGAGGAGGGAGAGAGAGCGCGGCAGGTCTGCAGCCGCAGAGAGAGAGGGAAAAACAGAGAGTGTGAGGAATCGCGGGTCTACGCGCACAGGCGCGCAGACGAATTTCTAGTGCGAAAAATAACTATTTTCCAGACGTCTGGAAACGATCCCAGACGTCTTGTCAGACGTCTGGATGTGCTCCCAGACGTCTTGTCAGACGTCTGGGCCACCTCCCAGACGTCTTAAAAGACGTCTGGGGCACGCGTTCGTTACAATATAACAAACTCAAAGGAAGTTTCGTCCCCGAAACTTGCGCCAACTAGGGTGCGGGAAAAGACGTCCAAATAACCATAACAAACTCAAAGAGGACCGAAGCCGGTCCGAAAAGACGTACCCGCGAAAAGCTTCGGGTACCGCTCCCGCATTGCCGCCTCAGGCTCCCAGGTAGCCTCCTCGTACCGCTGGCTCCTCCACAAAACCTTTACCAGGGGTACTTGCTTTCGTCTCAAACTGTGAATGGCTCGGTCTAGGATCTGCACTGGCCGCTCGGGGTAGGTCAGGTCGTCGCTCACCTCGACGCACTCGTGACTCAGTACGTGACTGGAATCGGCTACGTACTTCCTGAGGTTGGACACGTGGAACACGTCGTGCACACCAGAAAGCTGCGGGGGAAGGGCAAGTCTGTAAGCAACGGGTCCAACCCGCTCCAGGACCTCAAAGGGCCCCAAAAACCTCGGCGCGAGCTTCCCTCTCACCCTAAACCGCTGTAGGCCCTTCATGGGCGAAACACGAAGGAAGACGTGGTCCCCAACCTCAAACTGCAGCTCTCTGCATCTCCGATCCGCGTAGCTCTTCTGTCTGCTCCTGACAGTGCGGAGTCGTCTGTGGATCTGCTCAACTACCTCCTGACTCTGCCGGATCAACCTGGGGCCAACCTCCCACTTGGTCCCCACCTCAACCCAACTCAAGGGTGCCGTACACTTCCGTCCGTACAGAGCCTCGTAGGGAGCCATGCCGATGCTCGAGTGATAACTGTTGTTGTATGCAAACTCCGCCAGGGGCAGGTGCTCCTCCCAAGAGCCCCTCCAGTCCAATACACAGGCACTCAAAAGGTCCTCAAGTGTCTGTATCGTGCGCTCAAACTGTCCGTCCGTCTGGGGGTGGTAAGCCGTGCTAAACCTCGACCTCGTCCCCAAGGCTTGCTAAAACTCAGCCCAAAACTGGGACGTAAAGCGGGCATCCCGGTCGGATACGATCTCTCGCGGAACTCCGTGTAGTCGTACCACATCACGGATATACCTCTCTGCCAACTGTGCTGGTCCCAAAGTGATTCGGATCGGCAAGAAACGCGTCGTCTTTGTCAGTCTATCCACTATTACCCAGACTGCGTCGTGACCCCGCTGGGTAATGGGTAAGCCCACCACCAAGTCCATGGTGATGCTCTCCCACTTCCACTCTGGCACTGGAAGCGGCTGAAGCGGCCCTGCAGGCCTCTGATGCTCGGCTTTCACCTGCTGACACACTAAGCACTGTTGCACGAACTCACCCACATCCCGCTTCATCCCTCTCCACCAAAACTCACGTCTCAAGTCGTGGTACATTTTCGTGTTCCCGGGATGTATGGTGAATCTGGAACCGTGTGCCTCAGTCAGGAGCTCTCTCAACAGCTCCTCGTCTCTGGGAACGCACAACCGTCCCCTCAAACGTAGCACCCGGTCTGTGAAAGAGAAGTCCCCTGGGTCTCCTGATAGTACTCTGTCGCGCAAAGACTGCAAGTACGGATCGGCCATCTGTCCTGTGATGATACGGTCTATCAGCTCTGGCCTGGTCTGCCGTGTCACTGTCACTGCCCCACAGTTCCCTCGTAACTCTAGAGGTCGCCAACTTCCCACCTCCTCCAAAAGGCTCCAACTCTGTAACTGTAGACTGGCCAAGCGTGCGGGCGCCTTACGGCTCAAGGCGTCAGCCACCACATTGGCCTTTCCCGGGTGGTAGGAGATGCTGCAATCGTAGTCCTTTAGGAACTCCAACCAACGTCTCTGTCTCATGTTGAGCTCCTTCTGGTCAAAAAGATATCTAAGGCTCTTGTGATCTGTAAAAATCTCGAAGGTCTCACCGTACAAGTAGTGCCTCCAGGTCTTCAGCGCGAAGATAACAGCTGCCAACCCTAGGTCGTGGGTAGGGTAGGTATGCTCATGGGGCTTCAGTTGCCGCGAAGCGTAAGCGACAACATGACCCCTCTGCATGAGCACACCTCCTAACCCCTGCAAGGAAGCGTCCGTGTACACAACGAACTCGCCACTACTGTCAGGGATGGTGAGCACGGGATCCGAGGTCAACCTCTCCTTCAGCTCCAGAAAACACGCCTCACAGGCGTCTGTCCAAGCGAAAGGCACGTCCTTCCGGGTCAACTGTGTCATAGGACGCGCAATCTGCGAAAACCCTCTGATGAACCGTCTGTAGTAGCCAGCTAGTCCCAGGAAACTGCAGATCTCAGTGACTGAACGCGGTCTCTCCCACCTGAGCACTGCCTCGACCTTGGCAGGGTCCACCGCCAGGCCGTCTCCAGAGATCACATGACCCAAGAAGGTCACCTCCCTCAACCAGAACTCGCACTTGTTGTATTTGGCGTACAACTTGCATCGTCTCAGAGTGTCCAGAACCATCCGCAAGTGCTGTCCGTGCTGCGTCCGATCTCTAGAATAGATGAGTACATCATCTATGAAAACCACCACGAACTGGTCCAAGTACGGTCTAAACACCCGGTTCATCAGGTCCATGAAAGCAGCGGGGGCATTGGTCAGCCCAAACGGCATGACCAAAAACTCGTAGTGTCCGTACCGGGTGCGGAAAGCTGTCTTGGAGACGTCGGTCTCCCTGATCCTCAACTGGTGGTATCCAGACCTCAAGTCTATCCTGGAAAACACCGTGGCACCCCGCAACTGGTCAAACAAATCGTCGATCCTCGACAGCGGATATCTGTTCTTGATGGTGACCCTATTCAGCTGTGGGTAGTCCACACAAAGGCGTAGGGTCCCATCCTTCTTCACAAACAGTACCGGGGCTCCCCAGGGAGATGCACTGGGCCTCACGAAACCTTTCTCCAAAAGGTCCTGCAACTGGGACTTGAGCTCTCGCAGCTCAAGCGGTGCCTTCCTGTATGGCGCGGTGGAGATGGGGCTGGTCCCTGGTACTAGTGAGATCTCAAACTCGATCTCACGCTCGGGCGGTAGTCCTGGTAACTCGTCTGGAAACACGTCAGGGTACTCTATGACCACTGGGATGCTCTGGAAGTCTGCCACAGGGCTGGGTTCTGCCACCACACAAGCTAGGAAGCCCTCACACCCCTGGCTCAAAAGTCTCGCCGCCCAAAGTGCCGAAATGCACCTGAAACCTCCGTCCACTGACTCTCCGTGAAACTCGAAAGAAGGCAACTCCAGAATGGAGAAGACAATCTTCCTCTCAAAACAGTCCACCAAGGCGTTGTAAGCGGACAGCCAATCCATCCCCAGAATCACACCAAAGTCCTCCATCTGGATCATAATCAGGTCAGCTGGCAAGCTATGTCCTCCAACGCTGACCTCGCAATCCGTGTACACCTCCTCAGCTACAAACAGCTGACCACTCGGACCTCTGATTACGAACGGATTTTCTAACAATGTATAATCCTGGTCCAGACTAACTGCGAAATTGGCTGCGACAAACGAGTGCGTAGCGCCGGAATCGAAAAGGGTGTAAACGAGTCTGCCAGAAACTGAAACCATACCTGCTACCACGGATCCCGAAGCTCTGGCGTCCCTGTGTGTTAGGGCATTGATACGCCCCTCAGCTCTAGGTGCGGACGAAGCAGCCACACTCTGCGTCGGACGGGTAGGTGCTGGCCAGTACCCTCCTCATGACTGCTGTCCTCCTCCTCGTGCCTGGGAACCGTGGCCTCCTGCGCGCCCTCCAGTGTTCTGCACGAGAAGTATCTGCTGACCTCCTGCCCTAAATGGGCAGTCCCTCCTGACGTGGCCCGGCTGGCCACACTGGTAGCAAAGGGGAACCCGACTCCCGCCCTCAGTGAATCCTTGCTGTCGACTAGGCGAGGGTCCGGTGCCCCCAAAGGCCACTAATGGCCCTGCAAAACGTGACGGCTCTCCTGCGGACGCCACGTGTCTCCTTTGAGTTCTCCTAACACGCCTAGTGTGGTGGCGAAAATCTCGTTCCACCACCAACTCCCCTGTCGTACGCTTGGAAGGGGGAGGACGGGGTGGTGACGTGGGTGGAAGCTGAAATTCTTCTCGAACCACCTCTCGAATCAGTTGGACGAGGTCCGGAGACGGTATGCTCAGGAGAAGAGGAGGGGTAGCATGTACTCCAAGCCCGACACATCTGTCCCTCGAGCCCCAACCTCGGCCGCGCCCGCGGCCCACCCACCTAGCTCCACGACGAGGCATCTCCTACAATGGAGACACGAAACAAAACGAAAACGTCAAAACCGACGGTACCTAACGAAACATCTAAGAGCTCAAGTCAGGAGATATGTTGTGGTGGCTACTCTAGCTATAAACATGCGAATTGGTTATTTTCCAGTCAGTTGATTCACTTCTCGGGACGACCTTGCTCTGATACCTCTTGTAACGACCCAGTTCCCGAGCCCCTACGAGACACGAGAACCGGACCGACTCGACTAATCCCAAGACCTAGTCGTCCAACGAGGAAGTAACCAAAAGAGCAGTAAAATAAACCCCATTCAGCATGAATATAACTAACAGTAAGAAAGTACAGCAGTAAGGAAAGAAACTACTACAGTAGATACCACCACAACAGTAGAACAACATTTATCATATAACATGAACTGCAGGTAAAGAAAAGTACAGCGGAAACAAGAACTACTCACTATAACGGAAACAAGGAAGTACAAAAGACAGTAGTAACTCTACTGGACCCTACTTGGCCCAGCCTCCTCTGTAGCCGCTGACCCTGGCTGCTGAACACCTGGTCCTCAAAAAGGTAACGAGTGTAACACGTCAGCAAAACGCTGAGTAGAGTGGAAACTAAAACTAAAGACAATAGTAGAGTGTACAGTAGCTGTTATGTTCTATTACTTTCTTTATTTACATCTTTCAATTGTCTCACTATTTCATTTATTTCTCAGATCTTTTACTTGATCTCGAATGTTCCTCGTGGGAACGATCTTGATTGCAGTCTTTTCCAAAAAGTAAAAGTAGCACGTGGTGCTCTCCTAGCCGGGAGAGTCCCCCGTGGTGATCCTACCCTCAGTCAACCACCCCAAGGTCACTGACAGACGTAACGGTGACTACGGCACGCGCGATAAACACACAGGTAGCTAACCCGTACTGGCACGCGGTCAGTCATTTCCGTTAACGAGTGAGCTCAAAGCACAGCACGGAACCAGTCCAGGGTAGAGCCCTCTCAGTGACAGGGGTCCAACCCCTCCACAGTAACCACCACGAACTGGTCCAAGTACGGTCTAAACACCCAGTTCATCAGATCCATGAAAGCAGTGGGGGCATTGGTCAGCCCAAACGGCATGACCAAAAACTCGTAGTGTCCGTACCGGGTGCGGAAAGCTGTCTTGGAGACGTCGGTCTCCCTGATCCTCAACTGGTGGTATCCAGACCTCAAGTTGATCTTGGAAAACACCGTGCCACCCCGCAACTGGTCAAACAAGTCATCGATCCTCGGCAGCGGATATCTGTTCTTGATGGTGACCCTATTCAGCTGTCGGTATTCCACACAAAGGTGCAGGGTACCATCCTTCTTCTTCACAAACAGTACCGGGGCTCCCCAGGGAGACGCACTGGGCCTCACGAAACCTTTCTCCAAAAGGTCCTGCAACTTGGACTTGAGCTCTCGCAGCTCAAGCGGTGCCATCCTGTATGGCGCGGTGGAGATGGGGCCAGTCCCTGGTACTAGTGAGATCTCAAACTCGATCTCACGCTCTGGTGGTAGTCCTGGTAACTCGTCTGGAAACACGTCAGGGTACTCTCTGACCACCGGGATACTCTGGAAGTCTGCCACAGGGCTGGGCTCTGCCACCACACAAGCTAGGAAGCCCTCACACCCCTGGCTCAAAAGTCTCGCCGCCCGAAGTGCCGAAATGCACCTGAAACCTCCGTCCACTGGTTGTCCGTGAAACTCGAAAGAAGGCAACTCCGGCATGGAGAAGATAATCTTCCTCTCAAAACAGTCCACCAAGGCATGGTAAGCGGACAGCCAATCCATCTCCAGAATCACTCCAAAGTCCTCCAACTGTATCATAATCAAGTCAGTTGGCAGGCTATGTCCCCCGACGCTGACCTTGCAATCCGTGTACACCTCCTCAACTACAAACAGCTGACCACTCGGACCTCTGATTACGAACGGATTTTCTAATGCTGTATAATCCTGGTCCAAACTAACTGCGAAACTGGCTGCGATAAACGAGTGCGTAGCGTCGAAATCGAAAAGCGTGTAAACAAGTCTGCCAGAAACTGAAACCATACCTGCTACCACCGATCCCGAAGCTCTGGCGTCCCTGTGTGTTAGGGCGTTGATACGCCCCTCAGCTCTAGGTGCGGACGAAGCAGCCACACTCTGCGTCGGACGGGTAGGTGCTTACCGGTACCCTCCTCGCGGCTGCTGTCCTCCTCCTCGCGCCTGGGAACCGCGGCCTCCTGCGCATCCTCCAGTGCTCTGCGCAGGAAGTATCTGCTGACCTCCTGCCCAAGATGGGCAGTCCCTCCTGATGTGGCCGGGCTGGCCACATTGGTAACAGAGGGGAACCCGACTCCCGCCCTCAGTGGGTCCCTACTGTCAGCTGGGCGGGGGTCCGGTGCTGGCGACTGGCCCCTGTCGAGGGCCCCCAAAGGCCACTGATGGCCCTGTAAAACGTGACGGCTCTCTTGAGGACGCCACGTGTCTCCTCTCTCGCCGGCCCTGTGAAAAGTCTGGCTGAAAGGGCCTCTTCCGCCCGCCGTCAGTGTCTCGCGCAGACGGGTTGGTCTCCTCGTAAGTCATAGCTGCCTCCACCACCCTCGAAAACATAGGTAGCTTCAGGGGTTTGACATACCCCCGAATTGCAGGCCGGAGCCCCTCGGTGAACATCCAAAGGCTCTCCTCCTCAGTAGCTACCCCTGTCGCTGCAAAGTGGGACAGCTCCAGGAAAGGCGTGCGGTACGCGCTCACGGTCATCGTCCCTTGGCGGAGAGTGTGGAACTCCCGCCTCCTCTGGTCCTGCCACGTATGGGGAAAGTACTGCTCGCAGAAGAGGGTGACAAACTGGTCCCACGTCGGCTCGTCCCTCTCCTGTCCCCGGACCGCCCTCCACCACCTGTGTGTCGCACTCTCCAGCTGGTACGTGGCAAAGGCCACGCGGCACTCCACCGAGGGGCGAAGGGTGTCGAAGATCTTCTCCAACTGCTCAAGCCAGTCCTCTACCTCGGTCGGGTCCTCATCCCCCTTGAAGGAGGGGGGCTTCAGCATCCGGAACTGCCCGAAGAGCTCGGAGTGGCGCTGCAGTGGGGATGCTGGTCCACCCCCAGGCAACGGTGCCTCGTGCACAGAAGTATCGGAGGAAGGTGGGGGCTGCGGCGGCCCATCCCCTCCCCTGTGTCCAGCGTCGCGTCCATCGAGTGGTCCCACAGAGGACTCCCCCTCCGCAGCCCCAGGGTGAGGTGCTCGGGGCGGTGGGTGGATCTCCTCTCGTACAATCTCTCGTATCAGCCGGGCGAGGTCTTGGGCCTGGACACCCGGGAGTAGTGGTTGGTCCACTGGGGCGTCGGCAACGGCACGCCCACCTCGCCGACCTCGTCCTCGGCCGCGCCCGCGGCCAGCCTCACCAGTCTCTCGACGAGGCATCTCCTGTAAGGAGACGCGAAACAAAACAGAACACGTCACTACGGAACAATACCGAACGGAAATGTCTAAGAGCTCATGTCAAAAGATATGTTGTGGTGGCTACTCTAGTTATAGACATGTGAATTGGTTATTTTCCAGTCAGTTGATTCACTTCGCGGGACGACCTTGCTCTGATACCATCTTGTAACGACCCAATTCCCATGTCTGTACGAGACACGAGAACCGGACCGACTCGACTAATCCCAAGACCTAGTCGTCCAACAAGGAAGTAACCAAAAGAGCAGTAAAATAAACCACATTCAGCATGAATATAACTAACAGTAAGGAAATACAGCAGTAAGGAAAGAAACCGCTACAGTATATACCACCACAATAGTAGAACAACATTCATAACATAATATGAACTACAGGTAAAGAAAAGTACAGCGGAAACAAGAACTACTCACTATAACGGAACAAAAAGAGGTACAAGAGAACAGTGGTAACTCTACTGGATCCTACTCAGCCCAGCGTCCTCTGCAGCCGCTGACCCTGGCTGCTCAACACCTGGTCCTGAAAGGTAACGAGTGTAACACGTCAGCAAAATGCTGAGTAGAGTGGCAGCTAAACTAAAGAAACAGTAAAGTGTACAGTAGCTGTTTTAAATTTTCCTTCTTCCCTTATTTATGTCTTTCTATTGTTTCATAATTTATCTATTTCTCAGATCCTTCACTTGATCTCGAATGTTCCTCGTGGGAACAATCTTGATTGCAGTCTTTTCCGAACAGTAGAAGTAGCACGTGGTGCTCTCCTGGCCGGGAGAGTCCCCCGTGGTGATCCTACTCTCAGTCAACCACCCCAAGGTCACTGACAGACGTAAAGGTGACTACGGCACGCACGGTAAACGCACGGGTAGCTAACCCGCACTGGCACGCGGTCAGTCGTTTCCGTTAACAGGTGCGCCCAAAGCACAGCACGGAACCAGTACAGGGCAGAGCCCTCTCAGTAACAGGGGTCCAACCCCTCCACAGTAACCAAACAGGGGCCTTGCCCCTCCACAGTCCGCGCACCCTCGCCTGACTACCCTGGTTTGCCCCAGTGGGCCTAACAAGTCGATGTGGGAGGCTAGCAGAACCCCGGGGCCCGTGGGGTAGCTAGTACCTCCCTACACTAGTAGCTCTCCTCGGTACTACGTACACGAGGGCCAGCAAGTCGGTACAGAGTGGCCAGTCCTAACCCCGGGTCCCTGGGATGGCTGGCTCCGCTCTGCACTAAACAGGGGGGGACAGTCGCTCTCCTTGGTACTCCGTACTCAAGGTTCAGCTCACTTCCCCAATTCTATTCCATTCACTTTCCAGGAGTTCTACTCCTAATTCCCCGTAGGGTTCCAGCTCTTTAACTCAGGACATTCCAGTTTCACCATTCCAGTTTCACGTTCATACATCCCATACTCTTAATCATGTTCATTTATTCATAACAGGCAGCTGTTAATTCAATTCACAAGCAGCTATTATTTCCTTTCCACATTTTCCAAGACTGCAGTATTCATACATTCCACTAGTTTTCCCGTCCTAGGATTCATGCCATATCCTAGGATCTATCATACAATCTAGTTTTCCAGCCCTAGGATTCATGCAACACCCTAGGAATCTACCATTCAATCTATTTCTCATTCCTAGGATTCATGCAATGTCCTAGGTTCTATTTACGATTTCATAATTTAACGGATTATATTTAAAGCCACTCTACCGGTTACAATAGGCGAACTGGGGGCGTGGTCAAGAATCCCGCGTGCCTCCGCAACCCCCGAGACTGCAACGGAACGGGGTCCTATCACAAGGATCAAATACAAGGAACTTCTCAAAACAGTATACAGCTACTGTAGACAGGTGGAGGATGTAATTCCGAAAAGAACACAACTTGAAACGCGGAAAACGGAGCAAGAACGGGCCCGAAACGGGTCGAAAACGACGAAACAGTGCAAAATCAAACGTCTGGAACTTCTTCCAGACGTCTTAAAAAGTGGATCAGGGAATTACCTCGCTCTGCGTGGGCTCTCAGACGTCCAGAAGCCTGCGGGGGCGTCTAGCCTAGTTCCCAGACGTCCGATGGTCACCCCAGATGTCTGGATGTCGCTCCCGTCGTCTGATACTACAGCCAGACGTCTGATTCACATTGGATGGCGAATCACCGAACCTGCGCGTACCCATCTCTCTCTCTCTCAGTACGGTCAGTCGAAAGGAAGGAAGGAAGACGAAAAAACTCACCTTTCAGACGTCTGTACAGTATTCCAGACGTCTCCTCCACCGTCTGGCTATAAGCCCAGACGTCTAATTCTGGAAAAGTTTCCAGAACCAGGGCGCAACTCACCCTCCGCTCGCGACGCCCGGCCGCACCGCGAGTGCTCCGCCTACTACTCGAGCTGCAGCAGGCCTCCCGCGCCACTTCGCGCCCGCTGCGCCCCCACTAGCCGGCTCCCGCTGCCCCGGCAGGCTCGAGCCCTCACGGCCGACGCCTCCTCCCCCACGGAGCACATCCTCCCGCACCCGCCACGGCTGTCGCCGCCGCCGCTCACCCTCGTGCTCGCTCTCGCGCACTGGCTGGAAGGAGAAAAGGAAGGAGATGGAGGTGACGGGAGTGAGGGAGAGGGCGTGGCCTTTTAAGGCTGCGCGAGGAGGAGAGAGAGTGCGACAGAGGGCGCAGGAGGGAGAGGGAAAAAGAGAGAGAGGGAATTTCTGCAGGTCTGCGCGCTCAGGCGTGCAGACAAAACAATCGTGCCAAAATAATCGATTTCCAGACTTCTGTAAATGATCCCAGACGTCTGGTCCGACGTCTGGAGGTGATTCCAGACGTCTAGTCCGACGTCTGGGCCACCTCCCAGACGTCTGGAGCGCGCGTTCATAACAGACGTCTGGGATTCGGTTACGGCGGCACGCACGGTTGCGTCTGCGCGCCTGCGCGCGCAGACCTGCAGGTGCCTTTCCCCTCTCTCCTGCTGCCGCAGGCTGCGCCCTCTGTTCCTCTCTCTCTCTCCTCCCCGCACGGCTTTAAAATGCCACGCCCTCTCCCTCACTCTCATCACCTCCGCCCCCTTCCTCTTCTCCTTCCAGCCGGTGCGCCAGTGCGAGCGCGAGTGAGCGGCGACAGCGACTGCCGCGATGAGCGTGGGAGGAGGTGTTGCGCGAGGGAGGAGGCGCTCGGCCATGAGGGCGAGCTTGCCGGGGCTCCTAGGGCCGGCCAGTAGGGGGAGCAGCAGACGCGGGGTGACGCGGGAGGCCTGCTGCAGCTTGAGCAGCAGGCGGACGAGACGCGGCGCGGCCGTGCGTCGCGAGCGTAGGGCGAGTCGCGCCCTGTTACGACCCAGACGTCGGACCAGACGTCTTGGATCACATCCAGACGTCCTACCAGACGTCTGGGATCGTTTCCAGACGTCTGGAAAACAGTTATTTTTCGCACGAGAGATTCGTCTACGCGCCTGTGCGTGCAGACCCACGATTCCTCTCTCTCTCTCTTTTTCCCTCTCTCTCTGCGGCTACAGACCTGCCGCGCTCTCTCTCCCTCCTCCTTGCGCGGCCTTAAAAGGCCACTCCTCCCCTCCTGTCGTCTCCACCGTCCCCTTCCTCTTCTCCTTCCTGTGCGCGAGAGCGAGCGAGCGCGAGGGCAGCAGCGGCGGCCGCAGTGAGCGCGGAGGAGGTGCGGCGTGCGAGGGCGGAGCTCTGCCGTGAGGGCGAGCTCGCCGGAGCGGCTTGGCCGGCCGGCGGAGGGCGCAGGAGGCGCGGAACGACGCGGAGAGGGACCTGCTGCGGTCTAAGCAGCAGACGCACGAGGTGCGACGCGGGCGGCATCGCGAGCGGAAGCCGGGTGGTGCCCTGTTCTGGAAAAATTTCCAGAATCAGACGTCTGGGTTGATAGCCAGACGGCGAGGGAGACGTCTGGAAGATCATACAGACGTCTGAAAGGTGAGTTTTCCGCTTTCTTCTTCCTTCCTGTCGACTGACCGTACTGAGGGAGGGAGTTGGCTGTGCGCAGGCTCGGTGATTCGCCATCCAACGCGAATCAGACGTCTGGCTGTTGTACCAGACCGCGGAAGCGACCTCCAGACGTCCGGGGTGACCATAGGACGTCCGGGAGATAGGCCAGACGTCCCCGCAGACTTCTGGACGTCTGGGAAACCACGCTGAGCAGGTAATTCTCTGATCCACTTTTTAAGACGTCTGGAAGAAGTTTCAGACGTCAGATTTTACACAGTGTCGTCGTTTTCGACCCGTTTAGGGCCCGTTCGGAGTCCGTTTTCCACGTTTCGAGTTGCGTGCTTTTCGGAATTAAATCCTCTACCCGTCTACAGCAGTTGTATACTATTTGGAGAAACTCCTTGTGTTTGATCCTTGTGATAGGACCCCGTTCCGTTGCAGTCTCAGGGTTGCGGAGGTACGCAGGATTCCCGACCACGCCCCCAGTATGCCTGTTGTAACCGGTAGAGTGGCTTTTATGTTTATTAGTATAATCTGTTAAATTATGGAACCATAAATAGAACCTAGGACATTGCATGAATCCTAGGAATGAGAAATAGATTGAATGATAGATCCTAGGTGTTGCATGAACCTTAGGGCTGGAAAACTAGATTGTATGATAGATCCTAGGATATGGCATGAATCCTAGGACGGGGAAAACTAGTGGAATATATGAATACTGCAGTCTTGGAAAAATGGAAAGGAACAAATAGCTGCCTGTAAATCGAATTAACAACTGCCTGTTATGAATAAATAAACGTGACTGAGAACACGGATTGTAAGAACGTGAAACTGCAAAGTGAAACCTAGATGTTCTAAGTTAAAAGAGCTGGAACCCTACGGGGAATTAGGAGTGGAACTCCTGGAAAGAAAAAGGAATGGAACTGAGAAAGAAAGACGTGGTAGTGTGCTGTCTCTTGGGTACGTAGTACCAAGGGAAGTACCTGTACCTGTTTAGTGCAGAGCGGAGCCAGCCGCCCCAGGGACCTGGGGTTAGCACTGGCCACTTTGTACCGACTTGCTGGCCCTCGTGTACGTAGTACCGAGGAGAGCTACTAGTGTAGGGAGGTACTAGCTACCCCACGGGCCCCGGGGTTCTGCTAGCCTCCTACACCGACTTGTTAGGCCCACTGGGGCAAACCAGGGTAGTCAGGCAAGGGTGCGCAGACTGTGGAGGGGCAAGGCCCCTGTTTGGTTACTGTGGAGGGGTTGGACCCCTGTTACTGAGAGGGCTTTGCCCTGTACTGGTTCCGTGCTGTGCTTTGGGCGCACCCGTTAACGGAAACGACTGACCGCGTGCCAGTGCGGGTTAGCTACCTGTGCGTTTATCGCGCGTGCCGTAGTCACCGTTACGTCTGTCCGTGACCTTGGGGTGGTTGACTGAGAGTAGGATCACCATGGGGGACTCTCCCGGCCAGGAGAGCACCACGTGCTACTTCTACTGTTCGGAAAAGACTGCAATCAAGATCGTTCCCACGAGGAACATTCGAGATCAAGTGAAGGATCTAAGAAATAAATGAAATCGTGAGACAATTGAAAGACATAAATAAAGAAAGTAACAGAACATAACAGCTACTGTACACTCTACTGTTCCTTTAGTTTTAGTTGCCACTCTACTCAGCGTTTTGCTGACGTGTTACACTCGTTACCTTTCAGGACCAGGTGTTGAGAAGCCAGGGTCAGCGGCTGCAGAGGACGCTTGGCCGAGTAGGGTCCAGTAGAGTTACCATTGTTCTCTTGTACCTCTTTTTGTTCCACTGTAGTGAGTAGTTCTTGTTACTGCTGTACTTTTCTTTACCTGCAGTTCATATTATGTTACGAATGTTGTTCTACTGTTGTGGTGGTATATACTGTAGTGGTTTCTTTCCTTACTGCTGTATTTTCTTACTGTTAACTATATTCAAGCTGAATGTGGTTTATTTTACTGCTCTTTTGGTTACTTCCTCGTTGGACGACTAGGTCTTGGGATTAGTCGAGTCGGTTCGGTTCTCGTGTCTCGTAGGGACTCGGGAATCGGGTCGTTACAAGATGGTATCAGAGCAAGGTCGTCCCGAGAAGTGAATCAACTGACTGGAAAATAACCAATTCACATGTCTATAGCTAGTGTAGCCACCACAACATACCTTTTGACATGAACTCTTAGACGTTTTCGTTAGGTATCGTTCCATGTTGACGTGTTTCGTTTTGTTTCGTGTCTCCATTGTAGGAGATGCCTCATTGTGGAACTAGGAGGGTGGGCCGCGGGCGCAGTCGAGGTCGGGGCCTGAGGGACAGATGTGTCGGGCTTGGAGTACATACTACCCCTCCTCTTCTCCTGAGCATACCTTCTCCGGACCTCATCCAACTGATTCGAGAGGTGGTTCGAGAAGAATTTCAGCTTCCACCCACATCGCCACCCCTCCTCCCCCTTCCGAGCGTACGACAGGGGAGTTGGTGGTGGAACGAGATCGTCACACTAGGCGTGTTAGGAGAACTCAAAGGAGACACATGGCATCCGCAGGAGAGCCATCACGTTTTGCAGGGCCATCAGTGGCCTTTGGGGGCCCTCGACAGGGGCCAGTCGCCAACACCGGACCCCCGCCAAGCCGACAGCAGGGACCCATTGTTACGAACGCGCGGCTTCAGACGTCTTTTAAGACGTCTGGGAGGTGGCCCAGACGTCTGGGATTCGATTATTTTCGGCATGCATGTTTCTTCTACGCGCCTGAGCGCGCAGACCTGCGAGCGTCTCTCTCTCTCTCTTTTTCCCTCTCCCTCCTGCACCCTCTATCCCGCTCTCTCTCTCCTCCTCGCGCGGCCTTAAAAGGCCACGCCCTCCCCCTCACTCCCGTCACCTCCGCCCCCTTTCCTCTTCTCCTTCCAGCCGGTGCGTGAGAGCGAGCACGAGTGAGCGGCGGCAGCGACAGCCACGGTGAGCGTGGGAGGAGGTGTTGCGCGTGGGAAGAGGCGCTCGGCCGCGAGGGTGAGCTCGCCAGGGCTACTAGGGCCGGCCAGCGGGGAAAGCAGCAGACGTGGGGTGATGCGGGAGGCCTGCTGCAGCTCGAGCAGCAGGCGGACGAGGCGCTGCGCGACCGCGCGTCGTGGGCGGAGGGCGAGTCGCGCTCTGATTCTGGAAATTTTTCCAGAATCAGACGTCTGGGCTTCCAGCCAGACGACGGGGACGACGTCTGGAGGACTGTACAGACGTCTAAAAGGTGAGTATTTCCGTCTTCCTTCCTTTTCTTCGACTGACCGTACTGAGAGAGAGAGGAAATGAGTATGCGCAGGTTCTGATTCGCCACCCAACACGAATCAGACGTCTGGCTGCAGTGCCAGACGACTAGAGCGACTTCCAGACGTCCGGGGTGACCATCGGACGTCTGGGAACTAGGCCAGATGCCCCCACAGGCTTCTGGACGTCTGAGAGACCACGCAGAGCAAGGTAACCCCTAATCCACTTTTTAAGACGTCTGGAATAAGTTCCAGACGTCTGATTTTGCACTATTTCGTCGTTTTCGACCCGCTTAGGGCCCGTTCGGGTTCCATTTTCCGCGTTTCGAGTTGCGTTCTTTTCGGAATTGAATCCTCTACCCGTCTACAGTAGCTATATATTGTTTTGAGAAACTCCTTGTGTTTGATCCTTGTGATAGGACCTCATTCTGTTGCAATCTCGGGGGTTGCGGAGGCACGCGGGATTCCCGACCACGCCCCCAGTACTCCTATTGTAGCCGGTAGAGTGGCTTTTAAGTTTACTAGTATAATCTGTTAAATTATGGAACCATAAATAGAACCTAGGACATTGCATGAATCCTAGGAATGAGAAATAGATTGAATGGTAGATCCTAGGGTGTTGCATGAATCCTAGGGCTGGAAAACTAGATTGTATGATAGATCCTAGGATATGGCTTGAATCCTAGGACGAGAAAACTAGTGGAATGTATGAATACTACAGTCTTGGAAAATGTGGAAAGAAAATAATAGCTGCCAGTGAATTGAATTAACAGCTGCCTGCTATGAATAAATAAACGTGATTGAGAACATGGATTGTATGAACGTGAAATTGGAAAGGGTGAAACCAGAATGTGCTGAGTTAAAAGAGCTGGAACCCTACGGGGAATTAGGAGTAGAACTCCTGGAAGGTGAATGGAATAGAATTGGGGAAGTGAGCTGACCCTTGAGTACGGAGTACCAAGGAGAGCGATTGTCCCCCTGCTTAGTGCAGAGCGGAGCCAGCCGCCCCAGGGACCCGGGGTTAGGACTGGCCACTTTGTACCAACTTGTTGGCCCTCGTGTACGTAGTACCAAGGAGAGCTACTAGTGTAGGGAGGTACTAGCTACCCCACGGGCCCCAGGGCTCTGCTAGCCTCCTACATCGACTTGTTAGGCCCACTGGGCAAACCAGGGTAGTCAGGCGAGGGTGCGCGGACGGTGGAGGGGCAAGGCCCCTGTTTGGTTACTGTGGAGGGGTTGGACCCCTATTACTGAGAGGGCTCTGCCCTGTACTGGTTCCGTGTTGTGCTTTGAGCGCACCCGTTAACGGAAACGACTGACCGCGTGCCAGTGCGGGTTAGCTACCTGTGCGTTTATCGCGCGTGCCGTAGTCACCGTTACGCCTGTCCGTGACCTTAGGGTGGTTGACTGAGAGTAGGATCACCACGGGGGACTCTCCCGGCCAGGAGAGCACCGCGTGCTACTTCTACTGTTCGGAAAAGACTGCAATCAAGATCGTTCCCACGAGGAACATTCGAGATCAAGTGAAGGATCTGAGAAATAGATAAATTTTGAAACAATAGAAAGACATAAATAAAGGAAGAAAGAAAATTAAAACAACTACTATACACTTTACTGTTTCTTTAGTTTAGCTGCCACTCTACTCAGCATTTTGCTGACGTGTTACACTCGTTACTTTTCAGGACCAGGTGTTGAGCAGCCAGGGTCAGCGGCTGCAGAGGATGCTGGGCCAAGTAGGGTCCAGTAGAATTACCACTGTTCTCTTGTACCACTTTTTTTTTGTTCCACTGTAGTGAGTAGTTCTTGTTTCCGCTGTACTTTTCTTTACCCGCAGTTCATATTATGTTATGAATGTTGTTCTACTGTTATGGTGGTATATACTGTAGTGGCTTCTTTCTTTACTGCCGTATTTCCTTACTGTTAGTTATATTCATGCTGAATGTGGTTTATTTTGCTGCTCTTTTGGTTACTTCCTCGTTGGACGACTAGGTCTCGGGATTAGTCGAGTCGGTCCGGTTCTCGTGTCTCGTGGGGACTCGGGAATCGGGTCGTTACACCCACTGAGGGTGGGAGTCTGGTTCCCCTCTGTTACCAGTGTGGCCAGCCAGGCCACATCAGGAGGGACTGCCCGTCTAGGGCAGGAGGTCAGCAGATACTTCCCGCGCAGAGCACTGGAGGGCGCGCAGGAGGCCGCGGTTCCCAGGCACGAGGAGGAGGACAGCAGTCGCGAGGAGGGTACCGGCCAGCACCTACCCGTCCGACGCAGAGTGTGGCTGCTTCGTCCGCACCTAGAGCTGAGGGGCGTATCAACGCCCTGACACACAGGGACGCCAGAGCTTCGGGATCAGTGGTAGAAGGTATGGTTTCAGTTTCCGGCAGACTTGTTTACACGCTTTTCGATTCCGACGCTACGCACTTGTTTGTCGCAGCCAGTTTCGCAGTTAGATTGGACCAGGATTATACACTGTTAGAGAATCCGTTCGTAATCAGAGGTCCGAGTGGTCAGCTGTTTGTAGCTGAAGAAGTGTACACGGATTGCGAGGTCAACGTCGGGGGACATAGCCTGCCAGCTGACCTGATTATGATACAGATGGAGGACTTTGGAGTGATTCTGGGGATGGATTGGTTGTCCGCTTACCACGCCTTGGTAGCCTGTTTTGAGAGGAAGATTGTCTTCTCCTTGCCGGAGTTGCCTTCTTTCGAGTTTCACGAACAGCCAGTGGACAGAGGCTTCAGGTGCATTTCGGCACTTCGAGCGGCGAGACTTTTGAGCCAAGGGTGTGAGGGCTTCCTAGCTTGTGTGGTGGCAGAGCCCAGCCCTGTGGCAGACTTCCAGAGCATCCCGGTGGTCAGAGAGTACCCTGACGTGTTTCCAGACGAGTTACCAGGACTACCGCCCGAGCGCGAGATCGAGTTTGAGATCTCGCTAGTACCAGGGACCAACCCCATCTCCACCGCGCCATACAGGATGGCACCGCTTGAGCTACGAGAGCTCAAGTCTCAGTTGCAGGACCTTTTGGAGAAGGGTTTCGTGAGGCCCAGTGCGTCTCCCTGGGGAACCCCGGTACTGTTTGTCAAGAAGAAGGATGGGACCTTACACCTTTGTGTGGATTACCGACAGCTGAATAGGATCACCATCAAGAACAGATATCCGCTGTCGAGGATCGACGACTTGTTTGACCAGTTGCGGGGTGCCACGGTGTTCTCCAAGATCAACTTGAGGTCTGGATACCACCAGTTGAGGATCAGGGAGACCGACGTCTCCAAGACAGCTTTCCGCACCCGGTACGGACACTACGAGTTTTTGGTCATGCCGTTTGGGCTGACCAATGCCCCCGCTGCTTTCATGGATCTGATGAACCGAGTGTTTAGACCGTACTTGGACCAGTTCATGGTGGTTTTCATAGATGATGTACTCATCTATTCTCGAGATTGGACGCAGCACGGACAACACTTGCGGATGGTTCTGGACACACTGAGACGACGTAGGTTGTACGCCAAACACAGCAAGTGCGAGTTCTGGTTGAGGGTGGTGACCTTCTTAGGTCATGTGATCTCTGGAGACGGCTTGGCGGTGGACCCAGCCAAGGTCGAGGCAGTACTCAGGTGGGAGAGACCGCGTTCAATCATTTAGATTCACAGTTTCCTGGGACTGGCAGGCTACTACAGACGTTTCATCAGAGGCTTTTCTCAGATCGCGCGTCCTATGACACAGCTGACCCGGAAGGACATGCCCTTCACTTGGACAGACGCCTGTGAGGCGTGTTTTCATGAGCTGAAGGAGAGGTTGACCTCGGCTCCCGTGCTCACCATCCCTGACAGTAGTGGCAGGTTCGTTGTGTACACGGACGCCTCCTTGTAGGGGTTAGGAGGTGTGCTCATGTAGAGGGGTCACGTTGTCGCTTACGCTTCGCGGCAACTGAAGCCCCAGGAGCATACCTACCCTACCCACGACCTAGAGTTGGCAGCTGTTGTCTTCACGCTGAAGACCTGGAGGCACTACTTGTACGGTGAGACCTTCGAAATTTTCACAGATCACAAGAGCCTCAGATACCTTTTTGATCAGAAGGAGATCAACATGAGACAGAGACGTTGGTTGGAGCTCCTGAAGGACTACGACTGCAGCATCTCCTACCACCCGGGAAAGGCCAATGTGGTGGCTGACGCCTTGAGCCGTAAGGCGCCCGCACACTTGGCCAGTTTACAGTTACAGAGTTGGAGCCTTTTGGAGGAGGTGGGCAGTTGGTGACCTCTAGAGTTACGGGGGTACTGTGGGGCAGTGACTGTGACACGGCAGACTAGGCCAGAGCTGATAGGCCGCATCATCACAGGACAGATGGCCAATCCGTACTTGCAATCCTTGCACGACAGAGTACTGTCGGGAGACCCAGGGGACTTCTCTTTCACAGACCAGGTGCTGCGCCTGAGGGGACGGTTGTGCGTCCCCAAAGACGAGGAGCTGTTGAGAGAGCTCCTGACTGAGACACACGATTCCAGATTCACCATACTTCCCGGAAACACGAAGATGTACCACAACTTGAGAAGCGAGTTTTGGTGGAGGGGGATGAAGCGGGATGTGGGTGAATTCGTGCAGCAGTGCTTAGTGTGCCAGCAGGTGAAAGTCGAGCATCAGAGGCCTGCAGGGCCGCTACAGCCGCTTCCAGTGCCAGAGTGGAAGTGGGAGAGCATCACCATGGACTTGGTGGTGGGTTTACCTGTTACCCAGCGAGGACACGACGCAGTCTGGGTAATTGTGGATAGACTGACGAAGACGGCACGATTCTTGCCGATCCGAGTCACTTTGGGACCAACACAGTTGGCAGGGAGGTAAATCCGTGATGTGGTACGACTACACGAAGTTCCGCAGGAGATCATATCCGACCGGGATACCCACTTTACGTCCCAGTTTTGGGCTAAGTTTCAGCAGGCCCTGGGGACGCAGTTGAGGTTTAGTATAGCTTACCACCCCCAGACGGACGGACAGTCTGAGCGCACGATACAGACACTTGAGGACCTTTTGCGTGCCTGTGTACTAGACTGGAGGGGCTCTTGGGAGGAGCACCTACCCCTGGCGGAGTTTGCATACAACAACAGCTATCACTTGAGCATCGGCATGGCTCCCTACGAGGCTCTGTACGGACGGAGGTGTACGGCACCCTTGAGTTGGGTTGAGGTGGGGACCAAGTGGGAGGTTGGCCCCAGGTTGATCCGGCAGAGTCAGGAGGTAGTCGAGCAGATCCACAGGCGACTCCGCACTGTCAGGAGCAGATAGAAGAGCTACGCGGATCGGAGATGCAGAGAGGTGCAGTTTGAGGTTGGGGACCACATCTTCCTTTGTGTTTCGCCCATGAAGGGCCTACAGTGGTTTGGGGTGAGAGGGAAGCTCGCGCCGAGGTTCGTGGGGCCCTTTGAGGTCCTGGAGCGGGTTGGACCCGTTGCTTACAGACTTGCCCTCCCCCCGCAGCTTTCTGGTGTGCACAACGTGTTCCATGTGTCCAACCTCAGGAAGTACGTAGCCGATCCCAGTCACGTACTGAGTCACGAGAGCATCGAGGTGGGCGACGACCTGACCTACCCCGAGCGGCCAGTGCAGATTCTAGACCGAGCCGTCCGCAGTTTGAGACGAAAGCAAGTACCCTTGGTAAAGGTTTTGTGGAGGAGCCAGCGGTACGAGGAGGCTACCTGGGAGCCTAAGGCGGCAATGTGGGAGCGGTACCCGAAACTCTTCGTGGGTACGTCTTTTCAGACCGGCTTCGGTCCTCTTTGAGTTTGTTATGGTTATTATGACATTTTTCCCGCACCCTAGTTAGCGCAAGTTTCGGACACGAAACTTCCTTTGAGTTTGTTATATTGTTACGAACGCGTGGCTTCATACGTCTTTTCAGACGTCTGGGATGTGGCCCAGACGTCGGACCAGACGTCTGGAACCCCTTCCAGACGTTTGGGATTTGGTTTCGGCGGCACGCGCGGTTGCGTCTGCGCACTTGCGCGCACAGACCTGCGGGTGCCTTTTCCCCTCTCTCCTGCGGCCGCAGGCTGCGCCCTCTGTTACGCTCTCTCTCTCCTCCCCACGCGGCTTTAAAACACCACGCCCTCTCCCTCACTCTCATCACCTCCTCCCCCTTCCTCTTCTCCTTCCAGCCGGTGCGCGAGTGAGCGGCGGCAACGACAGCCGCGGTAAGCGTAGGAGGAGGTGCTGCGCGAGGGAGGAGGCGCTCGACCGTGAGGGAGAGCTTGCCGGGGCTGCTAGGGCTGACCGTCGAGGGGAGCAGCAGACGCGGGGTGAAGCGGGAGGCCTGCTGCAGCTCGAGCAGCAGGCGGATGAGACGCGGCGTGGCCGTGCGTCGCGAGCGGAGGGCAAGTCGCGCCCTGATTCTGGAAATTTTTCCAGAATCAGACGTCTGGGCTTCCAACCAGACGACGGGGAGGACGTCTGGAGGACTATCCAAACGTCTGAAAGGTGAGTTATTTTTCATCCTTCTTCCTTTTCTTCGGCCATCCATACTGAGAGAGAGAAATGGGTACGCGCAGGTTCTGGATTCGCCATCCAATGCGAATCAGACGTCTGACTGCAGTGCCAGACGAAGAGAACGACTTCCAGACGTCCGGGGTGACCATCGGACATCTGGGAACTAGGCCAAACGCCCCCGCAAGCTTCTGGACGTCTGAGAGACCTCGCAGGAGAAGGTACCATCTGATCCCCATTTTTAAGACGTCTTGTAACGAACGCGTGCCCCAGACGTCTTTTAAGACGTCTGGGAGGTGGCCTAGACGTCGGACCAGACGTCTGGGATCATATCCAGACGTCTGACCAGACGTCTGGGATCGCTTCCAGACTTTTAGAAAATCGTTAATTTCGACACGCGCGAGTCGTCTGCGTGCCTGAGCGCGCAGATCGAATATTCGCTTATTCCCTCTTTCCCTACAGACGCCTGCCGCGTCCTCTCTCTCCTCCTCGCACGGCCTTAAAAGGCCACGCGCTCCCTCCCGTCGTCTCCACCGTCTCCTCCCTCTTCTCCTTCAGCCAGTGAGCGTGAGCGCGAGCGCGAGGGCGGCAGCAGCGGTCGCAGTGAGCGCGGAGGAGGTGCGGCGTGCGAGAGCGGAGCTCTGCCGTGAGGGCAAGCTCGCCGGGGCTGCTAGGGCCGACCGGCGGAGGGCGCGGGGGGTGCAGAGTGACGCGGAGGGGGGACTGCTGCGGTCTGAGCAGCAAGCGCGCGAGGTGCGACGCGGGCGGCGTCGCGAGCGGAGGCCGAGTGGCGCCCTGGTTCTGGAAGAATTTCCAAAATCAGACGTCTGGGTTGATAGCCAGACGGCGAGGACGACGTCTGGAAGACCTTCCAGACGTCTGAAAGGTGAGTTTTCCATCTTCTTCTTCCTTCCTGTCGACTGACCGTACTGAGGGAGGGAGATGGGTGTGCGCAGGCTCGGTGATTCGCCATCCAACGCGAATCTGACGTCTGGCTGTTGTACCAGACGGCGGGAGTGACCTCCAGACGTCCGGGGTGACCATCGGACGTCTGGGAGCTAGGCCAGACGTCCCCTCAGTACGGTACCCTGGAAATTGAAACCAGGATGTTTGAGTAAAAAGGATGGAACCCTACGGGGAAGTAGGAGTAGAACTCCTGGAAAGTCAATGGAATAGTATTGGGGAAGTGAGCTGGCCCTTGAGTACGGAGTACCAAGGAGAGCGACTGTCCCCCCTGTTTAGTGCAGAGCGGAGCCAGCCGCCCAAGGGACCCGGGTCTAGGACTGGCCACTCTGTGTAACGACCCAGTTCCCGAGTCCCTACGAGACACGAGAACCGGACCGACTCAACTAATCCCAAGACCTAGTCGTCCAACGAGGAAGTAACCAAAAGACAGTAAAATAAACCACATTCAGCATGAATATAACTAACAGTAAGAAAGTACAACAGTAAGGAAAGAAACTACTACAGTAGGTACCACCACAACAGTAGAACAACATTTATCATATAACAAGAACTGCAGGTAAAGAAGGTACAGCGGAAACAAAAACTACTCACTAGAACAGAAACAAAAGAGGTACAAAAGACTGTGGTAACTCTACTAGACCCTACTCGGCCCAGCGTCCTCTGCAGCCGCCGACCCTGGCTGCTCAACACCTGGTCCTGAAAAAGGTAACGAGTGTAACACGTCAGCAAAACGCTGAGTAGAGTGGCAAACTAACTAAAGGCAACAGTAGAGTGTACAGTAGCTGTTATGTTCTATTACTTCCTTTATTCACATCTTTCAATTTTCTCACTATTTCATTTATTTCTCAGATCCTTTACTTGATCTCGAATGTCCTCGTGGGAACGATCTTGATTGCAGTCTTTTCCAAAAGTAGAAGTAGCACGTGGTGCTCTCCTAGCCGGGAGAGTCCCCCGTGGTGATCCTACCCTCAGTCAACCACCCCAAGGTCACTGACAGACGTAACGGTGACTACGGCACACGCGATAAACGCATAGGTAGCTAGCCCGTACTGGCACGCGGTCAGTCGTTTCCGTTAATGGGTGCGCCCAAAGCACAGCACGGAACCAGGGCAGAGCCCTCTCAGTAACAGGGGTCCAACCCCTCCACAGTAACCAAACCGGGGCCTTGCCCCTCCACAGTCCACGCACCCTCACCTGACTACCCTGGTTTGCCCTAGTGGGCCTAACAAGTCGGTGAAGGAGGCTAGCAGAACCCTGGGGCCCGTGGGGTAGCTAGTACTCTCCTAACACTAGTAGCTCTCCTCGGTACTACGTACACGAGGGCCAACAAGTCGGTACAGAGCGGCCAATACTAACCCCGGGTCCCTGGGGTGGCTGGCCCCACTCTGCACTAAACAGGTACAGGTACTTCCCTTGGTACTGCGTACCCAAGAGACAGTACAAACTACATCTCAGTTCCATTCCTTTTTCTTTCCAGGAGTTCCACTCCTAATTCCCCGTAGGGTTCCAGCTCTTTAACTCAGGACATTCCAGTTTCACCATTCCAGTTTCACGTTCATACATCCCATACTCTTAATCATGTTCATTTATTCATAACAGGCAGCTGTTAATTCAATTCACAGGCAGCTATTATTTCCTTTCCACATTTTCCAAGACTGCAGTATTCATACATTCCACTAGTTTTCCCGTCCTAGGATTCATGCCATATCCTAGGATCTATCATACAACTAGTTTTCCAGCCCTAGGATTCATGCATCACCTAGGAGCTATCATTCCATACATTTCTCATTCCTAGGATTCATGCAATGTCCTAGATTCTAGTTATGGTTCCATACTTTAACAGATTTTAATAATAAACTTAAGCCACTCTACCAGGTACAACGGGAGTAATGGGGCGTGATCGGGAATCCCGCGTGCCTCCGCGACTCTCAAGACTGCAACTGAACGAGGTCCTATCACAAGTATCAAATACAAGGAGTGTCTCAAAACTGTGTATAGCTACTGTAGACGGGTAGAGGAATTAATTCTGAAAAGAACGCAACTCGAATCGCAGAAAACGGAGCCCGAACGGGCCCTAAACGGGTCGAAAAAGACGATACTGTGCAAAATCAGACGTCTGGAACTTCTTCCAGACGTCTTAAACAGTGGATCAGAGAATTACCTGTTCAGCGTGGTTTCCCAGACGTCCAGAAGTCTGCGGGGACGTCAGTCCTAGCTCCCAGACGTCCGATGGTCACCCCGGACGTCTGGAGGTCACTCCCGCCGTCTGGTACAACTTCCAGACGTCTGATTCGCAAAGGATGGCGAATCAGCGAACCTGCGCACACCCAACTCCCTCCCTTAGTACGGTCGGTCGACAGGAAGGAAGAAGAAAGCGGAATACACACCTTTCAGACGTCGGTATGAGCTACCAGACGTCGTCCTCGCCATCTGCCTATCAACCCAGACGTCTGATTCTGGAAATTTTTCCAAAATTAGGGCACTACTCGGCCTCCGCTCGCGACGCCGCCCACGTCGCACCTCGCGCGCCTGCTGCTCAGACTGCAGCAGGTCCCTCTCCGCATCGTTCCGCGCCCCCTGCGCCCTCCGCCGGCCGGCCAAGCCGCTCCGGCGAGCTCGCCCTCACAGCAGAGCTCCGCTCTCGCACGCCGCACCTCCTCCGCGCTCACTGTTGCCGCCGCTGCCGCCCTCGCGCTCACGCTCACGCTCTGGCTGAAGGAGAAGGGAAAGGAGACGGTGGTGACGGAGTGAGGGGAGGCGTGCCCTTTTAAGGCCACGCGAGGAGGAGGGAGAAGGATTTGCGGCAGGGGAATCCTGCAGCCGCAGGAGGGAAGAAGGAGAATATGCGGTCTGCGCGCTCAGGCGCGCAGACGACTCACGTGTGTCGAAAATAACGGATTTCCAGACGTCTGGAAACTATCCCAGACGACTGGTCATACGTCTGGACAACCCTCCAGACGTCTTAAAAGACGTCTGCGCCACACGCTCGTTACACTCTGTACCGACTTGCTAGCCCTCACGTACTTAGTACCGAGGAGAGCTACTAGTGTAGGGAGGTACTAGCTACCCCACGGGCCCCGAGGTTCTGCTAGCCTCCCACACCGACTTGTTAGGCCCGCTGGGGCAAACCAGGGTAGTAAGGCGAGGGTGCGCGGACTGTGGAGGGGCAAGGCCCCAGTTTGGTTACTGTGGAGGGGTTGGACCCCTGTTACTGAGAGGGCTCTGCCCTGGACTAGTTCCGTGCTGTGCTTTGGGCGCACCCGTTAACGGAAACGACTGACCGCATGCCAGTACAGGTTAGCTACTGTAACGACCCGATTCCCGAGTCCCTACGAGACACGAGAACCGGACCGACTCGACTAACCCCAAGACCCAGTCGTCCAACGAGGAAGTAACCAAAAGACAGTAAAATAAACCACATTCAGCATGAATATAACTAACAGTAAGAAAGTACAGCAGTAAGGAAAGAAACTACTACAGTAGGCACCACCACAACAGTAAAACAACATTTATCATATAACAAAAACTGCAGGTAAAGAAGGTACAGCGGAAACAGAAACTACTCACTAGAACAGAAACAAAAAGGAGTACAAAGCTGTGGTAACTCTACTGGACCCTACTCGGCCCAGCTTCCTCTGCAGCCGCCGACCCTGGCTGCTCAACACCTGGTCCTGAAAAAGGTAACGAGTGTAACACGTCAGCAAAACGCTGAGTAGAGTGGCAAACTAACTAAAGGCAACAGTAGAGTGTACAGTAGCTGTTATGTTCTATTACTTCCTTTATTTACATCTTTCAATTTTTCTCGCTATTTCATTTACTTCTCAGATCCTTTACTTGATCTCGGATGTCCTCGTGGGACGATCTTGATTGCAGTCTTTTCCAAAAGTAGAAGTAGCACGTGGTGCTCTCCTGGCCGGGAGAGTCCCCCGTGGTGATCCTACCCTCAGTCAACCACCCCAGGGTCACTGACAGACGTAACGGTGACTACGGCACGCGCGATAAACGCACAGGTAGCTAGCCCGCACTGGCACGCGGTCAGTCGTTTCCGTTAACGGGTGCGCCCAAAGCACAGCACGGAACCAGGGCAGAGCCCTCTCAGTAACAGGGGTCCAACCCCTCCACAGTAACCAAACCGGGGCCTTGCCCCTCCACAGTCCGCGCACCCTCGCCCGACTACCCTGGTTTGCCCTAGTGGGCCTAACAAGTCGGTGAAGGAGGCTAGCAGAACCCCGGGGCCCGTGGGGTAGCTAGTACTCTCCTAACACTACTAGCTCTCCTCGGTACTACGTACACGAGGGCCAACAAGTCGGTACAGAGCGGCCAAGCCTAACCCCGGGTCCCTGGGGCGGCTGGCCCCACTCTGCACTAAAACAGGTACAGGTACTTCCCTTGGTACTGCGTACCCAAGAGACAGTACAAACTACATCTCAGTTCCATTCCTTTTCTTTCCAGGAGTTCCACTCCTAATTCCCCGTAGGGTTCCAGCTCTTTATCTCAGAACATCATATGTTTCACTTTCCAGATTCACGTTCTCACATTCCATGATCTCAAACATGATTCTTTATGCATAACAGGCAGCTGTTAATTAAAT